>JAOWBW010000043.1:0-339089 GCA_026119855.1 Campanula takesimana | reverse complement strand
TGGAATTTGCACTTGGCACACCTTTTGACTTTCTCGATACAGTCTCGTTCCATAGTGCTCCAATAGTAACCAATGCGAAGTATCTTCTTGACTAGCATAAACCATTCATGTGGGGTCCACATTCTCCTTCGTGCACTTCACACATTATCTCTTGAGCTTCGGCCTCATTGGCGCATAAGAGATTGATCCCGTCGTGGTGCCTTTTATAGACTCGGTCCCCAATCAGTACGTACCGAGAGGCTAACTTTGCAGAGCTGCTTGAGACTTCTTATTGCTATTCTCGGGATAAGTGCCATCTTTGAGGAAGTTCATGATATCCGAATACCACGGAGAGTTTGTTTGAACCTCGTTGATCTCGATACTCATGCAATATGCGGACTGTCCTTCGAGCAATTTTGAAAGGCTTCACCATTTTCCCTTTGGGCATTTCGACTAATGAAGCTATAGTGCCAGTGCATCGGCGAAGCGATTCTTATCCCTTGGCAGGTAGTTGAAAGTGATCTCTTGGAAATGGTTCAACCAGTTCTTCAGGTGCTGACCATACTGTGGAGAGTCGGGTTTAGGTTCGCCATTTCCGATTGCTGATTGATAAGGAGCAAAGAGTCGCCGAATACTTCTAGTTCTGTGATGTTTCTTTCGAGAGCTGCTTCGAGCCCGCTATACATGCTTCGTACTCGCAATGTTATTGGTAGCTTCGAATTCCAGGCGGATGGCAATGGGAGTGTAGATGTCTTTTGGATCGACAAGCAATACCCCTATACCAAAACCGTTGTTTATTGGCGGCGCCATCGAAAAAAAGTTGCCACTTATTTTCCTCGGTTGCAGTACAAATTAAATGCTCGTCGGGGAACTGTACGTCTTCCCCCTTCACTTCGTCACACGGGAATTCGGCAAGCTGGTCACTGAACACTTTTCCCCCTGACGGATTTTAGTGTGACGTAAGTGATATCATAGCCGCGCGAGATGAAGTTACCATTTGGCTATTCTTGTTGACATGAAAGGCTTCTCGAAGATGTAGCGGAGCGGGTCCACCTTTGCTACTAGCTTGATCGGAAAAGCTTCCATATGTGTTTGAGCTTTTGAGTGACCCAAACCAATGCTGCACATGACTTCTCTAAGACAGAGTAGTTCTTTTCGCCTCCTTGGAATCGGCGACTGACAAAATAAATGGCGTTCTCCTTTGTGGACTCTCGTTGCTCTTGTGCTAACATAGCCCCTAGGGCTTCATCATTGACAGTGAGATAGAGCAACAGAGGTTTCTCCTTGTGCGGCGGAACTAGAACAGGAGGGCACGTCAAGTAATGCTTCACTTGGTCGAAGGCTTCTTGGCACGCGTCGGTCCATTCTAGAGCCACATTCTTCTTGAGTAGCTTGAAGATTGGCTCGCACATGGAAGTGAGTTGGTGCACAAACCGACTGATGTATTGTAGTCTGCCCATGAAACCTTTAATCTCTTTCTGCGTCTTTGGAGGAGGCATGTCAATGATTGCCTTGATTTTGGAGGGGTCTACTTCAATTCCCCTTTCAGTGACCATATAACCAAGAACTTTGCCTCGGATAACCCCGAACGTGCACTTTGCAGGGTTGAGCCTCATCTTGTGTTGACGAAGCCTTTCGAAGAACTTGCGGAGATCGATTAAATGTTGACCATCGGTCCCTTTGGAGTGAATGATCATGTCGTCCACATAGACCTCGATTTCTTTGTGAATCATATCGTGGAACAAGTCTGTCACGGCTCTTTGGTAGGAAGCCCCAGCATTTCTTAACCCAAATGGCATGACTGTGTAGCAAAAGGTACCCCACGGTGTTGTGAGGCTGTCTTATGTTGATCTTCCTCGGCCATGAGAATCTGATTGTACCCAGCGAACCCATCCACGAATGAGCGAACCTCGTAGGCAGCAGTGGAGTCGACTAGCATGTCGATATTAGGGAGTGGAAAATCATCCTTTGGGGAAGCTTTGTTTAATCCCGGAAGTCTACACAAACTCGAACCTTGCCGTTTGCCTTCCTGACTGTCACAATGTTGGCTAACCATGTCGGATACTCGATAACCTTGATGAAACCCACACTGAGGAGCTTCTCAATCTCTTCTTTGACCTGCAGAGACCATTCTGGCTTGATCTTTCTGAGCTTCTGCTTTACTGGCTGGCATTCTTCTCTGATCGGAATCCTGTGCTCCGCTACCTTTCTGTCCAAACCCGGCATGTCTTTGTATGACCATGCGAACACATCCACGAACTCCCGTAGTAGTGCAGTCAATCTGTCTCTGTCGTCCCCCTTGAAGAAGCTTCCAATCTTAGTTTCTTTTGGCTCTTCTTCGGTACCCAGATTAACAACATGCAATTCTTCGTCAGCCTTTGGACCATTCTCACCACGACTACGGACTTGTTGAGCAAGTTCATTTAAGTATGTTGTGTTTTCGTGGTCTATTTCATCATAATTTGAATCGTTATTAACTTGTTCGTTAAGTTCATTATTAGTTAATTCATCATTTATGATGTTTGCAATCTCAGGGTACTCAGAAATATCAAATTTTTCATTAGCAAAGAAAGGAAACACACGCTCGGCTATGGCCTCCAAATCCTCTTGGGTGAGGGTATTAGAGACACTCTCGGACTCGAAAGTAAGTGTGAGCTACTCTTCCTTTGTTGCTGTGCGGGGTATGCAACCATTTCTTGGACTAAGAATTCCTCGGATACACGGGCCCTTTTGTTGAATACCAATTGTTGATCGGTCGGAGCTTGGCGGGATCTCACTGAGAGTCTCGTTTATGAGACGGTGTTGTCATGGATGGCGTTAACTTGGCATTCATCATCATGGGCAAGCTCTTCGAACATGGAGGCTAAATCTGTCAGTTCTTCCCCCCGGTGATTTCTGTCTCGGATTCTATAGTCATCTTCCTTCCCCACCATTCACGGGGCGACATGGGAGTTGGTTCCCTTTCGGATTTCTGGATCTCACAATCGGAGAAGATTTCGTCGAGGCCGGGCTTTTTGACACCCTTATTGTTAACCCACGGCTCGGGAAAGATCATGTATGGAACGTCTTCCCCTTGGCGGACAAAATAACCATTCAACGTCTTGCGGTAAGGCCTTAGATTAGGGACTTCATAATGACGGCCTTCTTTACGAGCTCGGGCCTTTTCGTTCTTGATCGCTTGCTCTTGTTTCAAGTCTTCTTGGAAGGCTCGTACCCCAAACCGAAGGTGTTCTTGACAAATGGGACTTGCACGGGATGTAGGATTCCTTGTTGATATCTCCCTAAGCCTAAACCAGGGAAGTAGTCCATATTCCTCATCATGCGGAGGACTTTGTGATTGCTGGTGGGTCCATGATCCGTTTCCCCCTTCTTTGTCAATGGCGTTGATTGAGACGCCGGAGAGAGTGGAGTCTGGTAGACCATGCTGAACTTGGTGGACGGGCTCACCTTTTCTGTGAATAGTGACGTTTTCAGCCATTACGGTCACTATTTCATCACCATTTCTGATCTTGACACATTGGTGGAGAGTTGACGGTACGCATTAGCACTGTGAATCCATGGTCGACCCAAAAGTAAGTTGAACGAGGCAGGGATATCAAGCACTTGGAATAGAACGGACATGACCATACTCCCAAACTCAATGTCTATTTCGATCATACCCATGACTTACGGGCGGTGCTGTCATAACCTCGGATTACTTGAGTAGAAGGCTTCAAATCGGAATCCTTAAGCCCCAGTATGCCCATGATTCTGCCAGCATGAGATTGAGTGCGGAACCACCGTCCACTAAGACTCTTGAGACGGGCCTCCCCCTTGCTCGTACCTTGAGGTAAATAGCTTCGTTGTGGTCGGAACCAAATGGTGGAAGGTCCATATCGGCAAAGGTGATGACGTTTCCAAATGAATGTGACCGATCATTGCCGTGAGGTCCTCGGGAGTAGTATCGGGAGAAACTGATGTATCATCGAGATTGCGGATGACAAGATCTCGGTGTTTCTTTGAGGATGCAATGAGGTCCCAAATAGAGATGTTGGCTTGAGTTTTCTTGAGTTGGACAAGTAGAGGATCTTCGGGAGTGTTGCGAGCTTGCGGCCTTTGAGAAGAGGAGCTCGGTGCGGAAGTGAAAGGGTTGCTTGCTATGACTCGACCGGATCGAGTTAGCATGTTGACGTTCCCATCTTGCTTCTTTTTCCTATTCTCTAGTACTTCCCTCATTACCTCATCGTAAGTCACTACATAACAAGAATTGTCAAGTTTATTCATAACATTGGGCCCCCATTCACAATTGGGATTGAATGGGTGGTCCCCTCGAGTTCTCCTATCTCTATTACATTGACATGTTCGTCATTAGTCACTACAAATTCTTTCTTATCTATGAGATTGAATGACATTGCGGAGAACGAAGCAATCCTCGGTGGTGTGGCCACTATATTGGTGGTAGCCACAATATTTGTGGTGAGCATGATTGGGGTGGACCGTCTCTTGGGTTGGTACCCTTGCACGGGTGTGACTTGACCCTTTGCCTTGAGGACCTCGAACACTTCGGTTTGAGTCATGCCTTGAGAGGCGTGTAGACACGGTCACTTCGGGGCTTCTTCCCTTGAGGTGGAGGAACCTTTTTATATTCCCCTTGTCAATAGTGACGGCGTTGACCGAGGCCTCTTTTGTGGAGTTGGAAGCGGCCTTGTAGCGGTAAGTAGGAGTGGCCTTCTTAATCTCCTTGAGCAAGTCATCCATGCGTACCCCCGCCTCATACATTTGGGAGAAGTCGGAGTAGCAAGCCCCACTTAGGTGGTGCGGAGATCAATCTTGAGACACTTGAGAAAGATGTCCATTTGCTCTTTTGTGTTTGGCCTCTCAACAATTTCAGAGAGTTTATCATTCCATCTCCTTGTGAAGTCGATGATGAGGACTCATTGTCTCGTTGAGTAGTGTTCTCTAGCTCTTTCCTTGTGAGCCGGTGAGTGGTGTTGCCTTGGTTATTGGTTCTTGAAGGCAAGCATGGCGGAGTCCCAATCAAGACGGACAGTGAGCGGGAGAGTAGCATACCAATCTTTTGCCGCCCCCTCGAGAGTGAGAGGAAAGCATTGAGCCATCACCTTGGGAGACCTTCTTCGGAACCATTGCCCAAATATAAGTCTCAATGTGAGCCATAGGACAAGAGTTGTCCTTGAATTTGCTTATGTCGGGCATCTTGAACTTATCGGGAAGAGCGGCCATAGTACTCATGAGGATGGATGATTGATAAAGGCTTGTGTCGGAGCCTTTCCCCATGTTGAGCCCATTGAATTTTTGGTCGATGTAGGCCATGATAGAATCCACCATTTTGGGCTCATTGTTCTCGGAACTCGGCTCCCCCATTTTCTTGGTGCGGGTGTTGACATAAGGACTTTTGAACAAACCCTCGGTCCATTCGGATTCATCATCATTATTCTTGTTCTTTCCCTTGGCAAGGTTGGTGAGCTTTTCTTTCATTAGCTCCATCTCGGCCTCGTGGGCCTCCCTTTGGCTGTCGAGGTGGGATTGCCAAATGTCGTCTTTGCCTTGTGCCTCCTTATGAAGGGTGGATACTTTCTCTTGGAGGAGTTGGACCATGGTTGAGAGCTGTTCGAGAGACATGGTGTTGCTGCTGCCGGTCATGGTTGATGTTGGAGCTGTTGGAGTGATCTCTTCGCGGACTAACGATTTGCGAATCCCGGTAGACTTTGTAAGTACCAATTGAACCTATATTGCAGAAGAGGCCCTTGTCAGTCTTGAGTAACACTTGCGGTCCATGAAGAGGCTTAGAACACACAGTTGGGCACACGACTCGAACCACATAAGAAAAGACTCTTTTTTTTTTATAAGTCGGAGGGAATGAATCCCTTTTGGGGTTTCTAAGAAAATAATGGAATCGTCACACTAGTATATAGACCATCTCGCGCGGTCCCATATACTCATCGGATTCCATCACGTTTGTGAATCCTACATGTATCGGGATTAAACTAAATTAATGTAGTAAAGCATACATGCGGGACGGATTTTTATTTTCGTCCAATATAACCACTTTTGGGGATGGATTTTTATTGCGTCCATTTCAACAATTGGCATGTATGATTTGAAGACATTAGTTTAGGGAAATCTCGGTACATGGAAACCGACTTGAGTCACGGAGTGTTAGACCCTAACTAGAATTGTGTGGTTTGTGCTCGGCTTGAATATGAGGCTCAAAGGTCACCCCCGGCATGTAGTCTTGAACTACGACACGGGCTGAGGTTTACCGTTTCGAAAGAGCCAAGGTCTGGTGGAGCTTGAAACTTTCTAGGACGGGCCTCGACGGGTTTGGGGTTGGACTTGTGCGACTCGATAGTGAGCAGTTCATAGGAAATATGTGCATGTAGTGTGAGGTCTAGCAAGTGACAAAAATTATTTTTTATATATTTTTTTTTTTGAAAAGAAAGATAAACACAAAAACACATAAGCACATAAAATTACAACTCCCGAATCACCCGTGTGACCGTAAATAAAACACAAAATTAAAACAGTCCGAGGGTTCAATTCTGTTCTGATGCAGGCAACTGTGCCCACACCCCACTGTTCTGCTCAGTCACTAAAACCTGTCTCTGTTTTGGGAATCAACCCAGAAGCGTGCGCCTCTGAGTGCTGATGTGGGACGCGCGCGCATGGCGCAATGATTATGGGAGGCGCGCGCTTCTGGGCACACCTGTCAGAATGTCAGACTTTGGACTCAGGGGATTGCCCTGTTCCTATGTTCATATTGTAACCCCTGCAGAAGTGATTAGTGCAGATAACAGAAGAAGAAGATGAAGGATATGAAGAAGTGGGCGATTCTGGTTCTTGATGCGGGATGCGCGCGCCTTAGGCTTAAGAGGCCAGACGCGCGTGCTCCTCCCCCATCAGGAATCAGAATGCCCAGAAAAGATGTAGATTTCGATCAGAATGCAAGTTTAACCCTCATTAACATCCCCAGCGGAGTCGCCACTGTAGATACCCCGGGGAACCACAGTCTGGCTAGAGCGGTGAATTATCTTAGGATGTCTAACTTGTTTAGAGTCGCCACCTATGTTTTGAGGAACATAAGAAAAACCTATTGATTGTAGCCTAAGTTTGATTACGAAAACAGAGATTCTTTGTTTTGAGGTTCGGGGGTTAGATTACGAGATGGGAAGTACCGAAACACCCATCTCGCCCAACTAAAGTTGGTCTTGCTTGATCAAAATCTGCATGAATAATAACGTTCTTCTTCTTCTTCTTTAAGTCATAAAAAGGGGGGTTTAAAATAGAGTTTGGAATGTAGGATATAACTCCTTAACCAACCTCAATGAGATGAGGTGATCATTAGAGTCATGTCCCAAAATGATTTGGGTGATTTCACATTTGATTAGAGTAAAAGAGAGAGAGGAGATGAAGTAGAAAAGAAAGGAAAAGATGGACTTTTACCTACAATTTGAAGACCTTCAAATATTGCTTGATGAAATCCTTGGAGAACCTTTAGAAAGTGATTTTGGTATAGTTTTTGTAAGTTCAATTTTTCGGTCCTTGAAAATGGAGGTAAAGAGAGGTTTTTATAGGTGAAAGAGGGGTGTTTTTGGTGCCAAAACTCAGTCACCAAGAAATCCTGTAAATTGAGCAAGGGAGGGAATCCTGGCCAGAAATCTGTAACTGACGCCCAGAGGCGCGCGCTTCCTGCTCTGGGGGCGGGAGGCGCGCGCGCCTGGCTCCTAGTGTCGGAGGCGCGCGACTCAGAGAAGGCAATTTTGACAGAATGGACTAGAAAGTCAGCCCTGTCATTCAGTTTAGTCCCTGGACTTAACGAAGTCAGTCAGGAACTTAACAGAAGTGACAGACACTAACGAGAAACACTTAAAATGGGGAGAAACACAAAATCAAATGTGCAATCGGGGTGAGCGGTCCAAGGCGGGGTGTCTACAGGAAGAATCATCTATTTGGATGTTAAATTTCCAATCTTTAACCATCCAAATGGTGATTTTGGCTCAAATGCCATGTTCATCAATTTTCCTTCAATTTTGCCCAATGATTGCCTTGATCACACCCAAAACCTTGTGTTTTGGTGTCTAATTAGTGATCAAAAGCATAGGGATGATCCAAATCAAAGTTTTATGTGAACAAACAAATTGGAATAATGAGAAAACAGTCCAGTTTCAGCAGAATGCTCTGTTTCTGCCTGGGACTGGACTGATTTCTTGAAAATCTGTAAAATCTCCGGGACTGCCACAACCAACCATACGGATGATTTGGACTAGCCGTAAGGATGGTTTGGCCAATGGAAAGTTCTTCTGTCTAAACCCTATTCTGTCAAAATCTTTGGAAAATAAACCCTTTCTGTTAACTTTCTAACTGATTTTGTTAAAAGTCAGTTTCTCCCATTTTCAAGAACACACACACACACTTGCACAATTTCTAACAAACTTTAGGGAGACTCGGTTTTCCGAGGCACTTTGGGTGAACCTTGATTAAGTTCTTTCCAAAGTGTAACGTGACCTCCAAATCCTTTTTCTCTAACCTTTTTTCATTAAGTTTGAGTTTAAAGTTAAACTAACGTGGCGACTCCGTTATCTTTTGGAATTACACCGTGTTTGATTCTCGAGGGGAAACCTTTCCATTTTTCCCATGGGTATCTTACAACGTTGCATTATTTGATGCAAATAGCTAAAGTACGTTTACCTTAAGTAGTCGATTGGCTATTGTCTATTGACAAAGTTCTTGGAAAGACTTAGTCTTATTGGAAGACTAATGAGCAAGAATACATGATTAGGATTCCATATGCTTCGGCAATTAGATCTATCATGTATGTCATATTATGTACTTAGATGGGATAACTCGTATATTTGGAGTATGATGAGAACAAAACTAATTATATCCTAGTGAAAGTCACTAGATAGTGGTCAAGAATATCCTTATGTACTTGAGAAGAACTAAGGATGCATTCTTGATGGTTGTTGGCATGGGAGATAATCTAGTAAATGGTTATATAGATGCATGCTTCCACATCGACAAGGATAATTAAAGATCGCAGTATGGACATATATTTAATGTAAGTGCTATTAGTTGGAATAGTTCCAAGCAAATACACTATAAATTATTCTACGAACGAAATTGAGTATTTAGTTACAAGAGTTGTAACTAAGGGAGTTGTTTGAATATAGATGTTATTAGTAAAACTAGAAATAGTTTCTAGTACTACTAATCCTATGGACCTTTGTTGTGAAATAATGGTTATTGCACAAGCTAAGGTGCCAAGGACTCATCTATGATCCAAACACACACTCTGAAGTTTCTATCTACGAGAAATCGTTGATATGGGAGATGTCAAAATATGCAAAATACCTTATGATGATAACAAGGATAATCTTCCTACATAAGATTCTCCACATGCTGTTATGATGGTCATAAGCTAAGCTCACTGGTATTGGACACGTGTTGATTGGGCCTAGTGCAAGTGGGAAATTGTTGGAGATTATGCCCTAGGCCCTTGAGAAAGGCCTTGTGTTACATCATGTTCTCATTTGTTATGGAGATAACAACCTGGATTATTATATATTTTGCATGTTTATTATAATAATCCCTGTCCCTAGTACTTATGAAGAACTAGTATAAGTTTAATTGATGATCATGTGATGATCATGTGTATATGATACAAATTAAACTTATGGGTACTTGTTGGTGAACAAATACTGGACATGACCCGCCTATGAGATTTATGTCATGGTCAAATGTCATAATTAAATCTCATATAGTTATATTATTTGATATCCTTAGACCTGAGATTATCATGGTCTTTTACATGATGAACATTATGTTTGACATAGTCAACCGCTACCCTTAACTAGGTAGTTATAAAGGCTATGATTGGCATAATCGGATTCTTGTAGGGAAGAATGATAAGTCAAGATGAAATTTGTCCCGCCCTCTAGAGAGATATCTGCTTAGGCCACTCGTAGAGTGAGATTGATGAAATGCGTGGCCACGCTCAAATGAAATGATGTGATCAATGTCATTTGCTCATATCAATATACTCGGGATCGAGAAAGCATTGAACAAGATAAGTTGATGTGGACCATGACTTATGTTCAATATGATATCGCGTAACAAAAGGATTGTGATATGTTCTATGAGGATAAACGAACTTCGTTAAGTTATATTAATTGGATAGTCATGATGGCTTACTAGAGCCACTCATGACTTATGGGTTTGACCTTGGTTTGACCTTGGTTTGACTTATGCGAACTTAATATAATCCTATGGGGTCACACACAAAAGAACGAATTAATTAAAAGGCTAAAATTGGAAAAAAGCTGAAAATCTGGCAGGCTCAGACCAAATGGCACGACCGTGCCGTTATGTGCGCACGACCGTGCCAGTTTACAAGCACGACCGTGCAAGTATTCACTTGGGGAGGTTTTGGTCGGCACCATTGGCACGGCCGTGCCACTTTGTGAGCACGACCGTGCCAGAGTCCATGTAGGCGGTTTTTGTCACGACCCGAAATATAGGCTCTATTTTATTAGTAATAAATAATTATTATTTATTTAATTGCTTGTTTACTTATTTAAATTATTATTTATTTAAATATTTATGTGTGCATTTTATGTTTCCTAATAATTATGCCTAGCATTTTATTTGGGTCATTTGTGCTAGTGTAATATTGTTGGGTCTTAATTGTTAGTAGGGAGTGTAGCATTTGTGTTAGTAGAAGGGGAGGGGCCTAGATGTAACATTTTGAATTAATTTTCCCCTACTCCCCTCTCCTCCCTCACCTCCTCCCTCACTCCCTCATTCATCATTTCCCAGCACAAAAATCTCTCTCTCTCTCTCTCCAAAAGGTAAGCATTTTCTTCTCTTCATCTCTCTTCATTTACTTCATCTTCCTCCCATAATCTCTCATTTCTTAAAACGTGAAATGTGTTTAGATCGTCGATAGGATCGCGTAGAATCAAATATTTGAAATCCATCAACTTTGAGAAAATCCAAGTAAGTTACTTTTCCCCCATTTTGATGTTAAAATGTTCATATCGTGTTCATATAATGCTTTTGTTGTTATATTTGAAGTTTGGATGAGGTTGCAATTTATTTGGAATTTATTTGAGTTTTTGGTCAAAAATGGTGATTTATGAATGTTGGGTTGGATTCTTGATTTTGGTTGTTAAATGTTGTTGTTTGAGTCTTTTTGGACTTATAAGTTGTTTTGGTACATTAGTATGCTAGTTAGAGGGTTGGATTTTGGTTGGAATGTGTTTTGGTATGAAAATGGAAGAACCCATTTTGTTCTTCCCGATTTCCAGCATTCCAGAAGTTTGGGCGACCGCCCAAAAAACGTATGGGCGACCGCACAACTATCTAAAAGCTTTTGTTCTTGGTTGATGGCCTTTTTGGGCGACCGAACATACCATTTTGGGCGGCCGCACAGTCCTCTGAAAGTTTTCATTTTGTTGGTTTGTGTGATTGAAGAATGCGTTTTGATCCAAATCTTGGGTGTCCTTCTAGTTGACCATAGTGAACATTGTAGTACACTCTAGTGATAGAATTGGGTCCTTTGTGATTAAGTTTGTGTTGGAAATTAATTAAGTGTTAATTGAGATTGTTGGAACACTTTAATTGTGCGTGATTGGTACATTTCACTTTCTTGGTGACTACTTGGTATTGTTCCCTACTTTGGAACCTTAAGTTGTGTATTCATGCTAAAATATTATTACTTAGCATTTAATTAGAAGCCCAGCTGGCATATTTGTTACATCGGGCGATGGGAAAGATTATAATGGCAAAGCCAAGTCCATTATAATGTTGACCATTGTTTTGCCCCCTTCTTTACCCTTTTCCAGATTGGCCTTGGAAGAGATGAGTTAGCTTCCTTTGTGAATGTATCTAGCTACCGGGCATGACTTTGTGTCATGGCTCTTGTCCTTTGTGACACTCTTACGGTTATTGGTTCCGGTACCGGGGTTTTCTCTTCGGCTTTCATGCTACTATGAAGATGATGATTTGTTGATTATTGAAGCTGCGCAGCGATCCTTTATTTGGATGTACCGGTTTGGAAAACCTTGGCTATATCCTTTGTTATGTGTTTATTTCCGATGCTATCTGATATGTGATAATTGCTATGTGCTATGTGATATTTATTATTGTTTATTCCTTATTGCATCATAGCATGTCATGTAGTTGCATTAGTAACTTATTGAGATTTATCTCACCCCCTTTCTTTTATCTTTGTTTTTCCTTAACCCCCCCCCAGGTGCTAAGGATTAATCTCGCTGATCACGAGAAAGAGGACGTCGAGTGTGGATACATTCTTTTGGGGAAGATTGTTATAGGTTGGTATACATTATATAAATGTGTAACCTTTTGGGGTAGTTGTACCAAACAATGACGTCATTTAAGAATTGTATATTCGTATTTTGTTGGGCATAAACTTGTGGAAGTTTATGATAGTTGTAATTGGTTTTTATCAAACTTGGTTTGTAAAACTTTGGATCATCACCTTTTGGTATCAAATGAAATTTTTAACTTCGGTATTTCACAGTTTTGGTTTTAGAGTTGACTTCCAGATCGCGGTCTCGGGCCCGCGGGGTCCGGGGTCGCGACAGTTTTGGCCAGTTTGATTGGGTGACGGGATTTAGGTCTCCTAGGTCATTAAGGGTTAATGACTAGGGACTATAAATACATCTTTTCACCAGCCATTAAACCAATGCAACCCAATATGTTTGAGAAACATAATTCTTGATTTAAGATTGAGAATCAAAGATCAAGAACGCATAATATTCATATAGCCTTTTGATAGAAAGAGTTTCTATGGGATCTAGCAATCCAGATCTAGAATTGTTCTAGTTATTCGTTCCCGTGTGGATACACATAGAGGAGGATGCTTGATTTAGCATCTCAAGTTCGTGTTCCTATGATCGTGATCCGAAGAACGCGAAGAACGAGGAGATCAAATCTAAAGCTTGAAGACTTGAAGATTTGAAGATCCAAAAATTTTAAACGCAACAAATGGTTAGTATTCTAAATTCATCTTGCTATTAATTTAATCATCATGAATGGATCTTAGGGCTTAGGGTTTTGTTGATTTCTTTTGCCTTCTTCCGCTGCGCAAGGACCCTCAAAAACCCAACAGTGTGTGTTCTATACAAGTGTAGTTTTTGGCTTGGGAACTTTGTAAATAATTCTTGTCCAACCTTGCTGTCGCACCCCAGACCCGTGGTCCTACTTGGCCCTACGCTCGGGACACGATTGGAAGACGTTATGAAACAATTTTGATTTTTTTTCGAAATATACTTTCATAAAGTTTAACAAATTCACACTTGAAGTTCAAAGACTTTATTTAACTTTCAAACAAACTCTTTCACAGACGAAAGTACTTAGCCCGAAGGCTTACAAAACTTTTATACAAATGTACATACACCAACATTATCCAAAATAATGGTGTTACAAAATGATGAAGTCCCGGAAACTCTACCTAAAAGGTATTACATCTATGTAATGTAGCCTTTACAAAACAAACCCCAACTCTTACCACTTTAACGTCCTCCCGTGCCAAAGTGTCCTATCCCCTGGACTCGCCTTTATCTAAAACAGTAAACAAAAAAGGGTGAGAATGAATCTCAGTAAGCTACTAAAATGCAATTATGTTTCATGCTATAATGATAAGTATAACGAACAATATCATAAGCATAACATAGCACATAGCATGAGAGGCAAAGCCAACTGATAATATCACACATACAACGATGTAACACTCACAAGGATACTTAGCCAAGGTTTACCGAAAGAACATAACCGTCTGGGAATACCATTTAAGAAAACCATCTGAGAAAACCATCTGAGCAGCATAAATAGCTGGGGCCGGGATCCCGAAAACCAAACCATAACCATAAGAACCAGTGGACAAGCCTTATAGTGAACTTGGCTGTGTGCCACTATAATTCTTTCCACCTCCACTCGATTAGGAAAAAGGTCCAGTGGAAAAACCTTATAGTGAACTTGTCTGTGTGCCACTATAATTCTTTCCACCTCCGCTCGATAACACAAAACCAGCTGGACTTTCAAACAAAGCACTGTAATAATTACTTGCTTAAACAACAACCAGGGGCAATAATTCTAAAGTAGGGAACCAATCCAAACACATCACAAGAAGCATACAAAAGAATCACTCATAAGAGTTCCCAATAACATTGACATTTAAGTCATAAACACAACCTTGTACATATATAAAACCAAATCATCATCTACCATTTTAGCTTCCCAAAACACTTATCTAGGCACCCTAGACTAGGGCACAAAACCTAGCCCAAGATTGGGTCCTAAACCAAGTCAATAAAACAATTTATTTTCTTCAGCAACAGTGGGCGCCCGCCCGCCCTCATCTTGGGCGACCGCCCAAGAGCCCTGTTTTAAAAAGTTCACCTTTCAGTTGTTCTGGGCGGCCGCCCGGCCCCCATATTGGGCGGCCGCCCATAATCCTTGCCAGGCCAAAAACTGCACACTTTTTACTCCTTTCATTTCACCGTCCCAAAAGTACAATACTTACACACTTAACATTTATAGCCTTACTAAGGCTACCAAAAATCAGTCACAAACAACTCTAACACTACTTTGAACCTAACCAAACCAACATACCAAATACTCACTTTGTCCCAAAATTACAAGTATCACAAATAAATTATTTTCACAATAATTTCACCACATATAACATATACAACATATATATGACCATTTTAACATTTAAGAGGAATTAGTAACTTACCTATTTCCGGAAAAAGTATCGCAGAAATATGTTTTGTTCGGGTAGAAATGACCTACTCAACGCCCTGATCATTTTTATATAATTAGATTTTAAAACGGATAAGTAATTAAAAAGAAATAAAATCAAAATAGAATGAACTTACCATTTTCTTCACCGTCAGAGAGAAAGGAAAGAAAAGTATATGTATGTAGTATACGCAGAGAGAGAGATATAGGTAGGATAAGTATGCTTTATATAGAGATTTTTTACCCAATTTTCTACTTTGGTCACTTTAGTTCCAAGTTGAACAATTAAGCCCCTATACTTTAAATTCCACAAAGGACCCTATAGTTTCAACTAATCAATTAACTCCCTTAACCATTATTACTACTAACCAAATAAATAACACATTTAATCAGACAATATGTGCAAGTCATAAAATATGATGCAACACATAAAATGCACACATAATTTCCATTTTATAAAATCCCCAAAATATAAAATAAATTAGGACGGGTTTTTGGGGTCGTTACACTTGCACTATATATAAGCACCAAAAACTTGGTATTTACTTCAAGTAGCACAAATTTCTCCACAAGATTTGTTGAATATCATGTTACTGCACTTTAGCTCAAAGTATGTAGTGTTTCCTACTTTGTAGCAACCACTTCCGTTTCCCACATGTGCCGTGCATAACATCCTGGTACTATTGTGCTTCCAGACCTTGTACACACGTTCTCACCAAGTAATGGTTGAACAAGTCTTCAACCACATTTTTCTCTCTTCAAGTTTTACGCATAACTTTTCATTTATGCGCAACTCCCATCTTATATTCCTTCATTGTTTGTAGCTCCATCATTTTGATCAACCTTGAATGATTATTTGGACGTACAATCAACAATAAACTTGCAGCAAAAATTAAACATTAATATCCAATGATTTTGTGAAGAAATGATGAAACTATTATGAACCCCGTCTGGATAACACTATAGGGGCAACACTAGTGGTAACACCGTTGTTTTGAACTAACAACTAATACTTCAAGCCGATAAAATGCACAAGTTTTATCGAAAATGAAAATTTATTTTTTTCGAAGTTGCTGTTAATTGAGAGTTAATTTGAAAATTATCGGTCGTTCGAGATGGAGAGAGTAATATTATTATACTCCCTCCACCCAAAATTGATTGTCCCATTTTTCTTTGTCGTTGCTACTAATGAACTCTGAGCAATTATTTTAAATTTAGTTAATTATTATAATGAAATTTTAAAACTTATTATTTATAGGTAATTGATGTGTATCGGTTACAAATTTTAGAATTACATTAGTATAACTAAATTAATCTTTAATTATTGCTCAAAATTCATTCATTGTGGGATAAAAAAGTAGAATTAAAAGTATAATTATGTTAATAGTACTGTCTCCATCCCACTACACTTGATACCAATTTTTATTTTGATCCGTCTCACTTTATTTGATACTAATTAAAATGAATTTTATTTATACTCACAATACCAATCAAGTTACTATTCTCTCCACTCATTCTCTCTTATTTTACTTTTTCTACTCATAACGCTTCCTTACACCAATTCTCTCCTATTTTTTTTTTAATTATTGTGGTTACTAAATTAGTATCAACTGAAGTGAGACATAAGAAGAAGTATATCTTAATTTAATAAGCCTAAAACACAAAAAAAAAGAGCAAACTTTGAAATCAAACAAATTACCTCAATTCAATATTTTTTTTCCGAAGGATGAATTATCTTTATTTCGTATACCACGTTTTTACTATAATATGTTTCAGAATCCAATTATAAAAATAAGAAATATCAGTATATCAAATTATAAAGGAGGAAAAGGAAATGAAAATAAAAAATAAAAAATAAAAAGCAAAAAGATTAGGCACACGTGCTATATAAGCAAAATCATCATCGTCTTTGATCACACGAGTGCCTTGCACGTAGATTTCTTCGGGTTCCACATAGCCGGTAACAAATACTTGCGCCCGTTTACACCCTGCGCATTATAGCTAGCACCAGTACTCTTCTCAACCAAAACGATTCCGGGGAATCCAGGGAAAGCACCCGACCCGAATATGCCGGTGCAAGCCGATACGGCTTCTAACGGCGCGCTACCCGGTCCTTGAAAATAACCGCCATCAAACGGGTTCGTTACCGTTCCCGCCAAAACGGTAGCTAAATTGATGATCATTCCGTCAACTCCAGCGTCTTCGTTAGGAGCCACTAACGGCGGAGTCTGCGGTCCAAACAAAGGCTTGAAGAAAGGCCAGGCACACTGACCGGGGCACTGACTCACCGAGTTACCCACCCACGCGTAGGCAAACTCGGTCCTCTTCACCTGAGTCGACTCGTGACTCCCGCAACGGCTCATGCAAAACCCTTCAACGGCCACATCGGAAGACGTCAAAACCACGTTGACCTCGTTGACTTTTCTCGCTCTAGAGGCCAAAGATATTATATGGGAGTTCTTGAGCGATTTTCCTAGAGAATATTTTGTGTCAAGAACTTGTTTCCCTACGATGATGTTAGTTGAACCGCGGAGGTAGTTTTGGGTGGTTTGCCACCACGATGCGACGGAAGGTGGTGGAGTGAGGGCGCTCCGGTGGCGGGGGCTGAGGGACTGAAGAAAGTCAACGATTATAGAACGTTGCACGGAGGAGAATTGACCGTACCAAATGAGATTGAGGGTGATGTTGCCTTTAAGGAGGGCGCCTTTGTGGTATTTTAGAACTAGAGGTGGTGTTTTAACAAGGGCGAGTTTCCGTGGGGTGGCGGCGGAAGTGGTGGTGGTGGCGGCGGCGATTATTATGAAAAAAATTGAAATGAAAATGGAGGTGGTTTTGAATATAGAAGCCATTAAGATAGATAGTGTTTTTGATAGTTGTACATATAAGATAATGTTAAGATGAAATGTTTATATAGATATGTGTATAGGGGAAGAGGGGAAGCTGGGGAGGTTGGTTAAAAGGGGAAAGAAAGAGTGATGTGCATGTTGAGAGTTTGGAAAAGGGGATTGCCGCGTTGATGTTTGAATCATTCTAAAAGTGGAATAATTATAATTAATTAAAAAACTGTTGGGGGATGGGGGTTTTGTTTGAGTTAGATAGATTTGTTATTTGCCAGGTTGGAGGTGGCTGGGGAGACCTAATAAGGCGTTTGCCTAGGGAGAACGTACCCTAACCAACTTGGGTTGACTTCAATCGGATCTATATTTAGTTAACATAGTCATAATTTAAAATAATTTTTCTTTTCTCGGTTAATGTTAACTAAGTATATATCCGCAAGTATATAATTACAAATTAAAAGTAATAATTCGTAGAAAACTGATACATAGAGCTCTTTCTTGTTCAGCTGCAGTATGCAACAATAAATGAACGACATAAACCGACTTGGTCATTGGGTTCCATGGACTTTGGACCCATACACCATAAAGGCCCATATTCTAGAGGCCCATGATTTAGGGGCCGACATTCCTTAGGCCGAGTGAGCTGGCCTCACTTAGGCCGAGAAGAAAGAAAGCCTTATCCCTAGCCCGGCCTCTAAGACGAGCAGAGTAGGATGACAGGCCGACTTACCTCAGTTAAAGCTACTTTCCTGATACAAAGGGGAGTCTACAATTAGAGTTCAAATGATACACAACTACAGAGAATCCTTATCCAAGCAAGGAGACCTCTTCTACAAGATAGCTGGGACAACAATCATCCTTATCAGGATTACATCTCCCAAGAATACGAGTCCTACATCAACACGGGTACTCTGACTTTCCTAACAAGTCAGGACTTATTCACCCACGCCTATATAAACAGGTCCTCCATACAGGAAACGGGTAATGAACTCTTTTAGCTCTGATTCTACAACCCATCTTAAAGCAATGCATTTACGCCGTTGGGCGCGCATAGAACCTTTGATTAGACCCGGACGATAATTGTCCCAGTTCGAAAACTCGTATTTAATAATCTCCTTTCTTTCCTTTTTGGTTAAGCGATGGAAAAGCTCATCAGTATTCAGAATGATTTCTCTTTATTCTCAAACAAACCGTATTCCTATTGTCACGCCGGAGGGCTTCGCCGGTGAAGCCCCGGCTAGTTTACGTTTGTTATTTCGTGTGTGTAGATCCGTACGAGGAGTTCTCTTTGCTGGATTTATCCGAACCGCTAGACGAAGGGGTGATTCGGTACGTTTTTGGCAGCATCAATAAATTTTGAACATGCTCTTGTTTTACGAAATAAACGGTCCTATAAAATTGATGTTTACTGAATTCTGCAATAATTTTAATCTTGATTGTACAACTCTCAAAAATCAAAAAACAATGGATCAATTGACGAGACGCAACAATGGTTCCTAGGGATGGCAACGGGGCGGGTTTTGTCAAAACCGAGACCGACCCTAATGTCAAATGGAGTGACCCAACCCGAACCGAATCAAATAATAAAATTTTCAGCACATATTTGCTTGGGCCCAATCTATATCTAAGCTTAAATTTTAACTAGTGTTACACCCGTGCGATGCACGGGCTGTTACCATAATTTAAAAGTTTGAAATTAAAATAAATTTATCTGAGAAGCAAAAAGCTTTTATACATTATTGAAACAATAATAATTATCTTAGAAAATAAATGCTTATAATATGACTAAGGCAAGCATTTACCATCCATTTAATTGCATGTATTTTTTAAGAAAATTTACTTGTCATAACGAATTATCCTATAATATAAACAATAAAAATTGAACGACACAAACCGACTTGGTAAATGGGTTCCATGGACTTTGGATCTATGCCTAATAAGGGCCCATGCACACAAGGCCCGTACCTTGCGGCCCCCGGTATTCAAGCCACCTCGGCATCATTCAAGTCAATTGAGCTGGCCTGGACTAGGCCGAGATGGACAAAATAGGAGACAATCATCCTGCCACTTAGCCCGGTCTCTATGACGAGCCGAGTTAGGCTGGGCAAGCCGACTTATCTCTACTCTCCAGTAACTACATTACTCTCCTAGTACAAAGAGGATTCTGCATATAGAGTTCAAGTTATACACAATTACCAGGACTCCTTACTTAACAAGGAGACTTCTTCAACAAGGTAACGGGGACTACAATCCTTATAAGGATTTTATCTTCCTAATATACGAGTTCTACACCAAAACAGACTCCATGACTTCCTTAACAAGTCAGGACTAATTCCCCTACACATATATAAACAGGCCCTCAATACAAGAAACGGGTAACGAATTCTCTTGGCTCTTACTCTAGTCAATTGATTTATGTTTATTTTATCTCATACATAACATATTCTTACTCTTACGTCGGAGGGCCTTCGCCGTTGAAGCCCCGGCTAGTTCACGTTTGTTGTTTTGTGTGTGTTGATCCGATTGAGGAGTTCTCTTTGCTGGGACTATCCGAACCGTTCGACGAAAGGCTGATCTGGTACGTTTTTTGCAGCATCAGTTTGCTTCCATTACTGGGAATCGTTAGATCAGAGAACTTTTGTCCGGATAAACCACAATCTCCTCATGGCTGAAATACTAGCCGACGAGCAACAAATAAGTGTTACGCCTGAAGGTGATCTCAATCCGCCACCACCTAACGTGGCCAATAACGCTGCTCTGACTCAAGGGCTTCCTCCTCTTCCGCCTCAACCCCATGGGGGCGGTATGCATACGCGTTCAAGAGGGCCTACATCTGAGGTTACACAAATCAATGGACGACGGAGGAGAACAACTACCCAACCTCAAAATAGTGACGCTGGACCATCAAGACCACAACCTTTAGATCGAAGAGCATTGCTTCAACAAAATCTCACGACTCTCCAACAATTGGCTGATGCTCAAAGAGCTCTCCTAGAGTATGACCCTTAGCACTCCATGGTACATCTCCTCCAGCCCTCCAGAACTAGAGGAGCTCATGAGGATGATAGAAGGAGTAACCATAGGGAAATCCTACGTGCTGATGGCCGACGTGACCAGGATCCACGTGATGCTCCCCAAGAAAACCGAGCAAGCCGACTTGAAGGTTGACTTGGCCCAATAAATCGTGAAGGAAGAGATTTGAGAAATCAAAATGAATCATATGAGGGAAGAAGAAGCCGAATCCCCAGACGTAAGAATTATAGGGGAAAGACGCATAAAATATGATCGACGTCGGTCTCTGTAGACACCCCGTCTTGGACCTCTCGCCCCGATTGCATACATAGCATTTTTATTTTAACTTATTTTCGTTGATTTCTGTTACTTCAGTTAAGCTCCTAACTGATTCCGTTAGTTTTGGGGCTAAACTGCATAATAGAGTTAACTTTTAAAGTCATTCTGTCATTTTTTACCACGGGTGCCTCCGACGCTGTCAACAGGCCGCGCGCGCGTTTCGCCCCAAAAGCGGGACTCGCGCGCTTCCCATTTTGGCAGTTACGGACTGCAGCTTTTTCCCTCCATTTTCTTGATCACAAACACCTCTTTTCATCCGCTTAAAAATAAACATTTTCTTTTATTTATTATTTTATTTATCTTATTTTTGATTGGTCAATTCTATTTCACATGGATTGATCATCTTTTCTCTCCAACCTTTCCCTCATAATTTCACCTATATAAACCCCCTCCTTCTACCTTAGAAAGGGACTTGAAATTTCTTCACAAAGACACTATACACAATTCTCTCAAGAATTCTCTTTACAAGAATTCTCCAAACAACAACACAAGCATCAAAACTCTTTTCAAGTCAAAGTTTGAAGTCCTCTTTCTTAAGGTACAACTTTAATTCTTCTTCTTCTTATTTTATATATGTCTTTTTAATGTATGCAATCCCCATCAATGGGACATGACCAAATAATCACTTTACTACATTAAAGTTGGTTAAGGTTATCTCCCTATATTTCAATCTTTACTTCAATTTATTATTCTTGTCTTAATGTAATCTTTAGCATGAATTAATATAATAAAACAATTCTCTTTTATTTCCTTTTGCAATTCCCATTTTATTTACTATATAATTGTTAGCATTATTTATTAAAATTAGGACATTTAGCATTAGAACACCAATAGTAGCAAGACCCGCGTAAGCGGGGCGGAGTGGGTGTTTAAGTACTTACCACTCCGTCACCTAACCCCCGAACCCTTCTCTTCCTGAATCTTTGGTTTCGTAATATAAAATAGGCTATTTATTTAGGTTTTTCTTATGTTTCCTCAATAACATAGGTGGCGACTCTACAATCTAAAATCAGTTAGACATCCTAGGATCCTTCCACCGCTCTAGCCAACCAGTGGGTTTTTCTGGGGTATCTACAGTCTCCATTGAAGCAGGAACCGACACATCGCACCCCACCTAGACGAACTATCCCTGATCCAGAAATAACCCGAGTTGCTGGGAAAAGTCGAGACAAAGGAAGGGATAGACAGAAGAGCTCTCATCATATCTCGGGAATAAGTGATCGGACCATAATGGACCTGAAGGAAAGAATGGAGAATGTGGAGATGAACCAAGGGCAAAGAAGACCTAGGAATGACTATGAAGCGATGCGTCCTTTTGTACAGTGGATAAGGGATTATCCACCTAACCCACAGCTAAACACTACTAGAAAGACGCGATTTACCCACGGAATTTACCCACGGAAAATTTTCGTAAGTATTAGTGACGGAAATAAAAGGATTACCAACAGAATTTTTGGCTTTGTCAGCGCGGGATTTCCAATTGTTGGGAAATTCAATTACCGACGGATTTTAAAATTACCCACGGAACAATCCGTCCAAATTACCCACGGATTCGTTCCGTCAGAAATACCCACGGAAATTTCCGTGGGTAACATTAACATGAAATAACCCTAAATCGACCCTTTTCTATTCAGTTGGGTTTTCTATTATTCAGAGAAGAAAACACGCCGCACTTTTCGATGCGGGCTCTCCCTTCGCCTCTCTCCGATTCACCAACACCGGACGCCGTCGTCCTCCATTCGCCGTCATCCTCCTTTCGCCGTCGTCCTCTGTTCGCCGTCGTTCTCCGTTCGCCGTCATCCACCGTCTGTAGTTTCAGGTTTGTTGTTTGAATCTATTGACCCTAGCTAGCCGCCCCCTCCCCCTTTTGTTTTACCTATCTAATCTCTCTTTCTTCCTCTCCAGCCAAAACGTATTTGTCTCCGGCGGCCCTCTGTGTGTCAAATTGAAGCTTTAACAGGGTAAAGTTTCTCAATTTGGTTTCAATTCTACAGTAAAACAAGAATCATTTTCTTGTTTGTGCAATAATTTTTACAGACTGTGGTACACCAAACTGTTCCCCTCCCATCTCCCTCCTTTCTAATTTTTGCAGTCTGTTTTGATATTTTAGTGATTGTATAATGGTTTTTAAATGCTTCTCTGATAAGATTTCTTTTACGCTGTTCCTCTCCACCCCTTTGATCATCCCTTTCTGTCCTTTCCCGGAGCGGGTAGCTACTCTGGTATAATAAAATACATAAAACTAGTGTCACTTTTTATTGTATTTTCTTGATGTTATCAACGTTCAGGGTTCTTCCATGGTGCCTCGCATGTTGTTGTGAACTTAGGATAGATTCCATATCTAGACAATTGTATTTAATTAAGCCTGCAGGACAATAATCATCGTTTTTGTTTATTTCAGCCAGGTTAAGACAGTTTTTGTAGTCTTATATTTTGTCGAAGGTAACTTCATTAGTTTGGGATTGATTGGTATAGTACATAGGCTTGAATTAAAATGTGTGTTTAAGATGGTAATTTTTTGTTAGCTTAAAACGTGCAGTCCTTTTCCAGCCTCTCCTCTTTCCATTTTCTTGAATGATATCCTTTATTAAAGAGATTTTAGGTCTGAGTAAATGTCAATTAACTGACTTTTGTTTCATTGTACTATGTGTATGTGTGTTATTTTATTGTTTTATGTTAATGCAATAACATCATGTGTATATTCTAAGACAGTTGCCATGCTAGTATTGATTGTATTTGGAACACTAATTTATTAGCAAGATTTAATGGTGTAGCATATGAATACTTGTAAAACATTTTGGTGAGCAGTCTAGATGTTTGTGTTTACGCTTGATCAAAATTATTTATTTAAGTACTTCTTTCTTTATCTGTTGTAATTGTAGCTTTTGTATGAAGATTAATTTTTTTTCTTAATTTTTATGAAGATAAATATGTTTGGGGATCGTGGTTGGATGGATAATCAAAATTATTTATTTAAGTACTTCGTTATTGATGAAACCAAACTCTTTGACCGATTCATCAAAACGGAGATTCCAACTCCTAGAAGCTTGTTTCAATCCATAGATGGATCTTTGCAATTTGCATACCTTAGAATTTTGTTCAAAACCTTCTGGTTGTGTCATATACATATCCTCTTATAGTTTTCCATTTAGGAAAGCGGTTTTGACATCCATTTGCCATATTTCATAGTCATGATATGCGGCAATGGCAAGCAAAATTATTATAGACTTGATCATTGCTACGGGTGAAAAGGTTTCATCATAGTCAATACCATGAACTTGCCTATAACCTTTCGCTACAAGTCTAGCTTTGTAAGTATGCACCTTCCCATCTATGTCAGTCTTCTTCTTGAAGACCCATTTGCATCCTATCGTTTTTACTTGCATCCTATGGTTTTTACAACTTCGGGCGCATCAATCAAATTCCAAACTTGATTATCTTGCATGGATTACAATTCGGATTCCATGGCTCCAAGCCACTTGTCCGAATCAGGAGAAGACATCGACTCTTGGTAGGTGGTCGGTTCATCATTCTCAATGATCTCCACCTCATTACTATCCGTTACGAGAAATCCATATCTCTCGGGCTCGGATCGTAACCTACCAGATCTGCGAGTTACTTGTGTATTCTGAACAGGTTCCACAACTCCTTGTGGTTCTTGCTCTTGTTCCACTATTGGTTCAATGTTATTTTCTGGGTCTCGAATTTCTTCAAGATTTATTTTACTCCCACTGATTTCTTTGGAGAGAAACTCTTTCTCTAGAAAGACACCAGTTCGGGCAACAAAAACTTTGTTGTCCGTTTGGTTGTAAAAGTAATATCCTTTAGTTTCCTTAGGATATCCCACGAAATTACATTTATCAGATTTGTGTGCAAGTTTGTCTGTGACAAGTCTTTTGACAAAAGCTTTACAACCCCAAATCTTCATGAAAGACAGAAAAGGCTTCTTTCCGCTCCACATGTAATGCCCATCATTAATTTCGTTAAATATTTGACTTATTTGTTAAATTTTTGACTTGCTTGTTAAATTCTTGGCTAGCATAATTATATGCTATTTTATTTGAGTTAATTATTTAATTACTTTAGAAAATTAAGGTGGTTAAATGTCAAAGTTGGAAGTTTAGGGGCCTTTTTGTAATTAGTGAAACTTGAGGGTCCAAATTGCAATTCTTGGAAAGTTCCAAGTATATCATGTGTTTGCCTGAGAAAGGCATTTCATTTTCATGTTTCTTCTCGTACTTTCTCTCTGTCTCAGAGAGAAAGTTAATCTTTTACCCTATTCTCGACTCCTCGAGCTTAGTTATCCATCTGTTCGTGATTCTGGTCCCGGATAAATATTCGTGGCGTTGAATAGAGCGTTCCAGGCCGATCAAAAATTAATTTGGGTCAACTTTATTTTTGACTAGGTAAGCTATTGACTCCCCTTTGCTTGTAATAACATGTATAAATGTTATTCTTGATACTTGAAATTGTTAATTTCGTGTTTGGGACAATTTTGTGATACTTGTAAAATTGGGACAAAGGGAGTAAAATAACCCTTCGTGTAAAATAAGGAAAGGAACTTGAAAGTCTTATTCTGAGCTTGTTAAGGCACTCCTAAGATGTTAAAAGTGTTGATAAAAATTACTCCTATTCGTGAGACGGTAAAATAGTAACTTGATTTAAATATTATTAGAAAAATTGTACCATTATTTTTGGTACGGGGAAATGAATGGAAGTATCCCTAAATGGATATAGAAGTATAATATAAAATTGTACTTATACTTTTGGGGTCGGTGAAATATTTAATTGAAATAAAAGGAAATTGTCCTATTATTTATGGGACGATAAAAGAAATGAATTGAGCTTGAAAATAGGTGTTAAGAAAGTATAATTGAAATGAGTGATTTAAGCTTGTTATTATACTCCTGGGTTTGATAATATATTGATAAAAATTATACTCCTACGCTTGGGACGGAAAATTATTTAACCTGGGAAAGAATTCGGATTTTGGCATTTTTGGGCCTTGGGCGACCGCCCATCTATCTGAAGTATTTTGTTCTTGGAAAGCCTGATTTTGGGCGACCGCCCACACCATTTTGTGCGGCCGCCCATATGTCCTGAAAAATTGTAAAACTTGTTTAATGATTATATAAGTTGGAAATAACCCTTGTTAAGGCATATAGCCTTAGGATAAGATGTCCTAGTAAGTATTGTGATACCTTAGGGGTATCAGAAGTGAGTCTTGAACATGATTACTCATTAAATTAAAATGAGAACTTGAGTATAAAAGGAAGAACTCTTTTATATGTCTTGAAAGTGCTATGAACAAGCACTTATGTGTTATGCTTGTCTTGAAGTTAATGTTTGTATACCTTAGGGGTACCAACTAATGTCTTGAGCTTGAATATCCTAAGAAAAGGATTTGAAAACTTGTACGAGTAAGATGTATAATTCATCTTCTGAAATTGAACTTGAGTGTAAGAGTAAGGACTCTTCTACGTGTCTTGAATCTAAAGATTGTACAACTTAAGGGCATTAAAGCTATGCCTTGAACTTAAATATCCTAGGAATAGGATCGTGAACTTGATTGGGAGATGTATAGCTCATCTTCTTAATTAAAACGTGAATATAAGATGAGTAAATTTTGTACTTGTCTTAAATAACCAAAGAGTTGGATTGATAACTTAAGTATAAGTTAATTAACTCTTGTACATGTTTAACCATCCAAGAAAATGGATTGAGAACTTGGATACAAGATGATAAAATCTTGTAAAAGTCTTGACTGTCTTGATTGTCTTGAAAGTCTTGAATGTCTTGAAACCATTACATGAGTATGGTAATAAACTTGAAATATTCTTGATGTGTATATGCAAATCTTGCATGTAGCTACTTGATAGAATGTAGCTTCTTGATTATTTGATACATGACATGAATAACCAAAGAATTGGGTTATGGAACTAGATAGAAAATGATTAACTCTACTACATACTTGAACTTGATACGTGTATATTGAAAGTGCTATGAATAAGTACTAAAGTACTAGTGATTAGTTTTAATCGTGTATATACTCAATGAAGTATATAAAGAATAAAGAATAATTACAGAACATAATATGTGTTAGAAAATGTATTCGATTATTAACGATACATATACGTGAAGTATGACTGTGTCTAGGTACAATGTGACCTATTCTACTACGGGTTTAGAGTCTAAGGTGTTGGGCTCTACTTGATAGTAAGGGTATCGTTATAGACACTTTAATGTGTTAAACGTGACATAAATATGTACGTGCAAACTTGGCATGTGACAAAGTGATATACCCTACTACTTGACTGAAGTCTGTTATTAATGGACTCTTACTTGGATTGATCGTGTTACATGGACACCTTATGTGCCAGTGTTATCTTGGTTTATATTCGCAATAATTGCGTACGTGTACTTGTATTCTCGTAAGCACATGATACATAATTACATGGTGCATATTCTCGTGAGCACATGATACATAATTACATGGTGCATATTCTCGTGAGCACATGATACATGATTACATGGTGCATAGAGAATAGTCCACTAATAAGGGACTGAGTTCTGTTCTCGTAGTTCAAGTAAACATCTACTTGTGCATTCTTGTGTGAGTCCAGCTGGTTCTCCTTGCTTGTTCGAAAATATATAGGTTCACACTTGTCGCGAGAGCTGGGGCTTAAGTGACAATCGGGTCCCTATGTATTTCCGCCTGACCCCTTACTACCGGCCATAGTAAGGGCATAGCTTCCTTGGTTGGAGCAATAAGCCTGACCTAAGTGAATGCTAACTCCTGTCCTGTTCACCTCGTGGATCTTGTTCTTGTGGATGACACTGGTTACTAGGTCTTCTTATATACTGCACAGCAGTTCTTGTTCTTGTTCTTGGTTGTCCTCAGCTAGAAAAGCATCGACAACAAATGGTATTCTTGGGAGAAATAAGGAAGGATTCAGGTACAATGCGTGATAGGCCTATGTGCATCTTGGTGAGCTGGTTTAGCCTCTCACACTACTTGACTACTTGTTACCTGATCATATCTTGAGCTTGATTACTTGTTGAGTTGACTTAGCCTCTCTTATACTTGTTACTTGATGATACTTGATAATAATTGATATATGTTTAGTTGAGTATCTACTTGTATTGCATGATAACATGACATATAGTTGCATGTTAATAGCTTACTGAGATTTATCTCACCCTTTATTTGTTTAATTGTCCCCCCCCCCAGGAAAGCAGGGAATAGTACGCAGTGAGGCTCGACTTAGCTGGGAACTTACTCAGCAGGATATTCTTGTTCGAAGTTAGTGTCCTTTTATATTTCGGTAAGGACGATCTTTTATGAGTTAATAAACTCTGGGCTTGTATTGGGGTAGTATTTGTTGTCCCTAGACAGTTCTTGTTGCTAGCTTATTTGCTAGGCATGTCTTCCGCTGTATGTAACCTTGTTTGATTTTAATTTTCTTGGTCTAGAACTCGTTGTGAGCTATCTTAGCTCCTTATTCTTGAGTAGATATAGCATGTCAGTTTGTTTCTAGCAGGTATTGTTCCTGTTTCACGTTAGTTTCTTGTTTCTTGTTAGTTACACGCACCAGGTTCGAGGTTCTATTAGGGGATCCCGGGACTTGGGGCGTGTCAGTGTGGTATCAGAGCTATGGTTTAGCTCTAAGCCTGGATAGGGTCTATGGCCTAGCTTGGGTTAGTCTTGGGTGTGCTACTAACGTCGAGTGCTTCGTTACTTGTTGTTATACCAGGCATAGGACTGGTGTTGATAGTGTTAATCCAATTGGATTAGATGATTCGAGAATCGAGAGTGCGAGTCTTCAAAGACTTAGGCGTATCTATCTTGTCTTGTGGACATTGTTTCGTGCTATATATGCATGCTTGTCCTTATCTCGTGAATTGCGTGGAAGTGTATTCTCTAGTAAGAGACTACGTGTTGATATCATTATTTATAAGAGCTTGATAAAAGTGTGGGTGATAACACCCTATACGTTCTATGTTGACTTGGTCGTGTCACCGGTATGGGACATTGATGTGATACGTGTTATGGCTTGGCTCTTACGTGTTATGATTTGGCTTTCTATATGTTATGCCATTCTTGTTTACCACATTAGATGATAATTATTTCTATGCTAGTATGCTTGATTATATATGTGAGCATGATAGATTTATGCATAACCTTTATGTTCTGCATTGAAAGTCTAGAAAGGGTTCTTGAGATTGTACTGGGTATTTAACCTATGTGATTGATAGTGGAATTTCTATACCAAACCAGATGGATGTATCCATTCTTGATGAGAAACTGGGGTTATCTTGAGTTGTGACAGTGCGAATACAGTGCTGACATCTGGATTAATGTTCTTGACCTCGATTGAGTTAAAAGAGTTGAAGATTCAACTTGAGAAATTTCTTGATAGAGGATATATCAATTTTGAAGTAACCATCTTTGTTGACCTATAAGTGGAAACAACCAAGGTACGCGTGTTCTTGAGATTTTCTTGATCTTGTTAGAGATTCATTAATGAATTTCGAAGGCAGCTCTATCGTTAATTATTTGACACTGAGAGCTACATCTTTCGATGGATTTTCTCGATGGATTGATATACGTGAAGTCAATGTTTAATTATTAAAATGATGGATGACCATGACTTCAGTATTTGAGATTGCCTAGTGGATTTGACTAGTATTACAGTGATCTGGAGGATATGACCAGTTTCTATGATTTTTAGTGGATATGTCAGGTTTCACCAATATAGTGGATTGACTAATCGAGTCTGTTTGACTTTATGTGTTTCGATGTTATAATTGATACATCTAAATTGCATAGAATATTTGTGAGTATCTGTGCATAGTCGTGATGTTCTTGAGTTCTACTTGTTGATTATATATGTTATAATCTTAATCTAGTAAAAATCCGAGGACGAATTTTCTTTAAGGTGGGGAGGATGTAATGCCCATCCTTAATTTCGTTAAATATTTGACTTATTTGTTAAATTTTTGACTTGCTTGTTAAATTCTTGGCTAGCATAATTATATGCTATTTTATTTGAGTTAATTATTTAATTACTTTAGAAAATTAAGGTGGTTAAATGTCAAAGTTGGAAGTTTAGGGGCCTTTTTGTAATTAGTGAAACTTGAGGGTCCAAATTGCAATTCTTGGAAAGTTCCAAGTATATCATGTGTTTGCCTGAGAAAGGCATTTCATTTTCATGTTTCTTCTCGTACTTTCTCTCTGTCTCAGAGAGAAAGTTAATCTTTTACCCTATTCTCGACTCCTCGAGCTTAGTTATCCCTCTGTTCGTGATTCTGGTCCCGGATAAATATTCGTGGCGTTGAATAGAGCGTTCCAGGCCGATCAGAAATTAATTTGGGTCAACTTGATTTTTGACTAGGTAAGCTATTGACTCCCCTTTGCTTGTAATAACATGTATAAATGTTATTCTTGATACTTGAAATTGTTAATTTCGTGTTTGGGACAATTTTGTGATACTTGTAAAATTGAGACAAAGGGAGTAAAATAACCCTTCGTGTAAAATAAGGAAAGGAACTTGAAAGTCTTATTCTGAGCTTGTTAAGGCACTCCTAAGATGTTAAAAGTGTTGATAAAAATTACTCCTATTCGTGAGACGGTAAAATAGTAACTTGATTTAAATATTATTAGAAAAATTGTACCATTATTTGTGGTACGGGAAAATGAATGGAAGTATCCCTAAATGGATATAGAAGTATAATATAAAATTGTACTTATACTTTTGGGGTCGGTGAAATATTTAATTGAAATAAAAGGAAATTGTCCTATTATTTATGGGACGATAAAAGAAATGAATTGAGCTTGAAAATAGGTGTTAAGAAAGTATAATTGAAATGAGTGATTTAAGCTTGTTATTATACTCCTGGGTTTGATAATATATTGATAAAAATTATACTCCTACGCTTGGGACGGAAAATTATTTAACCTGGGAAAGAATTCGGATTTTGGCATTTTTGGGCCTTGGGCGAGCGCCCATTTTAGGCTGGGCGACCGCCCATCTATCTGAAGTATTTTGTTCTTGAAAAGCCTGATTTTGGGCGACCGCCCACACCATTTTGTGCAGCCGTCCATATGTCCTGAAAAATTGTAAAACTTGTTTAATGATTATATAAGTTGGAAATAACCCTTGTTAAGGCATATAGCCTTAGGATAAGATGTCCTAGTAAGTATTGTGATACCTTAGGGGTATCAGAAGTGAGTCTTGAACATGATTACTCATTAAATTAAAATGAGAACTTGAGTATAAAAGGAAGAACTCTTTTATATGTCTTGAAAGTGCTATGAACAAGCACTTATGTGTTATGCTTGTCGTGAAGTTAATGTTTGTATACCTTATGGGTACCAACTAATGTCTTGAGCTTGAATATCCTAAGAAAAGGATTTGAAAACTTGTACGAGTAAGATGTATAATTCATCTTCTGAACTTGAACTTGAGTGTAAGAGTAAGGACTCTTCTACGTGTCTTGAATCTAAAGATTGTACAACTTAAGGGCATTAAAGCTATGCCTTGAACTTGAATATCCTAGGAATAGGATCGTGAACTTGATTGGGAGATGTATAGCTCATCTTCTTAATTAAAACGTGAATATAAGATGAGTAAATTTTGTACTTGTCTTAAATAACCAAAGAGTTGGATTGATAACTTAAGTATAAGTTAATTAACTCTTGTACATGTTTAACCATCCAAGAAAATGGATTGAGAACTTGGATAGAAGATGATAAAATCTTGTAAAAGTCTTGACTGTCTTGATTGTCTTGAATGTCTTGAATGTCTTGAAACCATTACATGAGTATGGTAATAAACTTGAAAGATTCTTGATGTGTATATGCAAATCTTGCATGTAGCTACTTGATAGAATGTAGCTTCTTGATTATTTGATACATGACATGAATAACCAAAGAATTGGGTTATGGAACTAGATAGAGAATGATTAACTCTACTACATACTTGAACTTGATACGTGTATATTGAAAGTGCTATGAATAAGCACTAAAGTACTAGTGATTAGTTTTAATCGTGTATATACTCAATGAAGTATATAAAGAATAAAGAATAATTACAGAACACAATATGTGTTAGAAAATGTATTCGATTATTAACGATACATATACGTGAAGTATGACCGTGTCTAGGTACAATGTGACCTATTCTACTATGGGTTTAGAATCTAAGGTGTTGGGCTCTACTTGATAGTAAGGGTATCGTGATAGACACTTTAATGTGTTAAACGTGACATAAATATGTACGTGCAAACTTGGCATGTGACAAAGTGATATACCCTACTACTTGACTGAAGTCTGTTATTAATGGACTCTTACTTTGATTGATCGTGTTACATGGACACCTTATGTGCCAGTGTTATCTTGGTTTATATTCGCAATAATTACGTATGTGTACTTGTATTCTCGTAAGCACATGATACATAATTACATGGTGCATATTCTCGTGAGCACATGATACATAATTACATGGTGCATATTCTCGTGAGCACATGATACATGATTACATGGTGCATAGAGAATAGTCCACTAATAAGGGACTGAGTTCTGTTCTCGTAGTTCAAGTAAACATCTACTTGTGCATTCTTGTGTGAGTCCAGCTGGTTCTCCTTGCTTGTTCGAAAATATATAGGTTCACGCTTGTCGCGAGAGCTGGGGCTTAAGTGACAATCGGGTCCCTATGTATTTCCGCCTGACCCCTTACTACCGGCCATAGTAAGGGCATAGCTTCCTTGGTTGGAGCAATAAGCCTGACCTAAGTGAATGCTAACTCCTGTCCTGTTCACCTCGTGGATCTTGTTCTTGTGGATGACACTGGTTACCAGGTCTTCTTATATACTGCACAGCAGTTCTTGTTCTTGTTCTTAGTTGTCCTCAGCTAGAAAAGCATCGACAACAAATGGTATTCTTGGGAGAAATAAGGAAGGATTCAGGTACAATGCGTGATAGGCCTATGTGCATCTTGGTGAGCTGGTTTAGCCTCTCACACTACTTGACTACTTGTTACCTGATCATATCTTGAGCTTGATTACTTATTGAGTTGGCTTAGCCTCTCCTATACTTGTTACTTGATGATACTTGATATATGTTTAGTTGAGTATCTACTTGTATTGCATGATAACATGACATATAGGTGCATGTTAATAGGTTACTGAGATTTATCTCACCCTTTATTTGTTTAATTGTTCCCCCCCAGGAAAACAGGGAATAGTACGCAGTGAGGCTCGACTTAGCTGGGAACTTACTCAGCAGGATATTCTTGTTCGAAGTTAGTGTCCTTTTATATTTCGGTAAGGACGATCTTGTATGAGTTAATAAACTCTGGGCTTGTATTGGGGTAGTATTTGTTGTCCCTAGACAGTTCTTGTTGCTAGCTTATTTGCTAGGCATGTCTTCCGCTGTATGTAACCTTGTTTGATTTTAATTTTCTTGGTCTAGAACTCGTTGTGAGCTATCTTAGCTCCTTATTCTTGAGTAGATATAGCATGTCAGTTTGTTTCTAGCAGGTATTGTTCCTGTTTCCCGTTAGTGTCTTGTTTCTTGTTAGTTACACGCATCAGGTTCGAGGTTCTATTAGGGGATCCCGGGACTTGGGGCGTGTCAGTGTGGTATCAGAGATATGGTTTAGCTCTAAGCCTGGATAGGGTCTATGGCCTAGCTTGGGTTAGTCTTGGGTGTGCTACTAACGTCGAGTGCTTCGTTACTTGTTTTTATACCAGGCATAGGACTGGTGTTGATAGTGTTAATCCAATTGGATTAGATGATTCGAGAATCGAGAGTGCGAGTCTTCAAAGACTTAGGCGTATCTATCTTGTCTTGTGGACATTGTTTCGTGCTATATATGCATGCTTGTCCTTATCTCGTGAATTGCGTGGAAGTGTATTCTCTAGTAAGAGACTACGTGTTGATATCATTATTTATAAGAGCTTGATAAAAGTGTGGGTGATAACACCCTATACGTTCTATGTTGACTTGGTCGTGTCACCGGTATGGGACATTGATGTGATACGTGTTATGGCTTGGCTCTTACGTGTTATGATTTGGCTTTCTATATGTTATGCCATTCTTGTTTACCACAATAGATGATAATTATTTCTATGCTAGTATGCTTGATTATATATGTGAGCATAATAGATTTATGCATAACCTTTATGTTCTGCATTGAAAGTCTAGAAAGGGTTCTTGAGATTGTACTGGGTATTTAACCTATGTGATTGATAGTGGAATTTCTATACCAAACCAGATGGATGTATCCATTCTTGATGAGAAACTGGGGTTATCTTGAGTTGTGACAGTGCGAATACAGTGCTGACATCTGGATTAATGTTCTTGACCTCGATTGAGTTAAAAGAGTTGAAGATTCAACTTGAGAAATTTCTTGATAGAGGATATATCTATTTTGAAGTAACCATCTTTGTTGACCTATAAGTGGAAACAACCAAGGTACGCGTGTTCTTGAGATTTTCTTGATCTTGTTAGAGATTCATTAATGAATTTCGAAGGCAGCTCTATCGTTAATTATTTGACACTGAGAGCTACATCTTTCGATGGATTTTCTCGATGGATTGATATACGTGAAGTCAATGTTTAATTATTAAAATGATGGATGACCATGACTTCAGTATTTGAGATTGCCTAGTGGATTTGACTAGTATTACAGTGATCTGGAGGATATGACCAGTTTCTATGATTTTTAGTGGATATGTCAGGTTTCACCAATATAGTGGATTGACTAATCGAGTCTGTTTGACTTTATGTGTTTCGATGTTATAATTGATACATCTAAATTGCATAGAATATTTGTGAGTATCTGTGCATAGTCGTGATGTTCTTGAGTTCTACTTGTTGATTATATATGTTATAATCTTAATCTAGTAAAAATTCGAGGACGAATTTTCTTTAAGGTGGGGATGATGTAATGCCCATCCTTAATTTCGTTAAATATTTGACTTATTTGTTATATTTTTGACTTGCTTGTTAAATTCTTGGCTAGCATAATTATATGCTATTTTATTTGAGTTAATTATTTAATTACTTTAGAAAATTAAAGTGGTTAAATGTCAAAGTTGGAAGTTTAGGGCCTTTTTGTAATTAGTGAAACTTGAGGGTCCAAATTGCAATTCTTGGAAAGTTCCAAGTATATCATGTGTTTGCCTGAGAAAGGCATTTCATTTTCATGTTTCTTCTCGTACTTTCTCTCTGTCTCAGAGAGAAAGTTAATCTTTTACCCTATTCTCGACTCCTCGAGCTTAGTTATCCCTCTGTTCGTGATTCTGGTCCTGGATAAATATTCGTGGCGTTGAATAGAGCGTTCCAGGCCGATCAGAAATTAATTTGGGTCAACTTGATTTTTGACTAGGTAAGCTATTGACTCCCCTTTGCTTGTAATAACATGTATAAATGTTATTCTTGATACTTGAAATTGTTAATTTCGTGTTTGGGACAATTTTGTGATACTTGTAAAATTGGGACAAAGGGAGTAAAATAACCCTTCGTGTAAAATAAGGAAAGGAACTTGAAAGTCTTATTCTGAGCTTGTTAAGGCACTCCTAAGATGTTAAAAGTGTTGATAAAAATTACTCCTATTCGTGAGACGGTAAAATAGTAACTTGATTTAAATATTATTAGAAAAATTGTACCATTATTTGTGGTACGGGGAAATGAATGGAAGTATCCCTAAATGAATATAGAAGTATAAAATAAAATTGTACTTATACTTTTGGGGTCGGTGAAATATTTAATTGAAATAAAAGGAAATTGTCCTATTATTTATGGGACGATAAAAGAAATGAATTGAGCTTGAAAATAGGTGTTAAGAAAGTATAATTGAAATGAGTGATTTAAGCTTGTTATTATACTCCTGGGTTTGATAATATATTGATAAAAATTATACTCCTACGCTTGGGACGGAAAATTATTTAACCTGGGAAAGAATTCGGATTTTGGCATTTTTGGGCCTTGGGCGACCGCCCATCTATCTGAAGTATTTTGTTCTTGGAAAGCCTGATTTTGGGCGACCGCCCACACCATTTTGTGCGGCCGTCCATATGTCCTGAAAAATTGTAAAACTTGTTTAATGATTATATAAGTTGGAAATAACCCTTGTTAAGGCATATAGCCTTAGGATAAGATGTCCTAGTAAGTATTGTGATACCTTAGGGGTATCAGAAGTGAGTCTTGAACATGATTACTCATTAAATTAAAATGAGAACTTGAGTATAAAAGGAAGAACTCTTTTATATGTCTTGAAAGTGCTATGAACAAGCACTTATGTGTTATGTTTTATATGTCTTGAAAGTGCTATGAACAAGCACTTATGTGTTATGCTTGTCTTGAAGTTAATGTTTGTATACCTTAGGGGTACCAACTAATGTCTTGAGCTTGAATATCCTAAGAAAAGGATTTGAAAACTTGTACGAGTAAGATGTATAATTCATCTTCTGAACTTGAACTTGAGTGTAAGAGTAAGGACTCTTCTACGTGTCTTGAATCTAAAGATTGTACAACTTAAGGGCATTAAAGCTATGCCTTGAACTTGAATATCCTAGGAATAGGATCGTGAACTTGATTGGGAGATGTATAGCTCATATTCTTAATTAAAACGTGAATATAAGATGAGTAAATTTTGTACTTGTCTTAAATAACCAAAGAGTTGGATTGATAACTTAAGTATAAGTTAATTAACTCTTGTACATGTTTAACCATCCAAGAAAATGGATTGAGAACTTGGATACAAGATGATAAAATCTTGTAAAAGTCTTGACTGTCTTGATTGTCTTGAAAGTCTTGAATGTCTTGAAACCATTACATGAGTATGGTAATAAACTTGAAAGATTCTTGATGTGTATATGCAAATCTTGCATGTAGCTACTTGATAGAATGTAGCTTCTTGATTATTTGATACATGACATGAATAACCAAAGAATTGGGTTATGGAACTAGATAGAGAATGATTAACTCTACTACATACTTGAACTTGATACGTGTATATTGAAAGTGCTATGAATAAGCACTAAAGTACTAGTGATTAGTTTTAATCGTGTATATACTCAATGAAGTATATAAAGAATAAAGAATAATTACAGAACATAATATGTGTTAGAAAATGTATTCGATTATTAACGATACATATACGTGAAGTATGACCGTGTCTAGGTACAATGTGACCTATTCTACTACGGGCTTAGAGTCTAAGGTGTTGGGCTCTACTTGATAGTAAGGGTATCGTGATAGACACTTTAATGTGTTAAACATGACATAAATATGTACGTGCAAACTTGGCATGTGACAAAGTGATATACCCTACTACTTGACTGAAGTCTGTTATTAATGGACTCTTACTTGGATTGATCGTGTTACATGGACACCTTATGTGCCAGTGTTATCTTGGTTTATATTCGCAATAATTACGTACGTGTACTTGTATTCTCGTAAGCACATGATACATAATTACATGGTGCATATTCTCGTGAGCACATGATACATAATTACATGGTGCATATTCTCGTGAGCACATGATACATGATTACATGGTGCATAGAGAATAGTCCACTAATAAGGGACTGAGTTCTGTTCACGTAGTTCAAGTAAACATCTACTTGTGCATTCTTGTGTGAGTCCAGCTGGTTCTCCTTGCTTGTTCGACAATATATAGGTTAACGCTTGTCGCGAGAGCTGGGGCTTAAGTGACAATCGGGTCCCTATGTATTTCCGCCTGACCCCTTACTACCGGCCATAGTAAGGGCATAGCTTCCTTGGTTGGAGCAATAAGCCTGACCTAAGTGAATGCTAACTCCTGTCCTGTTCACCTCGTGGATCTTGTTCTTGTGGATGACACTGGTTACCAGGTCTTCTTATATACTGCATAGCAGTTCTTGTTCTTGATCTTGGTTGTCCTCAGCTAGAAAAACATCGACAACAAATGGTATTCTTGGGAGAAATAAGGAAGGATTCAGGTACAATGCGTGATAGGCATATGTGCATCTTGGTGAGCTGGTTTAGCCTCTCACACTACTTGACTACTTGTTACCTGATCATATCTTGAGCTTGATTACTTGTTGAGTTGGCTTAGCCTCTCCTATACTTGTTACTTGATGATACTTGATATATGTTTAGTTGAGTATCTACTTGTATTGCATGATAACATGACATATAGTTGCATGTTAATAGCTTATTGAGATTTATCTCACCCTTTATTTGTTTAATTGTTCCCCCCCCCCAGGAAAGCAGGGAATAGTACGCAGTGAGGCTCGACTTAGCTGGGAACTTACTCAGCAGGATATTCTTGTTCGAAGTTAGTGTCCTTTTATATTTCGGTAAGGACGATCTTGTATGAGTTAATAAATTCTGGGCTTGTATTGGGGTAGTATTTGTTGTCCCTAGACAGTTCTTGTTGCTAGCTTATTTGCTAGGCATGTCTTCCGCTGTATGTAACCTTGTTTGGTTTTAATTTTCTTGGTCTAGAACTCGCTGTGAGCTATCTTAGCTCCTTATTCTTGAGTAGATATAGCATGTCAGTTTGTTTCTAGCAGGTATTGTTCCTGTTTCCCGTTAGTTTCTTGTTTCTTGTTAGTTACGCGCACCAGGTTCGAGGTTCTATTAGGGGATCCCGGGACTTGGGGCGTGTCACCACATCTCATATGGAGTCTTTTGAACCGATTTAGTTGGAACACGATTTAGTGTGAAAGCAGCGGTTTCTAGAGCGTAACCCCAAAAGGATATTGGAAGATCAACTTGACTCATCATTGATCGAACCATGTCTAACAAAGTCCGATTTCTCCTCTCGGACACACCATTCCATTGTGGTGTTCCGGGTGGAGCCAATTGTGAAATTATTCCACAATTCTTTAAATGATCATCAAATTCATGACTCAAGTATTCTCCACCTCGATCTGATCGTAGTGCCTTAATACTTTTGCCAAGTTGATTTTCTACTTCATTTTGAAATATTCTAAATATCTCAAATGCTTCACTTTTATGTTTTATTAGGTAAACATACCCAAATCTACTATAATCATCAGTGAAGGTTATGAAGTATTGAAATCCTCCCCAAGCATTTCTACTTAATGGTCCGCATACATCGGAATGTATCAACCCCAATATGTCGCTTGCCCTTTCACCTAGCTTGTTAAAAGGTGTCTTAGTCATTTTTCCAAGAAGACACGACTCGCAAGTATCATATGACTCAAGGTCACATGAACCCAAAAGACCGTCCCCATGGAGTTTTGAGATACGCTTCTCATTAATATGACCAAGACGGCAATGCAACAAATAAGTATGATTTACATCATTAGGTTTAGATTTCTTATTTACATGATAGACATTGTTATTATTTTCATTCTTGACATCCAAGATATAAAGGCCATTAAATGAATTAGCAATACCATAAAGCACATCATTTAAATAAATAGAAAATCTCTTATTCTCAATAAGAAATTTAAAACCTTCATTATCCAAACAAGAAATTGAAATAATATTTCTACTTAAATCCGGTACATAATAGCAATTGTTCAAAACAAGTATTAGACCAAAAGGTAAAGTGACTTCGTATGTCCCTACGGCTAATGCAGCAACTCTTGCTCCATCCCCCACACGTAGGTCTACTTCACCATCTTTAAGCAGTCTCCTATTCTTTAGTCCCTGCACATTTAGACAAATGTGAGAACCACATCCGGTATCCAATACCCAAGAATCAGTGGTAGAAAGGAGAATATCTATCATATAGATACCTGAAATCGACGCAGCCTTGCTGCCCTTCTTCTTCTTTTGCTCTTCCAAGAAAGCCTTGCAATTACGTTTCCAATGACCAATTTCTTGGCAATGGAAACAGATTGCATCCTTTTGTGAATCGGGTTTTGCCTCAGAAGCCTTGGCAACCTTTGCCTTGCTTATCTTGGGTTTGACAACTTTCTTACCCTTTCCTTTGGCACTAGCCTTCTTCCCATCATGAACCAAGATCACAGAAGAAACTTTCTCCACAATCATCATCTCCGCAGTCTTAAGCATATTATGCTACTCGGAGAGATTCTTATCCATTCCATGCATGTTATAATTCATCACAAACTGATTATAAGTCTTTGGTAATGAATTAAGAATGAGATCCGTGGCTATCTCCAATGGGATTGGATAGCCAAGTTTCTCAAGATGCTCTACATAGCCTTTCATTTTAATAATGTGAGGACTCACTTGTTGCCTTTTCACTCATTTTGCAAGAAGTGAATGCAACAATGGTCTTGTACCTCTCTTGCCTAGCTTGCTCTTGAAACATGTCTCTTAACTCCACGCCTATCTCATAGGCTTCCAAATGTTTCAAAATTTATTGGAGTTTTGAGCACATAGTAGCAAGCATGAGACAACTTACATCTCTAGAATCATTACGATGTTTCTTGTAATTGTCTCTTTCTGCCCTAGGGGCAGTGACTTCTGGTTCTGCAGGAAGAGTCCCATCGAGAATGTACAACTTATCTTCTTGCCTTAGAACAATTCTTAGGCTACGGATCCAATCCATAAAGTTAGTACCATTCTCTTGGAGCTTATCCTTCTCAAGGATCGATCGCAACGAAATTGATTGAGTGTTGTTAGTCATTATCTACAATTATGCAAAATTCCAAAATTTAATAAGTACCAATTTCATTAAAGAAATAAATAATGTACTTTTCCAAAAAAAAATACTCCCACTAAATTATACAACATTCTTATACATCCAATGTATAATATAATTCAAATAGGTTAAGATCCAACTTTAATTTAATTTCAACTACGCTTTGGCGCACCGCTCAAAATCAAATTAATTAGGTAGACAACTCTTGTCAATCATATCTCATATGACTCTTACATCCTTTTTTGAGATTATTTAAGAAATCCAATTTCAAAAAGCATGTTAAATCTCATCTTTGCCTAGGCCAAAAGTGTTTTGACGCCTAATTAAGTCCAACCATTTTAAACGCATAGAAAACTCTTATTCACTCATCTTGCTCATACATGAATAAAATCAATGCACCTCGCTTTGGCGAGCCCACATAAAATTACCCATGTACAAACAAGTGTTTTAATCATGGCATGGCAGAAAGACTTAAAACTTTTCTTGAAGGTTTATCACATATAGCTTTAAACACATTTATGAGCACATAATATAAACATGTTACGCATCAAGTTTAGGTTCTAAATTAATCTCTATTAATTTAAGCATAATATTTATATGTCATTAGTTTCTCTATAATTATGAGGATGAGACTCTTTGAACTTTGGTTATCATCTTCCAAATCAAGACAACAAGAAGTGCGGCCGAAACTAAGCCATAAGGTATCCAAAATTCCGCAGTAATTCAAGAAACCAAGAAAGTAGTCCATGTGGCCGAAACTAAGCAATAGATGGTCTCGATGAACGTAGGCCAATTGCATCCACAATTTCACATGGATCTGCAATCTTTGAATCAAGAACTTTGTTTCTCAATTTTAGCAATTATGAACTCTTCATAATTCTAACTTCGTTTTATCTTTGAAACTTTGATTGCGATCAAGTTTGGGAAACACAATCTCGATGAACGTAGATTAGCCATCAAAACCTTGAACCAATCTTAGAATCACAAGACTAAAACAAATAGGAAATTTAAACCCAAGATCAACACCCAAAACCCAAACCCCACCCCCGCGCCAAACCCTAGGTCCGGCCGGGTCAAGGAATGGGTCCGGTCGGACCCTTCCGAAAAATCCAAATTTTTAAAGTTCCAAAATTTATCTCAAAATTGTTTTCCCGATTCAATTAGGATTTGGTGTTCTTGGTGATCCAATCACCATGATCATCAAAACCTTGAATAAACAATTTATTCTTGAATCCCTAGAATATCAAAACTTTGATCCAATCAAAAATTGATAATCCAAACAATTTTAAATCCACCATAATTTTTATTGCGATTGAATAGTGCGATTAATGTTTCTAAAATAATAAACCACATAAAATCATATAACACATAAACATCATAATTCAATATTCATATCATGCTAGGCACATAAACAATTTATATACACACAACATGATCTTAGTATTGAAATAATCAACATGAACGGGGCTCTGATACCACTGTTGGGTTTCGGAGTAACATGCGCAGCGGAAAATAGCATTTAAAATTTTAATGAAACCCAAAGCCCATAGATCCATTCATATGATTAAATCAAATACTTGCAATATGAATACTAGAAAACTAACCCTTGATGACTTTGATTTCTAGCCTTTGATCTTGGTGGAGACTTGAAGCTTGATCACGAAGTAAGAACACGAACTTTGAAGATGATAAGCTTCACCCTCTAGCGGTATCCACACCACGAACGAATATCAAGGAGCTTCTTGATCTTGGTTGCTAGACCAAAATTGTGAAACACGTTTTCACAATTGATATGAACTATATGGAATATTATTTGTGTATAATTTTGTTCTTCAATCTAGGATCTCTTAGAACAAAATAATTCTCTCTCAAACTCTTTGGAGGCTTGCACAAAAATATATATTGATTTTGGCCAAATTAGGATTGTTTATATACAAGTTAGACCTATTCCAAATAGGTAACTTGTGTCTAAACCCGCAAGGAATCGTAATTAGGAAAGTCCAAGACCTGTCCAAAATCTGTTTCCAAATTGAATCAGGAAACCAATCCCGACAAACTGTGCGGCCGCCCAAAACAAACTGTGCGGTCGCACACTCAACCTGGAACAATTATGGTACATTTGAGCCAAACTGTGCGGCCGTCCAAGATATTCTGTGCGGTCGCACACTTGCTCCAATGTCCCTTAATTTCCAAAATCCCTCAATGGTCTTTCGTCCCAATATTCCAATATAGTCCTTTTTAGGATTCGTTCTATTGTGTGTGACCCTCTAAGATTATACTAAGTTGGCAATGGGTTGAAACATGAAACCATAAGATATGATTAGGTTCTTGCAAACCGTCATACCTACCCAAATAGTATAACTAGATACAAGTTCGCATTCCATTTAGAATATGTCACAATCCTTTTGTCCACGATGTCATTGAACACAAGTCATGGTCAACAAGTCAACTTGTCTTTGTTCAATACTTTCTCAATTCTGAATATGTTGATAATCCAAACGACATTGATCTAATCAATTCATTTGAGTCTGGCCGAACATTTTCATCAACATTATTCCTACGAGAGGCCTAAGCTTGACATCTCTCCGAGGAGGGACAAATCCATTTATCTTATTATTCTTCCCTACGTGAATTCAATTATGCCAATCATATCCTTTATAACTACCCGGTTAAAGGTAGCGTTTGAATATGTCAAACATAATGTTCATCAAGTGGAAGACTATAATAACTTCATGTCTAAGGATTCAAATGACATAACTAATATGAGATATATGTACGACATAGACCATGACATAAATCTCATACAGCGGGTCATGTCCAGTACCTTGTTCCAAACAAGTACCCATAAATCTAACATGATCATCCCATAATCATTTAGCCTTTATACTAGTGCTTAACAAGTACTAGGGACGGAGATTATTATAAGTAAACATGAACAACAATAATAATCAAAACATCTCTTTATTAATATGAAATAAATGATAACAATTACAACGTTTATTAAACGTGCCTAGGGCACCACTACCAACACATTGATGGTTACAAGATATGGGTAGCGCACGGTGAGCACTATCCAGTTGAAACAATTGTTCAAAATCATCCCACTATCGAACGTGAACAAGCGAGGGAACTCGAACAGTTGCTCAATAAATTAATCTCGTGAAATAATTGTACTTCCTTTATTGATTTTTGTATTTTTATAATGGACAGGAAACATATGTGTCGCGTGCTCGTGATGAGGCTATTAAAGGGGGAATTATTGAGCCTGAAAGCACAACACGCCCCCCTTTCATGAAGACCTTTGGAAGGCCATTTCCATTCATAATAGGCAACCAAGAGGTGATCGATTGCCTGGATTTGGAGAGCATGGAGCTGGTTTCTTTGAGTTGCTATTGAGCAGCCGTTCTTCACAGTGTTTTTCTACCTCAAGTAGTCATAATATGGACTATGATGATTAGATAAGACAAAAGGATGATATCATAGAAAGCTTGATTGAGACGGTAAACACCCAAGTAAACGCCCAAGTTGAACGAATGCGGGAGGAAATTCGGGCGGAGATGCGAGAGGAAATGGAGCAGCAAATGCAATAAAAAATGCAAGAAATGATGAGGTCTATGCTCCAACAGTAGCAACAACAACTTCCTAGCGGTAACAACTCTAACTCTTCTATTGGGCAATACTTTATTTCAAATGTAAGTGGACGGAGGGGTGGCCGTGGTGGTGGTAGCAGCTCCCAAACTCGTAGGAGTGGTAATGGTTGATGTTTTTACTTGATGTTCTTTGATTTGGAACGAGGATAACTAAAGCACTTTTAGTACCTTTTTTTTAATTTGGTTTGTAAGGTTGTGTATTGTTTTGAGTCATTGTTGTTGTTGGGTTTCGTAGTAACATGCGCAGCGGAATTAAGCATTTAAAATTTATGAAACCCAAAGCCCATAGATCCATTCATATGATTGAGTCAAATACAACATAATGAATACTGGAATACTAACCCTTGATGCCTTTGATTTTGCAACCTTGAATTCAATGGAGGCTTGAAATCTTGATCACGAACAAAGCAAGAATCACGAACTATGAAGATGATAAGTTTCACCCTCTAGCGGTATCCACACCACGAACGAATATCATGAACACTTGATCTTGGTTGCTAGATCAAATTGTGAAACACGCTTTCACAATGTATAGAACTATATGGAATTATTATGTGTATGTGAGATATTCTTGTTCTTCAATCTAGGGATTTCTTAGAACAAAAATCATCCTCTCAAACCCTTGGAGGCACTCACAATCAACTAGGTTAATTTTTCTTAATGGCTGGTGAAAAAGACTTTATATAGGTCCTAGTCATTAACCCTTAATGACATAGGATTACTAAATCCCGTCACCCAATTAAAGAAACAAGTTTCTGGCCAAGCAGCTCTGGCACGGTCGTACCCTAAAACTGGCACGGTCGTGCCAATAGGTGCGAGCCATATATCCCTTTTCTGATTATTGGCACGGTCGTGCTTTATAACTAGCACGGTCGTACTAAACACTTTAGCACGGTCGTGCCCTATAATCTGGACAGTCGTGCCAAACACTTTGGGACGGCCGTGCCCTAAAACCAGCACGGTCGTGCCCGACCAGAAAAGCTGATTTTCACAAATAGTGTAACTAGATACAAGTTCGCATTCCTTTTAGAACATGTTATAATCCCGTTGTCCACGATGTCATTGAACACAAGTCGTGGTCAACAAGTCAACATGTATTGTTCAATACTTTTCTCGATCCCGAATATGTTGATAATCCAAATGACATTGATCCAATCAATCCATTTGAGTTTGGCCAAACATTTCATCAACATCATTCCTACGAGGGGCCCAAGCTTGACATCTCTATGAAAAGGGACAAATCCACTTAGCTTATTATTCTTCCCTACATGAATCTGATTATGCCAATCATACCCTTTATAGCTACCTGGTTAAGGGTAACGTTTGAATATGTCAAACATAATCTTCATCAAGTGGAAGACTATAATAACTTCATGTCTAAGGATTCAAATGACATAACTAATATGAGATTTATAGATATATGACATTGACCATGACATAAATCTCATACCACGGGTCATGTCCAGTACCTTGTTCCAAACAAGTACCCATAAATCTAACATGATCATCCCATGATCATTTAGCCTTTATACTAGTACTTAACAAGCTCTAGGGACGGAGATTATTATAGGAAAACATGAGCAACAATAATAATCTTAACATCTCTTTATCATCATGAATAAAATGATAGCTTTATACAACATTTAACAAACGTGCCTAGGGCATCAACACCAACAATCTCCCACTTGCCCTAGGCCCAATTACCTAGGTATCCAATACCCATGGACCTAACATGACCATCATGTTTAGCTTGTGGAAGTCCCTTTGTTAGCGTGTCCGCAACGTTATCATTAGTTGGTAATCTGCATTTATTTACGTTTCCTTTATCAACGATTTCTCGAACGATATGAAAAACGCCTAAGTATGTGTTTGGATTTAGGATGTTCCCTTGGCTTTGCTTGATTGATAGCACCACTATTATCACTAATAAGGTCTATTGGATTAGCAAACCTAGGAACCACTTTAAGTTCACCAATGAACTTCTTAATCCAAACAGTTTCCCTTGCAGCATCCAATGCAGCAATATACTTAGCTTTAGATGTAGAATTAAGTGATTGTACTCTGCTTGAAACTATTCCAACTTACAGTTCCACTATTCGACATATGCACAAAACCCGATTGCGATATTTTATCATCTTTGTTGGTTTGGAAGCATGCATCCGAGATTATCTTCCATACCTCCATAGATCATAAACGAATCTTTAGTAATTCTAAAGTTCTTAAGAATTGATTTCACATCCATCCAGTGATTCTCATCGTGGTTGGATTGATATCTACTCGTCATGCTCCAAGCATTAGATATATCCGGCTTAGTACTTATCATGGTATGGTGGATCCAATTGCCGAAGCAATGGCATCTCACTCATTTTCTCATGCTCATCTTTTGTCTTAGGACATTGAGTCTTGCTTAGAAAAACTCCATGTATTATTGGCAACAGTCCTCTCTTAGAATTCTCCATGCAGAATCTTCTAATGACTTTGTCAATGTATGTACTTTGGCTTTAAACCAATTAGCTTCCTTGATGCCAAGGACATATGCGGTTTCACCCATATCTTTCATTTCGAAGGACTTTCCATACAAAGTCTTTACAGACTGATGTGTAGGAATGTCGTTACCAATGAGAAATATGTCATCCACATATTTAAATAAGGAATAGCACTATGCTCCCACTAATCTTCTTGTATATACAAGGTTCATCTTCGTTCTTGACAAAAAAAACTCTTTGATTTATCAAAACGGAGATTCCAACTCCCAGAAGCTTGCTTCAATCCATCTCATAGATTTCCGCAACTTACATACTTTATTAGAATTTTCTTGACTATCAAAACTTTTAGGTTGTATCCAATACATCCTTAAGTGAGTTCCCGTTAAAGAACTCTGTTTTTGACATCCTTTTGTCAAATTTCATATTCCAAATATGAAGATATAACTACGAGAATTCTAGTAAGTTCCTTGCTACCCATGTAAGTTTTCTCCAAGAAAACTCAATCCCATCATTTGGTTTTTACACCTTAGAATAGAATGATCAAGTTCCAAACTTGATTATTATACATGGATTGCCCTTTTTAGATTTCATGACTCCAAGTCATTAATCTAAATGTGGAGTGGACATTGCATCTTTGATAGGTGGCAAACGTGTCATTTTTAATGAACTTTACCTCAATACTTTCTATTTTGAAATATCCAATATTTCTTGTTATAGATTGTATCCTATCATGTACGCAAGTACTTTGTATAACTTTGAACGGACTTTTCACGACTCCTTATGAAAACTTGTTCAACTTCCATCTTAGGTTAAATTATATTTTCTAGGTCTCGAACCATTCGAGATTGTAAGTACCCCAATCTGAATTCGACCTACTTTTGAGGAATTCTTGGTACCATTTAGGGATAAACCAATGGAACAGGACCTCACTAGGATAAACCTGATATTCCAGGACTGAACTAGAATTAAACTTAGAAAAATCCATAAGCTCGCCAAGTCGAGTCGTACGAATGGTTTTGGCACATGAGGTCCCTAGACGTATGGCTATGTTGGGCACCCTCAGCCTCTATAAATTGAACCCCATGCTGATCATTTCAGGGGGGGAAGAATATTGTTTAGATAGGGGAAACTCTGCAGAAATCGTGTCTGAGAGAGAAATCACCCTTATAATTGAGTGAAGGAAAGGAAGATAGACTAGAACCATCATAGGTGAGGTCCCCTTCCCCCATCTTCTCTTCATCTCAACTCTATTTTTCTTTGTTAATCATATTACTTGTTCTTGTTTACATACTTGTAAGACTTGTCCTCTCAAGCAAATTTACATTCTTGTAAGACTTGTCCATTTCAATCATACATATATTATATTACTACAAGACTTGTCCATTTCAAGCATATATATCTTATATATATATATATATATATATATATATATATATATATATATATATATATATATAATGTGAACCAAACCATGAGCATGATTCAAGGTGCCCTTCATACTTTTGTGTGAAAGAGGTTCAAACCTAAGGATGATCATGGTTTGATTTCTTTGTTCTAAATGGCTTAAAGATCTCTTTATCAAGGTGAAAGCTCATGTCTTTATGTTAGTATTCCACAAACTAGGCCATGATGATCATGTTGGGGGATAAAGGCTCAATCTTTATCATCCCAACCTTGATGTAGCCAAAAATCCCTAAGATTGGGTCATAAAGATTGGATCTTTATGTTGTTTTTGTTATCCCTCAAGGTTAATCTTTCATAAAAAGTCCATTTTGATGGTAAAGTTTCAATCTTTACTCATCAAATGGCAATTTTGGCCCAAAGAGCATGTTCATCACCTTTCTCAAAAACTTCCCCAATGATTGTCTTGATCACACCCAAAACACAAGTTTTTGGTGTCTAATTTGTGACCAATGACATAGGGATGATTAAATCCATGTTTTTGTTAAGGAAAATAATTGAAAATGATCATTTCACTCCAGTTTCAGCAAGAACACTCTGATTTGTCTGAAACTGGACAGTTTTCTGATAAACTGTAAAAAATCCCTGAAATGCCCTCCCCATCCGTACGGCTACTTTGGGCGGGGAGTGAATTTTTTAGTTTTTTCCTTTTTTGGTCAGAATGTTTGCAAAATAACCCTTTTCTGTTAAATAATTAACCAGTTTTGTTAAAAGTCAGTTTCTCCCGTTTTTGAAATACACACATACACATGCACTTTGTTAACTAACGTTAGGGAGACTCGGTCCTATCTGGGGCGACTTGGGTGACGTAAAACTCGTCTCAAGGCGTAACCTGACCTTCAAACTAATAGAATATCTAACCTTTCCATTTGTTGGGTTAAATAATTAACAAATGTGGCGACTCCGTTATGTTTTGCGTGATAACCGTGTTTGGCGTTTCGCCCCCATACTCGTCGCGTTTTCCGCACGGGGGCGGGATCCTTTCAGTGGCGACTCCGCTGGGGAGTAAAGTGTTTGCAAACTTTTTTAGAAGCTTTGAGGACACTTTTGTGTGGGTGAAACTCCCGTCCCCCGTTTTCATTAACTTTTGTGTTTGTTTTGTGTGTCCTGAGTTTCTGTTTGAATCTTCTGGAGTGGAAACTGTTCTGGATGTGCAATAAACTGGGGCTTAATGATCAGAAGTTGAAAAACTGCAAAAAAATAATAGTCAGGATGCTATAGCCGTACGGCTATGTTGGGCAGGGAACAGAATGTTTCAAAATTTGACAATTTTGTGCAGGGCAGAAACATTCTGTGTCCCTTTTGCTTCTGCTTATCCAGGTTCCAAATTTACAGATTTGTTTGTGCACATTACCTTCTTCTTTTCTAGCCAAAACTTGGTTTTTAAAGCTTGGTTATGCACAAGTCTTTTTGGACATAAATTTGGGTTTTTAAAGCCTCCTTGTGCATAACCCATTTTGTAAAAAATTTTGAATCCTTTTGTTGTGCACAACTTGTTTTGCAAATGGTTTCCAAGGATTGTTCTTCTTGTGAAGTCTTGATTTCAAAGGACCTTTGGTTGTGCACAATTTGTTGTATGTACAAGCTTTGGATTTGTTTGTTCATATGATTCTTGCTTGATTGCTTGTGTAAATAGCTTATTCATGCTTACTCATTTTTGTCGATTATGCTTATTCATGCTTGTTCATATGTTGATTATACATTGCTCATGATGTTAAAACGAATCGAAAATTTCTATTTTAACTCAAAAGAGAACATAGAATGGCTTCACACTACGCGCACTTGACCTTGCACGTTCCAAATTCCCTTTAAACCCGGGATGGATGCCACGATGCAGCTTGATTGGTGTTCTTGTGCCCTTCTAGCGCGCACGGGTCCATTCCACCTCCCCTTCCGAGCCGAGTCAACCACACTTGTCCGTGACACACAAATACCGAGACTTCAGTTGGTTTTTGGTCTAGCTCACGTTACCACGTCCCATATACGTGTCTGAGATTAATTATGGCCAAGTTAACGTCTGAGTCACGACTCCTTATGAAAGCAAGTGTGACCATGGTCAACTTTGACCCGGTCCTTGACTTATGCGTTAATGCTGACCGTAATTAACCTAAGTCATGTATTAAGGATAGGATGACACTGTGTTGTCAAGCCCTAATAAATGGTTCATACTAATCATCCTTAAGCCCATGGATTAGATTCGAGAGCCCTCATCAAAGATGAGGTTATACCGGAAGTCCCTTAAGTCCCTAAGACGAATCTCGATCTTAACCGGGGCTTAATCATGATTGGAATGGCTCACCCATTGGGAATCTTGCGATACACTAGACCCTAGGTTCGTCTGTTTTGGTCGGTGGAAGCCGCTTGCCCTATAGGACCCTCGCCCGGGACAGTCCATCCTTGGGAGTGTGCAAGGCAGGTGAAAAACGAGGGGTCTATAGGCGTAGTGATGGCCTCCACTGATCCAAGATGTAGAATAGTTGCGAAAAAGAAGAAAAATCTTTTCCAACCAGTTAGGAATAAATGCATTTTAAGTAAACATGAACATAATTAATAATAATGAACCATCATGTTGCATGAGCCTAAAACCCATTCTCACAAACACCAACCCGAGTTTATACCCGAGTCTGAAATGAACCTCCCTCTCCTCCGCAGCTCGTAAGAAGTGGGTCAGAGTTCCGGGTCATCGTCTGATTAGCGCCGAGTCTGATAGTTCATCAGCAGCTTCACCCAAACTTCTCCGAATGGCTAGTCCGGTAGGAAGTAGTAGTGGGGGTGACAACGCAGCAGATCCGAATGGTCTTAGTAGGGAAGAGCTGGTACAAGCTCTAGAGGCCGCCAGGGCCCAGGAAGAAAATGTCAGGAAACGTCATAAGGATATGCAGAATAGGGTTATGGAAGCTATGAGGCAGAGAGAGGTAGCCGTTGTGTTTAAAAACGACGGAAGTTTTGTGGAGGTCACTGATGAAGAGGGAATTGAGAATGTGCAGCCCCGAGGATATAACCGGGTTCTGCCCCCTCAAGCTTACCCAAATGTGGAGGCCTTACGTCCCACATTCCAAGCCACCACTCACCAAAATGTGCCTACCACTCATGCTTCATTTGTCCCACCGGGCGGATTTCCCATGCACCCGCCAGGGTTTAACTTGTATGCACAATACCAAGTAGCCGAGCACCCTTGGATCCAGCTACCATTGGCTGCCACCTCCAGATTTTCCAACCACCTCTCGAGAAGTGCCTTACCCATTTTACAACCCAATGGCCCATACCTCTGAGGCTATCCCACCATACATCCCGACAAGTAACCCGGTACCAGGGTATGTCTACACCCATTTGCCACCTCAAAATCCTCCTCCGATGGTCCCATCCACCACTTCACCTCCCGCCACAATGCCAATAACGAGCCAAACCGTGGGATCAATCAACTCAAGCCCACATGTGGACCCCAAGATGGGGTGGTTGGTAGAGAAGTTGAAACAAATGGAAGAAAGATTTGAGGGAATAAACGAAAAGAAATCCTCCTTGCAGATCACCGACCCCTACAAGATTGTTCCTCTGCCTCACAAGTTCAAAATGCCAGAGATAGACAAATTTGACGGGACTGCCTGCCCCCAGACTCATCTCAATGCCTATACTTTAGCCATGAGAGCAAAAGAGTGTACCATGCAGCAAATGGCCGATCACTTCCAACTGTCCTTAAGGGGAAACGCCCTCAATTGGTTCTTTCACTTGAAGGATGAATCCCAAGAAACGTGGGATGCAATCAAGGAAGAATTCCTCAACAAATATCGGTCAAACCTAGAATGGGAAACTAACCGGGTTGATCTGCAAAGCACCCTGCAAAAGGGAGATAAACCAATAGGAGAGTTCTACAAGAGGTGTAATTATAAACTTGGGGATATTTCCAACCCACCCAGAGAAGAGGAACAATTGGACATTTTCCAATCATGTTTGAAACCTAAGCTGCGGGCCTTGATCAGTCATCACTTTTACCCCAACCTCCGGTCAATGGTCACTACCGGGTCCAAATTTGAGAAGGCCCTTAATGAGCAATCCTTTACTCAGACCAGTGGGAACTCCTACAATATTGTCCCCCGACAGCCGGTAAAGGGAAGGAAGCCATGGGAACGGTAAACAATATCCAAGGGGAGAATCCGAGACAAACTCCGCAAAGGGCCGGGAACTTGGAAGGGCACCCGTATGTTAGATTTGAGGACTTTGGGATGCCCTTGGGTAAGGTGTTTGAGGGGTTAGTTAAACAAGGCCTTGCAAAACCCCTGATTAACTTCCAACCCAGAAACCCCGAGAAGTACCGTGATGAGAGCAAGAGATATGCATTCCACAGCTACCATGGGCACGATACCGATGATTGCCCCGCTGTAAAGCGCATCATCCTAGACTTGATTGCCAAAGGGAAGCTTGAATGCCCCCGAAGTCCAAATGTGATAAAAAATCTGCTCCCCAACAACCATGGCATTAATATGATTGAATTTGGGCCAGTCGATGTGAATATGATTGAGTTTGAGGGGCCGACATCGATGAACCTTTTGGAGTTCAATATCCCGATGACTGAGATTGGGGAGGAATGGAAGGAAACCCTATGGGCATGTGTGTAGGAGGGAAACATGAAGTGCCCATCCGATTCCATGATTGCCAATGTGATGAGTGCAAGAATCCCCCACCAAAATGCCGACGAGCTGATCGTAGTAATACTTACCGAGCATGAGCTAACATTCGAAGAGTGCATGGAGGAAATGGAAAGGTCCATTAAGAACACGTTTGACAGCGAGAGCCAAGGCTCAAATGGGGTTTGTCCTCCGCCCGATGATTGCTTCCATGTCATTGAAGCATGTAGTTCATCCACCGACAAAAGGACAATTAAGCGGGTGGATCACCCTAATGGAAAAAATGGGTCCGAAATTACAAAGACCTCGGAAATCACCAACTATGAAGGGTACATCGCCCAAATGAAAGGAGCCATTCGCTCTATGCCCCGTGAGGAGCTTCGAATCCTGTGTGAAAGTGATGATGATGAGGTATCTTCAAATATGCCTCCCCGTGTTCCTTCCCCGAGATCGGAAGAAGAACTCTTCCCGGCCTTGGATGACTTCTTAGCTTTGCCACCGTTGTCTCCACCGCCACCGCTGATTGATGGGTCTGTATTCTTGGATTACTATTATTGCATGCTTACTTTGGAAAAACTCTGTGAAACCATAGGAGTTGGGAAGAGCCAAAGCCACCACCCTATCTCTCTAGAAAAGGTTCGTGAGTCGGCATACGTCCCGAAAGGAATGGTCATGGTGAATGAGTTAAGAAAGGAAGCATGGCCATATGGTACCCAGAACCCCCCGTCACTCGGGAAAGGGGCGGAAGAGGTTGACAACCCTTTAGAAGTGAGTGTACTGACTCGATCTGGGCAAGTGCACACGGAGAACCCTAAGCGATCTCTGCCGCCGGAACACCGGATGCCTCCCCATTTTGCTAGTGAGGCAAAATCCCTAGATTCCGAAGAAGAGGATCCCGTCTTAACCCAACTCAAGAGGACACAAGCTAACATATATTTGTGGTCCCTCCTCACTTCCCCCTACCCTCACAAGCTCAAGTTGGAGGAATGCTTGGCCCAAACTATGGTACCTACCACGGCTACCCCCGAAGAGGGCGTGCAAATGATTGGGAGTGTTTAATATGGGAATGTCATCACATTCACGGTCTTGGATTTGCAAAAATTTGGGGCTAACCACAATGAGTCCCTCTACATCACAGTGCAATTGGAGGAGCGCCACCTCCCTCGGGTTTTGGTTGATAATGGCTCTGCCATGAATGTCCTCCCCGCTAAGATGATGAATCTACTTGGTCTTAAGACCACCGACCTAAATTCTTCCATGATCACCATTAAGGCTTATGATTCCACGGCCCGCTCAGTCCTAGGGGTGGCCACCTTGAACCTTTGGTTTGGAAAACAAATGATGCCAACCGACTTCCAAGTGCTTGACATCCCCATATCCTTCACCGCCCTATTGGGGCGCCCATGGCTCCATAAAGTCAACAGGGTAGCCTCCATCTTCCACCAGTGCGTGAAATATGTGCAAGAGGGTAATTTGACAACCATTTATGGGGACAGTGTTACCACAGAAGGAACCAACACCAATGGGATTCCCATGTTAGAAATCAAACATGAGGAGAGCGGAATGGTTTTGACCGGCTTCACCGAGATACCATCCAAAACCTACATCTGTTGTGTAGATCTTACGCTCACCAAGGACAGGATTCCCCCTGCAATGAAAATGATGTGTTTGATGCGCTACCTCCCGGGGCTTGGTCTTGGAAAGAAACTCCAAGGGACCCACAAGATTGTTGAGATCAAAGAGCAAAACACGCTCCATGGCTTGGGATATAAACCCACCCCCGAGGACCTTAGGATGGATAAGGAAATGGCTCGGAAAAGAAGCCAAGCTAGAGCTCAAGGGATTCCGTTTAAGGCTTCCAACCTCCGCCCTTACACTTTTGATATGAGCCGATACTTTATGAAAGGAGGGGTCCAAACCGAGGCCCCAGAGCCGAAGAATCCAATGATAACCAATTGGGATAAGTTGCAAGAGGATCTCAAAAGATTCTGAGGGATGGTGGATAACCTCGTAAGGAGGACATTTTTGGATACACCCAAGATGACCGGTCCTACCGAGACCACCCTGAGTCATGAGTACACCTTTAAGGGAGTGCTCGAGATGGTAAGGGAATTTGAAACCTTGTCTATGGTGGAGACTAGCCAAGAAAGGGGACCCGTCTGGGGTCGAAATGGTAGATGCAGTTTGAGGAGGTAGCTCCCGAGCACGGCACCAAGGAAGTCATGGATGACGAATGGAATGGCGTGGTAATGCAAGAAATGTTTGGAGAGGAGTTGGTCGTGCCTGATCTGATTAGCCTCAAAAAGGAAATGATTGCTGTGATAGGAGATGGATCTCCTGGGACCTTTAACCCTCGCACCTTGGTAAGCCTGATGGACATGCCTCTGAAGAATTGGGTAACCTTCTCTGGACCGGTAGCGAGCAAGGAGGAAATGACCACGAAGCTTGGACTGGTTCCCCGCCCCCTAGAGTCAAATGTCATAGGGTCCAATATAGTTGAGTCCCCTCAATCTCTTGTCTTTGAATTTGAGTCTTCCTCCTCCGAGGGCCTCACGCCCGAGGATTATGAACTTGTATCCAACGTTGTATTCCCGTTTGCCTTGAATGAAATGATTGACCTTTCCGAGTATCCCCTCATTGCCAACTTATTAGATGATAAATTAACTAATAATCTAAAAACGGTTAATAATGAATCACCTAATAATGCAGACACACTAAACGAACAAAACATTTAACAATCATCAAAGCAGGTTGTTGAACGAGAGGAAAACCGTGCCAAGCTGCCGAAGAGGTTTTAACTAAGGTGAATTTGGGGACTTAAAATGAGCCAAAAGAGACACAGATTGGTAAGTACTTCAAAGGAGCCAAAAGAGAATCTTTGGTTGAGCTACTTAAGGACTATGTGGATGTGTTTGCTTGGTCTTATAAGGATATGCCGGGGTTGGATTCTTCGATCGTTAAACACAAGATCCCCATAGATCCCGAGTTGAAACCTGTCAAGCAAAAGCTTCGGCAAATCAAACCGGAATGGTCTTTGCAAGTCAAAGAAGAGATTGAGAAGTTTCTCCGGGTCGGCTTCATAAGGGTGATAGAGTACCCCTCGTGGCTCTCCAACATAGTAACAGTCACAAAGGCCAACGGAAAGGTTCGATGCTATGTCGACTTTAGGGATCTCAACAAGGCGAGTCCCAAAGATGATTTCCCCCTCCCGAACATCGACATGCTTGTAGATAAAACCTCTAGTTTTGAGGTCAAATCTTTTGTGGATGGTTTTGCCGGGTATAACCAGATTAGGATGGCTAAGGAGGACCAGGAAAAGAATGCCTTCACCACCCCATGTTGGACCTTTTGCTACACCGTGATGCCTTTTGGATTAGGAAATGCTGGGCCTACCTACCAAAGGGCCGCAACCGCACTCTTCCATGATATGATCCATAAGGAGATAGAGGTGTATGTCGATGACATGATTGTGCATTCCAAGGGCACCAACAGGCAACATTTGATAGACTTGAGAAAGTTCTTTGACAGGCTTAGGAAGCACTCCATGAGGCTCAATCCGGCCAAGTGCACTTTTGGGGTTTCTCGTGGCAAGGTTTTGGGGTACATGGTCACTGAACGAGGCATCGAAGTTGATCCCCAAAAGGTTAAGGCAATTGTGGAAATGAAGCCACCTCGCACCCAAACAGAGGTAAAGGCCTTCATGGGAAGGTTGCAATACATTAGCCGCTTCATAAACCAGCTTACTCCCACATGTGAGCCCATCTTCAAATTGCTAAAGAAGAATTCCGAGGTTGAATGGAATGAGGAATGCCAAAGAGCCTTTGACAAGATTAAGGCCTATCTCATCCACCCGCCAATCCTATGCCCCCCGCACAAGGACAAGCCACTCTTGCTCTACCTAACAGTGACTGATACGTCGATAGGAGCAATATTGGCCCAAGAGAAGAAGGATTCAAAGGTAGAGAATGCCATCTACTTTGTGAGCCGTAAGCTACAAGGGAGCGAGCTCAACTACTCCCCAATTGAAAAGACTTGCGCCGGATTGGTATGGGTCATAAGAAAGTTGAAGCATTACATGTATGCCCACCCGATACATCTTATCTCCAAGATGGACCCCATCAAGTACTTGTTGGAAAAGCCATCTTTGTCCATGAGACTTGCCAAATGGTCCTTCATCCTAGCTGAGTATGATATCGGTTATGTGTCAAGGAAGACGGTCAAAGGAAGGGTCTTAGCGGAACATTTGGCGGACTTCCCTAGTAATGAGGAAAAGGACCCCGAGCCACAATTCCCTGATGAAGGGATATTTTCCCTCGAAGGAGAAAATGGGTGGCAATTGTTCTTCGACGGTGCTGCCAACAAAAGAGGAAATGGCATTGGATTGCTCTTGGTTGACCCGAAAGATGAGCACACCCCCATAGCCATCAAGTTGAACTTTGATGTGACCAATAATGCCACGGAATATGAGGCATGCACGGCCGGATTGGAAGCGGCCCTGGAAAGGAATGTGAAAGAATTAGAGGTATACGGAGATTCGGCCTTGATTATCAACCAAGTCTCCAACAAGTGGAAGACACTGGACCCTGGTTTGCAAAAATATCATGCCTACATAGAAGAGCTTATGGCGCAATTCAAAGAAGTCAGTTTCCACTACTTGCCGAGGGATCGGAACCGCTTTGCCGATGCCTTAGCTACTTTGGCTTCATTGGTAGAAATCCCCAAGGGAAAGTCGATAAAACCCTTCCGAGTTGGGAAGAAAGAAAATCTGGCATACTGTTATGAGATTGAGGCTACCCAGAAAAGGTGGAGGAGCCATGGTACAACCAGATTTACCGATTCCTCAAGGAAGGGGAAGCTCCCTTCATGAATGAAAAGGGAGAATATGTGGATGGGATAAAACAAAAAATGCCATCAGGGCCTTCTCCTTAGGTGTATAAGCATGGAAAAGGCAAAAGAACTCATGCAAGAGGTTCATGGCGGAGTGTGTGGCCCTCATATAAATGCAAGGGCATTAATGCAAATCATCCTACGAATGGGCTACTTTTGGATCTCCATGGAGACCGATTGCATACAATTTGTAAAGAGGTGTGACAAGTGTCAACGGTTCTCCAACCTCAACCACCTACCACCTCACCATCTTTACTGTATGACCACACCATGGCCCTTCTCAACATGGGGCATTGACATCATTGGGAAAATTTCCCCTGTTAGGCCCAATTGGTAGGAAAATAGGCTAGGGGGGTGAATAGCCTTTTTAAAACTTTTACAAAGAAACACTTTTAAATGCAAAGTCATTTATCAGTTTGCAAACTATTATCAGTAAGCGCAGCAGAGAAGATATGACTAAGTTTTAACTCACACTTTAAATCGGTAAGAAATAGTTTTCAGAGCTTAGTTTAAACACAAAGTTGTTTCCAAAAGTTCAATGCAATTTCAAGAGATTGGTCAATGGAAATTACAATGAATCAGTACGAACATATGCAATCTGCCGGTGATAGAATTCCAACCGGCAATGATAAGGTAAGCAACAGAGACACAGGGATTTGGAGAGGTTCACAGTGTAAATACTGCTACGTCCTCTACCAAGTTTGGTCAGAACTTGGATTTGGGTTAAGAGTACTATTAGATATCTTTAGTCTATTACAAGCATGGCTTTGCGGGTATACAAAGACTAAGTTCTAGAAATTTCTACTGGATCGTAAAACAAATCTGACCAAGTGTTTTTGAGCGGCAAGTTCAAGAGAACTTATCTCACTCAGGTGGGTGTGTGAATAACTTAAACAACGTATTCCTTATATAATCTAGTTCGGGAATACTAATAATGTTGTTTGAGTTGGTGCACAAGTGTATGTCCTATTAAATGATCTAATGATTATCTGGACACAGAATGTTTGAGTCTTTAATGAATACTCAAAAACATTCAACTCTCTTCAATGCTCTATTTTCACCAACCTTCTTCAATGCTCCAAGTCCACTATTTATAAGAGGAGTGAATGTCTTGAGTCTTGTAGAAGAAGGCTTGCAATTTGAATATCCAGCTGGGTAGTTGAGAAGCATTAAATGCGGTATCTTTAGCATTAACGGCGAAGATATGTGGTACACGCATGCTTGCAAAAGTCTGATGGGTAAAGACCCCTTTGTCTCAACCGGTTACCTGCAAAAAGCAAGTAGGGACAAAGTATAGCTAAAACTAGCTATGTGTCAGACAGCGCAGTAATCATGACAGAGCAGTTAAACTACTTTTTGATAAAACAGTATGAAAGGACAGGGACAATCAGCAAGGTTGACTTTAAGAAGAAACGATGTAACCTGACTGACAGTACAGACTGTATTTCTTTATCGGCAAGTTGAGAATGGAGTTGATCGGCAACTTGTTTAGCAAGTTGATCGGCAACTTGTCGCATGTTAAGAATAGAGTTGATCGGCAACTAGTTTACTGGTCTGCTGATTTGCTTCCTCTTGCTGGTTTGCCTTGTTTGAAGAGTTGGAATACACCTGTGCTGGTCACCAAGAATCCTAAGAGTACTTTACAAAGGTTATAATAAAATTGGGGGATCTTAAGTGATAACTATGATTGGGATTAAGCAATTCTATGTCCTAAACATATATTTGAACAACAATCTCCTCCTAATTGCTTAAGTCCAATCACCCTATCCAAGAACATCTATCTTAGCTTAGTAGAAGAATGTATAAGGAATGTCTATTTATTATCATTCCCTAAGCCAAGTCACATACTAGATGTCTTAAAAAGGTAAAAATACAAAATGATAAAAAGTAAGAGTAAAAGAAAAGAAAAAAATGAGTTGCTGATTGCTTATGATCAGCAGGGAGAATAATAATCTGCAAAACAAAGTTAGCATGAATAGCAGCAGATATTATAAGAGAATATAACATATAAAAATAAGCACACATAAGACAGTAATGGTTAGCAAAGAAGTCTTGGATAAATCGTTGAAGGTCTTCTGGATATCTATATCATTGGCTTTATTAACTAGGAAACAGGAGGATCCTCTTGCTGGTCAATGGCCTTTGATGTAGAGTCGGTAAGCTTGGCTTTCTTCTTTGCTCTCTTCTCTTTCTTTTCAGCTTCTCTCTTCTTCCTTCTTTGAGTGCTCTCCAGTCTTTCAGTCAGCATTGCATTGTTGGCTTCCAGAGCAGCTATCTTCATTTGAGCATCAGCAAGAGCAGACTTGGCAGTAGATAGATCTTTTCAGTTCTTTCTAGGTCTCTGATCTGCAACCTTTGCTCATCAACTAGTTGCTGTTGAATAAAATGCATACTCCCCAAACTTTCTGAAAGGGTAATCAGCCTAGATTCTCTGTCCTCCAGTAGATCTTTCAAGTCTTGGATTCTCTTGCTTTCCTCCTCCTGATTGGACTTAAGGATTTTGTCGGAAAGATCCTTATGAATACGGTTCAATTTGTCACGGAGGAAGAGGCCAGTATCACCCAGATCGGCACGAGTAACAGGCACTTGCATATTTTCAGTATCCCCTTCAAGTTAACTGAAGTATTCATACATACTATTCAGTACCACAGGTTTTGACAATCCAAGAGAAGAATGCATCAGGAAGGAAGGAATGAAGTCTTCATTGATCAGATCAGCATCTTCTACAAGACCATCAGAAGCAGGCACAGACAACTCATCATCAGAAGATAGAACAATCAGTAATGGAGAAGCTGGCACAGGAGAGGGAGCAGCTGGCAGAGGCAAAGGCAAAACTTGTTGAAGGAAAGAAGCATCAGCAGTATATCTGTCGGCAAGAAGGAACTCAGCAGGAACAGACGTGGAGGCAACAAGATCGGCAGAAATTACATCGGCACGGACGATCGGCAAAGGAAATCGAGGATGAATAATAACTGCACGTTCAGCCGGTAGATGGAACACACCATTGTCCTCTAGAGAAAGAAAGATAGCTAGAATAAAATTAAAATAAGCACGACCTTCAAGAATCATGGTCATTAACCCGGCATTCAGCAGCCTTGAGGTATAGACCAGATGATCGGCACGTTGTCTTGGATGGAACATCGGCAGAGTTAATGCAAGAGCAGCAGATTTTACCAAGTGCAAAAGACCTCGAGAATCAGTAGCTCGGTATTCAAGAATGTCATGGAGTTCATCATTTATCATCATGCATCTTTTCATCAGTCCATTCGAGGCCATGCTGACTTCCTTGGGAGATGGACCAGGTAGATGAATTTTGCCGCCAACTTTGAGCTTACCTGGCAAGCAATGTAGAGGTTCAAAAGCTGGTCCTTTCACCTTGAGCTTGGAGACCCTGGGAGCTTTCCCTTTTTTTCTTTTGAAGTCAGGTTTAATCCAGGGCAAGAAAGTAAGCTTTTAACTAGTCGAGCCCGGAAGAAATGAGTGATTGGGACCAAAAGGATTAGGAATTGATCGCAGAGAATTTGAAGGCAGCTCTATATAATCCTCAGGATCTATTTCATCGGAGCTGTCATTCCCACCAGTAGCTGCAGCAACAGGAACCGGTTGTGCCTCATCAGCAACAACTGGAGCAACAAGGGCCTCGGGAGCAGGAAGCAAAGGAAAGGAGATAGGAGAAAATAAAGCATCCTAAAATTCCTCAAATTGTAAGTCAGCAGCAATCAGAGCATCAAAGTCAGCATTATGATCTTGATTGGCAATCTCTGTATCAGCACCTCCTCCTAACTCAACAATCTCTCTAACACCAGTAGGAGCTACCAGAATCACATCAGTAGAAGAGATAGGGACCTTAATAATGTGAGTGTCGGCAGTTGTCTCAGATGGATGAGTGTCGGTAGTTGGCTCATCAGCATACACATCAGCAATAACCTCTTCATCAGCACAATCTCCTCTTGATATCAGCAAGCCACCAACTTCATCAGCAGATTGAGTTTCTATAGTTTCCTCAATTGATGCAAGTTGGTCTTCTTTAACAATCAGAGGTTGAGTGTCTATAGTTTCCTCAACTTGATTAACTAAGGATTCATCAGCAGTGCTGGTCTCATCAGCAGGTTGAGTGTCTGAAGTTTTCTCAACAGTCTGTTCAACAGACTTATCAGCAGAGCCACGCTCAGAGCCATCACTGGCTAGAACTGAGTCAGCAAATGCTTCAGCTGAAGATATAGAAGTAGGGGTAGCAGCTGCATGATCTTGATCAGTAGAGGGCTTTTTAAAGACAATACTTATCGGCAGCTTATCATACTCACCGATAGAATCAGAAGAGGTGATTGTTTCACCAGCAGCTTTGTGAGTACAAACAAATTCAGCAGTATCAACAGAACTGACTGGAGTTGGAATGGGTGAGATTACTGGTGAAGGAACTTGTTCAGGAATAGAGGTAGATGCTGGTGTAGAAGCAGCTCTAGCCTTGATGAAGGCCTCTGAATCGTTCAGCAGATTCAGTGTAATCCTCTGCACATTCTTCACAAATTGAGTAGCTTGAGCACTCTTATCCAGCCCTTCATTATCGTTGAAATTCAGCAAATCATCCTCATCTTCTGGCCTTCCCAACTGATAAGGATCTTGTTCATCAAAGTTCATCAGCTGGTTGAAGACTGAGGCATAGGCAACCCATACGTCTTGCACCATCAGATCCTGTCTGATCCTATCTTGAAATAGATAGACCTGATTCCAAGGAAGGGGTACCAAATCAAAATACCTACCAAAATTCAATCTCAACTCACTTTCAGACAACCTTTGGAATTTCTGAACAGGCACAAATTTCTCTTTAAACATATTGATGACCCTGTTCAGACTTGTTAAATCAACATAATCAGCACGATTTCCAGGGGGAACTGTCTCTTTCCTTTCCTCATGAAATTGGAGCAACCGGCGAACAAACGGATGGAGATGATCGATGAGGAACACCCAATTCTTTGATAAGACCTTATTGGTGAAAGACCAATGGTTTCTGAAGAAGATGTGAAATGTTGGGTTTCTGATTGGCTTGCACTTTCTGATGGAGGGTCCAGAGGCTACATTGGCAGCAGCATGGAGCTCAGGTAAATATGGAAGATCTATAATTCCCTTTTGAAGAGGGACTCTTAACCTTAAGTCAGATCCAATCAGTCTCCTTCTCTCAGCCATTTCATCGGCAGCACCGGTTTCAGACTTGATAACCACAGTGGGAGCAGTAAGTGTTGCACCGGCAAGAAGAGATGGTGCAAACCTGATCTGCTTAGCTCTTGGATCAGAAGAAGGAATTTGAGAGGAAGGAACTTGAGCAACTGAAGGCTTTGGCTTTGGATCAGCAGGAAGATCATCAGTAGATACAACCTTTGACTTCTTGACTTGAGCTTTATCGGCAGCTTTGACTAGCCTTCTCTTCTTTGGAGCTGCTGGAGTAGAATCGGAAAGAATCCTGTCGGTAGTTGGAGCAGGAGTAGAAACGTCGACATGGGCTACATCAGCAATCTTGACAACCTTCTTTGCCTTCTTCTTTTTAGGAGTACCAGCAGCAGGAACAATTATTGTGCTGGTAGGAGCCTTTTTGGAAATCCTATTCCAATCAGTAAGCTTAAAGGATTTGAGCTTGTCAAAATCAAGACTAGGGGGTGCCGGTGAAGCCCTAACAATTGCTGAGTTGCGCCTCAAGATAGTGCTAATCAGCATATAGTGGCATCCTTTGCCGGGGTGAGCTTTGTTCTTCTTTCTATCCTCCTTATACTTAACGGCAGCAATGGCAATGACCCTAAACAGGTAGGCACACCAGTTGAACTCTTCTTGCAACACGATGGCTGCCATTGCTTCAAACTGGACATCAGTAACATGGCTGTGAGAGCCAGATATGCATACCAAACATCTATCCACAATCTCTGCAAGAGCAAAGAATCTTCTTCTGTAGTGAGCTTTGAGATGGTTATCTCCACTGAGTCTGGGACCGGTTCCCCTCATAAGGGTCCATGCCTTGTCCAAAGTCTGGTCATCAGTAATAGAGTCAGCACCCTCATTCCCAAGCAGAGGGAATGCTTCATGAATAGAAGAAGGAGTAACGAAGATAGGCACGCCGGCGACGGTTGAGGCGATGGAGACGAAGACAGAGGAGTCATTGCGATCAGTAATGACGGAGGCATTTGAGAAGAACTCTTGAACTTGACACAAAAATATAAACTCAATACCCGTTGGAGAGATGAAGGAGTCTAGAAGAGAGCCAATCAGAAGATTCTTCAAGAAATCACCATCAAGAGTGTCGTCGAAGAAGGTGGAGTCAACATAGCCTCCATAGATATCCTTTTCGTTGCTAGACATTTTCTTTCTGATTTATCACAAAGAGTTGGGATAAATCTTTGACACGATTTGGGTAAGGCGGAGCACACACGTGTCAGAGAGGAGGTGTGACCGATTGTACCTTTGATTTTACTAAGCTTACGTCATGTGTCAGAGAATCTTTATCCGTTTGAATGAGATTTACCGATGAATTTTGAATTTTGAAAATTCGGCAAGACATGATTCGGCAAGTTGTTGATCAGCAAGATAATTATCGGCATGATGTTTGTCGGCAAGATAATTTTCGATCTGCTGATTTTATCGGCAGACTAACACAAGTAGCAAAGTCAGCACAATTTTAACCATAATAATCAATCATACCTAGTTCACCTCTGAGGAATTCAAATATTTTCTGATCTAAGGGTTTTGTTAGTATGTCTGCTCTTTGGTAGTCGGTATGAACTTTGAGCAGCACCACGTTTTCCTTTTCAACATGTTCCTTCTGAAAGTGATACTTGATGTCTATGTGCTTGGTTTTGGAATGCATGATCGGGTTGTTGGAAACTGAGATAGCAGATTGATTGTCACAATAGATGGGACAAACATGAGATGGAACTTCATAGTCAACAAGCTGCTGCTTCATCCAAAGGATCTGTGAACAGCAACTGCCGGCAGCTATGTACTCAGCTTCAGTAGTAGAAGTGGAAATTGATGCTTGCTTCTTAGAGGACCAAGACACCAATCTATCACCAAGAAATTGGCAAGTTCCACTAGTACTTTTTCTGGTCACCCTACAAGCTGCAAAGTCTGCATATGAATAACCTATTAGATTAAAAGATGAATCTCTAGCATACCATAATCCAAGGTTAGCAGTGCCACATAGATATTTAATGATACGTTTAACAGCTTTCAAATGGGATTCCCTAGGGTCAGCTTGAAACCTGGCACAAACACAAACAACAAACATAATATCTGGTCTACTGGCAGTAAGATAGAGGAGTGAGCCGATCATACCTCGGTAAAGTGTCAAATCTACTTTCTTACCAGACTCATCCTTATCTAAGTGAATGTTAGTGCCCATAGGTGTGCTTTGAGAGTGAGCATTGTCAAAGCCAAACTTCTTGATTAATTCTTTTGCGTACTTGGCTTGACTGATGAATATTTCCTCATTGGATTGCTTGACTTAAAGTCCAAGGAAATATGTTAGTTCACCCATCATGCTCATCTCAAATTTGCTCTGCATTAGCTTCGCAAATCTCTTGCAAAGTGATTCATTAGTAGAACCAAAAATAATATCATCGACATATATTTGAACAAACAATGAATGACCCTTGTGCTTGGCAACAAATAAGGTAGTATCGATTTTACCTCGAGTGAAACCTAATCCATCACTAAGTAAGAATTTAGAAAGGGTTTCATACCATGCCCTTGGAGCTTGCTTTAGGCCGTAGAGAGCTTTCTTCAATCGGCAGACATGATTAGGCTTCTTGGAGTCCTCGAAACCAGGTGGTTGTTCAACATACACAAGTTCTTGGAGTTCTCTGTTTAGGAAGGCACTTTTCACGTCCATTTGATATAACTTGAATTCTTTGAAGGCAACATAGGCTAAGAAAAGTCTTATAGCTTCCAATCTTGCAACCGGAGCGAATGTCTCATCGTAGTCAATTCCTTCTTCTTGTCGGTAGCCTTTAGCAACTAACCTTGCTTTGTTTCTAATAATATTCCCAGCTTCATCCAATTTGTTCCTGTAGACCCATTTTGTACCAATCACTTGTTGAGATGATGGTCTTGGCACTAGTTCCCACACATTGCATCTTTCAAACTGATTCAGTTCCTCTTGCATGGATTTAACCCAACCAGGATCGGCAAGAGCTTCTCCAGTCTTCTTTGGTTCTATGTGTTGGTAGTGGTGCCCTAGGCACGTTTAATAAACGTTGTAATTGTTATCATTTATTTCATATCAATAAAGAGATGTTTTGATTATTATTGTTGTTCATGTTTACTTATAATAATCCCCGTCCCTAGTACTTGTTAAGCACTAGTATAAAGGCTAAATGGTCATGGGATGATCATGTTAGATTTATGGGTACTTGTTTGGAACAAGGTACTGGACATGACCCGCTCTATGAGATTTATGTCATGGTCTATGTCGTACATATATCTCATATTAGTTATGTCATTTGAATCCTTAGACATGAAGTTATTATAGTCTTCCACTTGATGAACATTATGTTTGACATATTCAAACGCTACTTTTAACCGAGTAGTTATAAAGGGTATGATTGGCATAATCGGAATCCCGTTGGGAAGAATAATAAGATAAATGGATTTGTCCCTCCTCGGAGAGATGTCAAGCTTGGGCCACTCGTAGGAATGATGTTGATGAAATGTTCGGCCGGACTCAGATGAATTGATTGGATCAATGTCATTTGGATTATCAACATATTCGGAATCGAGAAAGTATTGAACAAAACAAGTTGACTGTTTGACCATGACTTGTGTTCAATGACATCGTGGACAAAGGGATTGTGACATATTCTAAAGGAATGCGAACTTGTATCTAGTTATACTATTTGGGTAGGTATGACGGTTTGCTAGAACCTAATCATATCTTATGGGATCATGTTTGAGCTCATTGCCAACTTAGTATAATCCTAGAGGGTCACACACAATAGAACGAATATTTAAAAGGACTACATTGGAATTTTGGAAATTCTGGACATTCTGAAGAGTGGGCGACCGCACAGTATTGACTGGGCGGCCGCACACTTAGGACAGTTTTGTACCAGTTTTGCTTCAGATAGTTGTGCGACCGCACAGATGATTTTGGGCGGCCGCACAGTGCTGTCGGGTGGCAGATTCCTAATTTGATTTGGAAACGAATTTTGGAAGGATTTTGACACAAGTTTCCTATTTGGAACAGGTCATACTTGTGTATAAAAGACCAAATTCGGCCAGCACTCAAGGCTAATGATTTTGTGAGTCTCAAAGAGTTTGAGAGAGGGTTTATTTTGTTCCAAGACATTCTTGGTTGAAGAACAAAATAATACACAAAATAAATTCCATATAGTTCTTTTGATTGTGAAAAAGTGTTTCACAATTTGGTCTAGCAACCAAGATCAAAGAAGCTCCTTTGATATTCGTTCGAAGTGTGGATACCGCTAGAGGGTGAAAATCATCATCTTCAAAGTTCGTGTTCAAGCTTTGTGATCGTGATCAAGTCTTCAAACCTCCACCAAAGACCAAGAGAATTTGATAGCCATCAAGGGTTAGTTTATTCCTTTATTCCTATGTTGTATTTGATTTAATCGTATGAACGGATCCATGGCTTTGGGTTTCAAAATTTTAAATGCTAAATTCCGCTGCGCATGTTTGATCGAAACCCAACACTATGTTGGAAACCATAGCAGATGAGAAGAGACTTTCAGTAAATGCTCTACTAAGGTTTCTTGTTAATCTTGGTCCAAATACATCACCAATCACATTTTCTAATGGATGATCACGAACTGGTCTAACTTCTCTCGGCACATCTTGTCTGACTGTATCTTGTTGGAGTGATTCTAGAGGAGGATCAAGATCAGCAGATGGAGAAGGAGAATTAGAGTTTTGGGTATGAGATGGATTAGATTGAGAGCTTGTTGGGAAGGGCCTTATAACAGAAATTGGTTGAGGGCTAGATCTGTCTTCAGGATGATCAGCAGAATTTGCATCGGCAAATGGATTATGAAAGTTATCGGTAAGATCATGTTCTGCCGATGATGGGAAATAATGAGTATCTGCTGGTTCTTCTACTGAAATGACTGGATCAGCAGCTGGTACTTGACCTGCAGGGTTAGAATTACTGGATTCACCTGTCTCATGAGCACTAGAAGCATTAGTACTATTTGGAGCCTTGTCAGACTCTAACAAATCAAATTCATCAAAGGTTACATGAACAGATTCAACAATTTTCAAAAGTTTCTTATTATAAACTCGAAAGTCCTTACTGTGTTTAGCGTATCCAACAAAGATTCCTTCATCAGCTTTCTCATCAAATTTACCTCTGTGCTCTTTACCGTTGTAAAGCACGTAACATTTACAGCCAAATATTTTGAAGAATCCAATGTTGGGAGTTCTGCCTCTCCAGAGTTCATAAGGAGTCTTGTTATGGAATTTGTTGATGAGAGATCTGTTCTGAGTGAAGCAGGCGGTATTGATGGCTTCAGCCCAAAAATATTTCGGCAGGCTGGCTTCAGCAATCATGGTCTTACCAGCTTCAATGAGAGTTCTGTTCTTTCTCTCAACGACACCATTTTGTTGTGGTGTACCGGCAGCTGAGAAGTTGTGGTCTATGCCATGATCATCGCAGTACTGAGCAATACCATTGTTCTTGAATTCAGTGCCGTTGTCTGATCTCATGCTGATGATATCGCTTTCTTTCTGTGTTTGTAGTAGTCTGAATAACTTGGTAGCAACGGCATATGTGTCATCTTTGTGACTGGATGTTTCCACCCAAGTATATCTAGAGAAATCATCTACTACAACCAGGGTATATCTACTTCCCCCAATACTTGCTGTAGTTGTGGGCCAAATAGATCCATATGTATCATTTGGAGGCACTTAGATGTTGACATGAAGGGCTTGCTTTGGAAGGATGATTTATGTTGTTTTCCAAGCTGGCAGGCCTTGCATTTCTTTGCTTGATCAGCAGACACTTGAGGCAGACCGGTAACCAGATTTGAACCGGCAAGCTTGGATAGATATTTGAAGTTCAAGTGACTGAGTCTCTTGTGCCATAGCCATAAGTTCTCACTGATGTTCTTAGCTACAAAACAAACATTAGCAACACCAGTAATAGCATATAAGTCTACTGCATAAATGTTACCTTTTCTTTTGGCAGTGAGAAGAGTTTTATTGGAAGCAATGTCTTTCACATAGCAACTGGAAGTAGTAAATACATATTACATTCATTTATCACAGAATTCTGATATAGATAGAAGGTTGTGTTTCAGACCATCCACAAGAGAGACCTTCTGTACAGTAACTGCACCTCTCTTGATGGTACCAATACCGATGATTTTTCCTTTGGCATTATCATCGAAAACCACTGGGGGACCTGATGCTTCTGAGATATCGGCAAGTAGGTCTGCAAATCCTGTCATATGTCTTGAACAGCCACTATCTAGAATCCACAAATCCTTGCTTGCACCAGTTGAGGCCATGAAGCATTCCTGAAATAAAACGGTATGCTTATGGTCCCCCTTATTCTTGGGTCCGAGGGTTAGTTCCTCTTTGGCAACCACATCTGGCCACTACTAGAGGATGTAACCTCAGTGGGTCCAGATAGGTGCTTCAAGAGGCATTCATGAGCCTTGTGACCATAATCAGAACAATTAGAACATCTCACTTGACTGATAGGCTGTGGAGTCGGTAGAACGTCATTCTGTTTAGTCAGTGCATCGGTAGAACTAGGGAATTGAGCAGGCACAAACATAGTAGGTTTAAAGGTGCTAGTGTTGCCTTTCTTTCCATTCTGTTTACCTTTGGCAGTTACCTTTTTAGGTACTTGTCCATCGGCAGCAGATGTGGTTAGACCGGCAGTACTAGCTCTGCTGATGTATTCACCGAGAATACCGTTATCGGCAGACTCAGTATCAGCAACCTTAACATATCTTTGTTTGTGCTTATCATTTCTTTTGTTCTGGTTCTTAGGATACTTCATTGCCACAACACTGTATATTGGCTTAGCATCCTTATGCACTGAGTTAACAGGACTACATTCAACTTTCTCATCCTTTTTCTCGGTCGCACAAGTTTTAGTAGAGCTACTGCTGCTGGAATCAAATCCTAACCCAGATTGGTCCTTATATGACATTTGGGTCTGTAGGATTGTTTCAACAGCAACTCTAGATTTTGTGTAAGAATCAACAATCCTTGAGAGATGATTGTTTCTTTTCACAAGATCTTCGATGTGAGCTATCAATACTGCTACTTGGCTTTTGAGATCCAGGTTTACTTTCTTTAGAAGAACAGACTCAAGCTCATGTCCTTTGAGAACCTTAAGTTCAGACACAAGCAAGTCATTCTCTGCAGAAATTCTATTGAAATCAGCAGCCATCACTTTATGAACGCTACTCAGCTTCTCATGATCAATAAAAAGTTCATCCATTGTCTCTACCATTTCAACTTTGGATATTTTAGGAAAGGGGTCAGCTAAAATTTTGGTGGCAGAGGGAATAGGTTTGGGAGAGAAGTCAGGTAGAGAAGAGATGGGTTTGGATAAGCTTTTGGCAATGCTAGGATGCTCAGTGAATGAGAATTTTCTGGTCATTGGTAAGGGTTTAGGTTTGATGACAGTGAATTGAATAGAGTTACACTGACCATAGAGAGAGGTTACCATTTGGTGAACTCTGTATCCATTTGGGTTCTCTGCTTTGACACTAATCTCTTTGAAGTGTGGTTGAGGTCTTCCAGTAGCTTCTTCTCTGACTGGAGATCTTGGAGGAGATGGATCTCATTAGACTGGAGTCGGTAATGTGGATGTATCGGCATCTTCCTTGTCTAGGGCGACAAAGCTTACATCGGCATCTTCATCTTCATCGGCATCTTCATCTGAGTCAGTTTCACACCAAAGGAGAATGGCCTTGTTGGAAGAACGTCGTCTGAAGGCAATGCAGCACATTCGCGCCTACCAAGGGAGAATGGTGCGAGCTTTTGATAGGAAGGTCTAACCCCGACGGAAAATGGGAACCCGTGTGGATCGGTCCCTTTGTGGTACAATAGATCTTCTCAGGTGGTGCAATAAGGATTGCGGACTTGGATGGTAACCCCTTCATGCACCCGGTCAACGGTGATAAGCTCTGTCGTTACTTTGTTAAAAAGAAAAAAAAAAGAGAGAGAGAGATTATAGGTGCCAAAAGAATATACCCACCTAGATTGAAAAACCGTTTGGGCAGTCTAGAGAAAAAAAAGGGTCGCACCCAAAATTTGTAAAAAGTGAACTACGATGACCTGAGCCCCTTAGTCTCATTTGTAAAAGGGGAACGTAGGCAGCCAATTATTGGTCCGGTCTAAAAAATGAATAAAAATCAAACTTGGTTTTGAGCATAAACTCCATGTGAATGCAAATTGGCTTCATAAGTAACCATTTTCATTACAGTTAAAACACTTCTTTGATGAGTTCAATCACAGCCTACTCTCGACTTAACTAACATGCTTAAGACATAACTAAGACACCTAAAATGAACTAATGTGTCTGCAATGTCAATGGGTGGATACATGGAAATGTAGGACTATCACTATTCCTCGTCCCTCCACTTCTTCTTTTGACTTCTTCGAGTCTTCTTTTTCTTCACATCAAAGATGTCAATCTCCCCCCTTCCATGATCAAGTACCCTCCCGACATCCTCAACCAGCCCGGTTGCCCTTAAAGCCGCATTAGCAACAGCCCGAGCCCAAAGATCTTCCATTCGTGCCCCTGCCTTAGGCATCGCAGCCATCCTCTTATCAGCCAAAGCTTGATAGTCCTCGACAATGTCTCCAGTAACGTTATGGCCACTCGCCACGGCCTTGGTCTCTCTCAAAACCCTGCTAGGGTCATGAGTCCCACCAAGAATAGCCTCACGTCTCTCCTCAATGAGCCTCTGAGTCTGTCCCATAGTCTGTTCATACTAGTCCAAGTAGACCGTGGTTAGAACCATGCTGGCTGCACGCCTAAGAAGTACCCGAGCTGGAAAGAGAGAACAAGTCCACAATCAGGAAAGAAGTGAAATAGTGGAGGAGTCCAACATAGACAAAGGCAGAAGCCTCAAGTGCTCCGGGTTGATACCAGACCACTCCAATAGTAGAGTCTGCAGTAATCCAAACTGATGATGGACCAAAGAAGGGATGTAGTAAGATGATCCCAAAAGTCCCGGCACCCGAACGAAAGGGGAATTATCCTGATACTCCCGCACCGAGCTGATACGCCAATGTGGGACTGACCAATGGATCTCGACAGTCGTGAGGCGAGCCATGAATGCCTCCCACTCACTCTGAATGAAATCCAAGAGGATGCCTCTCAAGGAATAAGACCACGGTCTGTGAGAAATAGGAGCCTCGGGAATGGCCATCAACCTCTCCCTCAACCATAAAGTGAGTAAGGCGGGGCTACCGCTATGCATGAAGCCGTCTCCCAAAGCCAAGCGGTCCATTCCATGAAGGGTTTCGCCCAAGAACAAGGGGACAATATCCTTCCCCGCACGGCACTCCTCAAGGACACTCAGTAAAACCCTATGACAGGTACCTTTGGAGCCAACCATGTAGAAAAAGGCAAGAATGCACAAACCAAAGGCATTCCAAGAAGCCTCATTCGTGCGATCCATGAACTTCTCGGGGAGATCCAAAATGTCAATAAAAGTGTGATTAAGGACCATGCATTGGGCCTCTTCCAAAGGAATGTCGAGAAGAGAGACCAACCTTTCGACACACATGGTGTCATAAATCGAGGGGAGAGCAATGACCTCCGTGTCTACGCCACCCACCAAAGCCTTGAAATCCTCATAGGTTGGCGTGATTTCGTTGTAGGAGAAGCAATATACATGTCTCCTAACATCCCAAAAGGACGCAGCGGCTCTTAATAGCTCGAGATCCGGGATGAACTCCTTGAGAGACCAAAGGGATTGGAGACCAAATTTGGATTGGAAAACTCCCTTGTGATTCCTCATATGGTACCGCATCCAAAGCCTAAGGTTGCCCTCAAAGCATTCTTGATGAATTTTGGACAATTTTGGTGGTTTTTCCATGAGAAAAGGCTCCATGGAAGAGAAACCTTTCGAAATGAAGATGATGAACTGATTGATGAACTTCAGACTGTGGTATTTAAGAAGATGACCAGGCCTAGAACAAAATTGAATGAAAAAGGAGTGTTTCATCCCCTAGCCGTACGGCTACTTTAGCCTTGCCAGAATTAATGATTTTTTGTTGAGAGTTAGCTTTGTGGTCCTACCCATTCAAAGCCCCTTCCCAACCAATGTCATAAATACCCCCGAAAAATGCCCCTTTTGGCTCATGCAACTTGATTTGAACCTAGAAAGATTAGGTTCCCAATGAAAATGAAATTTCGGGCAGTCCCTAGATGGATGTAAAACCAGCTTTATGAAATTAGCCCGACCGCGCTTCGTAAGTCCAGGTTAAGAGTATAAAATTAACCCGGCCGCGCTTCGTAAGTCCAGGTTAAGAGTATGAAATTAGGCCGCGCTTCGTAAGTCCAGGTTAAGAGTATGAATTTAACCCGGCCGTAATTCGTAAGCCCAGGTTAAGAGTTTAAACTTTATGAAATTAACCCGGCCGTGCTTTGTAAGTCCATGTTAAGAGTATGAATTTAACCCGGCCGTGCTTCGTAAGTCCAGGTTAAGAATTTGAATTTTATGAAATTAACCCAGCCGCGCTTCGTAAGTCCAGGTTAAAAAATATGAAAAATTGTCCTTTGGCCGTCCGGCGTGACGTAAGACCATTAGGTTCAGTGAGATTACATCCTTTGGCCGTCCGGCGTGACATAAGACCATTAGGTTTCATGAGATTCGTCCTTGGCCGCCCAGTGTGGCGTAAGACCATTGGATTTTATTAACCCGGCCGCGCTTCGTAAGTCCAGGTTAAGATTATGAATTTAACCCGGCTGTAATTCGTAAGTCCAGGTTAAAAGGTTAAGAGTATGAATTTAACCCGGCCGTGCTTCGTAAGTCCAGGTTAAGAATTTGAATTTTATGAAATTAACCCGGCCGCGCTTCGTAAGTCCAGGTTAAAAAATATGAAAATTGTCCTTTGGCCGTTCGGCGTGACGTAAGACCATTAGGTTCAGTGAGAATACATTCTTTGGCGGTCCGGTGAGACGTAAGACCATTAGGTTTTATGAGATTGTGTCCTTTGGCCGTCCGGCATGACGTAAGACCATTAGGTTCAGTGAGATTACGTCCTTTAGTGGTCCGGTGAGACGTAAGACCATTAGGTTTCGTGAGATTGTGTCCTTTGGCCGTCCGACGTGACGTAAGACCATTAGGTTTCGTGATATTGTGTCCTTTGGCCGTCCGGCATGACGTAAGACCATTAGGTTCAGTGAGATTACGTCCTTTGGCAGTCCGGTGAGACGTAAGATTATTAAGTTTCGTGAGATTGTGTCCTTTGGCCGTCCGGCGTGACGTAAGACCATTAGGTTTTGTGAGATTCATCCTTGGCCGCCCAGAGTGGCGTAAGACCATTGGATTTTGTTGACCCGGCCGTACTTCGTAAGTCCAGGGTAGAAAGTGAAATCGTGAAAGTCCCGGCCGTACCTCGTAAGTCCTGGATGAAAATTAAGATGTTATTGCCTCGGCAGCCCTTGGTAGGGCGTAAGACCAGTATAGTCATGATTAGGTTAAGAAAACCTTTGTCCCCCGAGAGTGGCCAGGTTAGAAAAAACCTATCATTGTGATGGCAGTCTGTGATGACGTAAGACCAGTTTGTGTAGTCGACCCTCCGCCATGAGATAAGTTGACCAGTTACCCTCGAGTCGACCCTCTCCGATAGAGCCAAGTCGATCAAGCCTAGCCTCTGAGACATGCCCATTATTTGAGCCTCTGAGCCATGCCAGCCCCCTTAGCCAACCCTCTCCGAATAAAGCCAAGTTGACCAAGTCCGGCCTTTGAGCCATGCCTATTTAGGAAGGGATGAATGAATATTCACCTAAGGCCCATAGGTTTGAGTAGCCTTAAAATCTCTCACCCGAAGTACGTTAGGCTTGATTCCCTCGAATAGGGATATGTAGGAATCCTATACCTCTAGGTCCAGCAATAGAACAAATCGGCCACGCCGTCGTCCCATCAGATTGGGATGCTTGTTTTGTCGACAAGCCCGCTTTCTTCAAAAGCGACGTTGCCGAGGGGCTCTGTAAGTACCCCAATCTGAATTCGACCTACTTTAGAGGAATTATTGGTACCATTTAGGGATAAACCAATGGACCAGGACCACACTACGATAAACCTGATATTCCAGGACTGAACTGGAATTTAACTTAGAAAAATCCAGAAGCTCGCCAAGTCGAGTCGTACTGATGGTTTTGGCACGTGAGGTCCCTAGCCGTACGGCTATGTTGGGCACCCTCAGCCTCTATAAACTGAACACCATGCTGAACATTTCAGGGGGGAAGAATATTGTTTAGATAGGGAAAACTCTACAGAAATCGTGTCTGAGAGAGAAATCACCCTTATAATTGAGTGAAGGAAAGGAAGATAGACTAGAACCATCATAGGTGAGGTCCCCTTCCCCCATCTTCTCTTCATTTCAACTCTATTTTGCTTTGTTAATCATATTACTTGTTCTTGTTTACATACTTGTAAGACTTGTCCTCTCAAGCAAATTTACATTCTTGTAAGACTTTTTAATTTCAAGCATACATATATTATATTACTATAAGACTTGTCAATTTCAAGCATATATATCTTATATATATATATACATATAATGTGAACCAAACCATGAGCATGATTCAAGGTGCCCTTCTGTAGACACCCCGCCTTGGACCGCTCACCCCGATTGCACAGTTGATTTTGTGTTTCTACCCATTTTAAGTGTTTCTCGTTAGTTTCTGTCACTTCCGTTAAGTTCCTGACTGACTTCGTTAAGTCCAGGGACTAAACTGAATGACAGGGTTGACTTTCTAGTCCATTCTGTCAAAATTGCCTTCTCTGAGTCGCGCGCCTCTGACAGGAGTAGCCAGGCGCGCGCGCCTCCCGCCCCCAAATTAGGAAGCGCGCGCCTCTGGGCGTCAGTTACAGATTTCTGGCCAGGATTCTCTCCCTTGCTCAATTTACAGGATTTTGCCCGGGAAGGATTTCTTGGTGACTGAGTTTTGGCACCAAAAACACCCCTCTTTCACCTATAAAAACCTCCCTTTACCTCCATTTTCAAGGACCGAGGATTGAACTTATAAAAACTATACCAAAACCACTTTCTAAAGGTTCTCCAAGGATCTCATCAAGCAATATTTGAAGGTCTTCAAATTGTAGGTAAAAGTCCATCTTTTCTTTTCTTTTCTACTTCATCTCCTCTCTCTCTTTTACTCTAATCAAATGTGCAATCACCCAAATTATTTTGGGACATGACTCTAATGATCACCTCATCTCATTGAGGTTGGTTAAGGAGTTATCTCCTACATTCCACACTCTATTTTAAACCCCCTCTTTATGACTTAAAGAAGAAGAAGAAGAACGTTATCATTCATGTAGATTTTGATCAAGCAAGACCAACTTTAGTTGGGCGAGATGGGTGTTTCGGTACTTCCCATCTTGTAATCTAACCCCCGAACCTCAAAACAAAGAATCTCTGTTTTCGTAATCAAACTTAGGCTATAATCAATAGGTTTTTCTTATGTTCCTCAAAACATAGGTGGCGACTCTAAAAACAAGTTAGACATCCTAGGATAATTTACCGCTCTAGCCAAGCCGTGGCTCCCCGGGGTATCTACAGTGGCGACTCTGCTAGGGACGATTTGAGGGTTAAACTTGCATCTGATCAAAATCTACATCTTTTCTGGGCATTCTGATTCCTGGTGGGGGAGGCGCGCGCGTCCGGCCTCTTCAGCCTAAGGCGCGCGCATCCCGCATCAAGGACCAGAATCGCCCACTTCTTCATGTTCTTCATCTTCTTCTTCTGCTATTCTGCACTAATCATTTCTGCAGGGGTTACAATATGCACATAGGACCAGGGCAATCCCCTGAGTCCAAAATCTGACATTCTGACAGGTGTGACCAGAAGCGCGCGCCTCCTAATAGCATTGCGCCATGCGCGCGCGTCCCGCATCAACACTCAGAGGCGCACGCTTCTGGGTTGGTTCCCAGAACAGAAACAGGTTTCAGTGACTGAGCTGAACAGTAGGGTGTGGGCACAGTTGCCTGCATCAGAGCAGAATTAAACCCTCGAACTATTTTAATTTATGTTTTATTTACCGGTCACACGGGTGATTCGGGAGTTGTAATTTATGTGCTTATGTGTTTTGTTTGTTTTTCTTTCTTTTCAAAAATAAAAAAAATAAAAAAAAATTTTGTCACTTGTTAGACCTCACACTACATGCACATATTCCTATGAACTGCTCACTATCGAGTCGCACAAGTCCAACCCCAAACCCGTCGAGGCCCGTCCTAGAAAGTTTCAAGCTCCACCAGACCTTGGCTCTTTCGAAGCGGTAAACCTCAGCCCGTGGCGTAGTTCAAGACTACTTGCCGGGGGTGACCTTTGAGCCTCATATTCAAGTAGAGCACAAGCCACACAATTCTAGTTAAGGTCTAACACTCCGTGACTCAAGTCGGTTTCCATGTACCGAGATTTCCCTAAACTAATGTCTTCAAATCATACATGCCAACTTGTTGAAATGGACGCAATAAAATTCCGTCCCCAAAAGTGGTTATTTTGGACGAAAATAAAAATCCGTCCCCGCATGTATGCTTTACTACATTAATTTAGTTTAATCCCGATACATGTAGGATTCACAAGCACGATGGAATCTGATGAGTATATGGGACCGCGAGATGGTCTATATACTAGTGTGACGATTCCATTATTTCCTTAGAAACCCCAAAAGGGATCCATTCCCTCCGACTTATATATATATAAAAAAAAGAGTCTTTTCTTATGTGGTTCGAGTCGTGTGCCCAACTGCGTGTTCTAAGCCTCTTCATGGAGCTAATGAAAGAAAAGCTCACTAACCTTGCCAAGGGGAAGAACAAGAACAATGATGATGAATCGGAATGGACCGAGGGTTTGTTCAAAAGTCCGTATGTCAACACCCGCACCAAGAAAATGGGAGAGCCAAGTTCCGAGAACAATGAGCCCAAAATGGTGGATTCTATCATGGCCTACATCGACCAAAAATTCAATGGGCTCAACATGGGGAAAGGCTCCGACACAAGCCTTTATCAATCATCCATCCTCATGAGTACTATGGCCGCTCTTCCCGATAAGTTCAAGATGCCCGACATAAGAAAATTCAAGGGCAACTCTTGTCCTATGGCTCACATTGAGACTTATATTTGGGCAATGGTTCCGAAGAAGGTCTCCCCCAAGGTGATGGCTCAATGCTTTCCTCTCACTCTCGAGGGGGCGGCAAAAGATTGGTATGCTACTCTCCCGCTCACTGTCCGTCTTGATTGGGACTCCGCCATGCTTGCCTTCAAGTCACAATACCAAGGCAACACCACTCACTGGCCCACAAGGAAAGAGCTAGAGAACACCACTCAAAGAGACAGCGAGTCCTTCATTGACTTCACAAGGAGATGGAATGACAAACTCTCTGAAATTGTTGAGAGGCCGAACACAAAAGAGCAAATGGACATATTTCTCAAGTGTCTCAAGATTGATCTCCGCACCCACCTAAGTGGGGCTTGCTACTCCGACTTCTCCCAAATGTATGAGGCGGGGGTACGCATGGATGACTTGCTCAAGGAGATCAAGAAGACCACTTCCAACTCCACAAAAGAGGCCTCGGTCAACGCCGTCACTATTGACAAGGGGAATTACAAAAAGGTTCCTCCACCCCAAGGGAAGAAGTCTCGAAATGACCGTGTCTACACGCCTCTCCATGGCATGACTCAAAGCGAAGTGTTCGAAGTCCTCAAAGCAAAGGGCCAAGTCACACCCGTGCAAGGGTACCAACCCAAGACGGTCCACCCCAATCATGCTCACCACAAATATTTTGGCTACCACCAATATAGTGGCCACACCACCGAGGATTGCTTCGTTCTCCGCAATATCATTCAAGATCTCATAAACAAGAAAGAATTTGTAGTGACTAATGACAAACATGTCAATGTAATAGAGATAGGAGAACTCGAGGGGACCACCCATTCAATCCCAATTGTGAATGGGGGCCCCAATGTTATGAATAAACCTGACAATTCTTGTTATGTAGTGACTTACGATGAGGTAATGAGGGAAGTACTAGAGCATAGGAAAAAGAAGCAAGATGGGAACGTCAACATGCTAACTCGATCCGGTCGAGTCATAGCAAGCAACCCTTCCACTTCCGCACCAAGCTCCTCTTCTCAAAGACCACAAGCTCGCGACACTCCCGAAGACCCTCTACTTGTCCAACTCAAGAAAACTCAAGCCAACATCTCTATTTGGGACCTCATTGCATCCTCAAAGAAACACCGAGATCTTATCATCCGCAATCTCAATGATACATCAGTTTCTCCCGATACTACTCCCGAGGACCTCACGGCAATGATTGGTCACATTCATTTTGGAAACGTCATCACCTTTGCCGATATGGACCTTCCACCATTTGGTTCCGACCACAACGAAGCTATTTACCTCAAGATACGAGCAAGGGGGAGGCCCGTATCAAGAGTCTTAGTGGACGGTGGTTCCGCACACAATCTCATGCCTGGCAGAATCATGGGCATACTGGGGCTTAAGGATTCCGATTTGATGCCTTCTACTCAAGTAATCCGAGGTTATGACAGCACCGCCCGTACAGTAATGGGTATGATTGAAATAGACATTGAGTTTGGGAGCATGGTCATGTCCGTTCCATTCCAAGTGCTTGATATCCCGGCCTCGTTCAACTTACTTTTGGGTCGACCATGGATTCACAGTGCTAACGCCGTACCGTCAACTCTCCACCAATGTGTCAAGATCCGAAATGGTGATGAAATAGTGACCGTCATGGCTGAAAACGTCACTATCCACAAAAAAGGTGAGCCCGTCCACCAAGTTCAGCATGGTTTAGCAGACTCCACTCTCTCCGGCGTCTCAATCAACGCCATTGACAAAGAAGGGGGAAACGGATCATGGACCCCCAGCAACCACAAAGTCCTCCGCATGATGAGGAATATGGACTACTTCCCTGGTTTAGGCCTAGGGAAATATCAACAAGGAATCCTACATCCTATGCAAGTCCCATTTGTCAAGAACACATTTGGTTTGGGGTACGAGCCTTCCAAAGAAGACTTGAAACAAGAGCAAGCAATCAAGAACGAAAAGGCCCGAGCTCGTAAAGAAGGCCGTCGTTATGAGGTCCCTAATCTAAGGCCTTACCGCAAGACGTTGAATGGCTATTTTGTCCGCCAAGGGAAATACGTTCCATACATGATCTTTCCCGAGCAATGGGTTAACAATAAGGGTGTCAAAAAGCCCGGTCTCAAAATTTTCTCCGATTGTGAGATCCAGAAATCCAAAAAGGAACCAACTCCCATGTCGCCCCGTGAATGGTGGGGAAGGAAGGTGACTATAGAGTCCGAGACAGAAATCACCGTGGGGGAAGAACTAACAGATTTAGCCTCCATGTTCGAAGAGCTTACCATAATGAATGAATGACAAGTCAATGCCATCCATGACACCGTCATCATAAACGAGACTATCAGTGAGATCCCGCCAAGCTCCAAACCGATCAACAATTGGTATTCTACGAAAGGGCCCGTGGTATCTGAGGAATTCTTAGTCCAAGAAATGGGTTGCATACCCCGCACAGCAACAAAGGAAGAGCGGCTCACACTTACTTTCGAGTCCAAGAGTGTCTCTAATACCCTCACCCAAGAGGATTTGGAGGCCATAGCCGAGCGTGTGTTTCCTTTCTTTGCTAATGAAAAATTTGATATTTCTGAGTACCCTGAGATTGCAAACATCATAAATGATGAATTAACTAATAATGAACTTAACGAACAAGTTAATAACGATTCAAATTATGATGAAATAGACCACGAAAACACAACATACTTAAATGAACTTGCTCAACAAGTCCGTAGTCGTGGTGAAAATGGTCCAAAGGCTGACGAAGAATTGCATGTTGTTCTGGGTACCGAAGAAGAACCAAGAGATACTAAGATCGGAAGCTTCTTCAAGGGGGACGATAGAGACAGATTGACTGCACTACTACGGGAGTTTGTGGATGTGTTCGCATGGTCATACAAAGACATGTCGGGTTTGGACAGAAAGGTAGCAGAGCACAGAATTCCGATCAGAGAAGATGCCAGGCCAGTAAACCAGAAGCTCAGAAAGATCAAGCCAGAATGGTCTCTGCAAGTCAAAGAAGAGATTGAGAAGCTCCTCAGTGTGGGTTTCATCAAGGTTATCGAGTATCCGACATGGTTAGCCAACATCGTGACAGTCAGAAAGGCAAACGGCAAGGTTCGAGTTTGTGTGGACTTCCGGGATTTGAACAGAGCTTCCCCAAAGGATGATTTTCCACTCCCTAATATCGATATGCTAGTCGACTCCACTGCTGCCTACGAGGTTCGCTCATTTGTTGATGGATTCGCTGGGTACAATCAGATTCTCATGGACGAGGAAGATCAACATAAGACAGCCTTCACAACACCGTGGGGTACCTTTTGCTACACAGTCATGCCATTTGGGTTAAGAAATGCTGGGGCTTCCTACCAAAGAGCCGTGACAGACTTGTTCCACGATATGATTCACAAAGAAATCGAGGTCTATGTGGACGACATGATCATTCACTCTAAAGGGACCGATGGTCAACATTTAATCGATCTCCGCAAGTTCTTCGAAAGGCTTCGTCAATACAAGATGAGGCTCAACCCTGCAAAATGCACGTTCGGGGTTATCCGAGGTAAAGTCCTTAGTTATATGGTCACTGAAAGGGGAATTGAAGCAGACCCCTCCAAAATCAAGGCAATCATTGACATGCCTCCTCCAAAGACGCAGAAAGAGATCAAGGGTTTCATGGGCAGATTGCAATACATCAGTCGGTTTGTGCACCAACTCACTTCTATGTGCGAGCCAATCTTCAAGCTACTAAAAAAGAATGTGGCTTTAGAATGGACCGACGCGTGCCAAGAAGCCTTCGACCAAGTGAAGAATTACTTGACGTGCCCTCCTGTTCTAGTTCCGCCGCACAAGGAGAAACCTGTTTTGCTCTATCTCACTGTCAATGATGAAGCCCTAGGGTCTATGTTAGCACAAGAGCAACGAGAGTCCACAAAGGAGAACGCCATTTATTTTGTCAGTCACCGATTCCAATGAGGCGAAAAGAACTACTCTGTCTTAGAGAAATCATGTGCAGCATTGGTTTGGGTCACTCAAAAGCTCAAACACTATATGGAAGCTTTTCCGATCAAGCTAGTAGCAAAGGTGGACCCTCTCCGCTACATCTTCGAGAAGCCTCTCATGTCAACAAGAATAGCCAAATGGTACTTCATGCTCGCCGGCTATGATATCACTTACGTCACACTAAAATCCGTCAGGGGGAAAGTGTTCAGTGACCAGCTTGCCGAATTCCCGTGTGACGAAGTGAAGGGGGAAGATGTACAGTTCCCCGACGAGCATTTAATTTGTACTGCAACTGAGGAAATTAAGTGGCAACTTTTTTTCGATGGCGCCGCCAATAAACACGGCTTTGGTATAGGAGTATTGCTTGTCGATCCAAAAGACATCTACACTCCCATCGCCATCCGCTTGGAATTCGAGGCTACCAACAACATTGCCGAGTACGAAGCATGCATAGCAGGGCTCAAAGCAGCTCTCGAAAGAAACATCACAGAATTAGAAGTATTCGGCGACTCTTTGCTCCTTATCAATCAGCAATCAGGTAAATGGCGAACCCAAGACCCAACTCTCCAACATTATGGTCAACACCTTGAAGAATTGGTTGAAAAATTCCAAGAGATCACTTTCAACTACCTGCCAAGGGATAAAAATAGCTTCGCCGATGCACTGGCCACTATAGCTTCATTAGTCGAAATGCCTAAAGGGAAAATGGTGAAGCCTTTCAAAATTGCCCGAAGGAACAGTCCGGCATATTGCATGAGTATCGAGATCAACGAGGTTCAGACAAACTCTCCGTGGTATTCGGATATCATGAATTTCCTCAAAGATGGCACTTATCCCGAGAATAGCAACAAGAAGTCTCAAGCAGCTTTGCAAAGGCTAGCCTCTCGGTACGTACTGATTGGGGACCGAGTCTATAAAAGGCACCACGACGGGATCAATCTCTTATGCGCCAATAAGGCCGAAGCTCAAGAGATAATGTGTGAAGTGAACGAAGGAGAGTGTGGACCCCACATGAATGGGTTTATGCTAGTCAAGAAGATACTTCGCATTGGTTACTATTGGAGCACTATGGAACGAGACTGTATCGAGAAAGTCAAAAAGTGTGCCAAGTGCCAATTCCACGCTAATCTACAACATGCTCCACCATCGTAACTTTACAACATGGTCACACCTTGGCCTTTCTCTTGTTGGGGGATAGACATCATCGGTAAAGTTCATCCTGCCGGGAGCAATGGGCAGTCATTCGTCCTAGTGGCAGTCGACTACTTCACAAAGTGGGTCGAAGCACAAGCCTATCGGACCCTCAACGCCAAGAAAGTGGCCGAATTTGTAAAGATTAATATCATGTGCCTATACGGCGTGCCTCATGAAATCATTTCCGACAACGGCTCTCACTTTGAGAAGGAAATGGATGCACTTTTGGTAGAATACAAGATCACCAAGCACAAGTCATCTCCTTACCGTCCCCAAGCAAATGGCGCGGTTGAAGCAGCAAATAAAAACATCGAGACCATCGTCAAGAAAATGGCCTCAACAGGAAGGGATTGGCCTGAGAAGCTACCATTAGCATTGTGGGGCTACCGTACATCAATACGGTCCGCAACAGGAAAAACTCCTTATGCATTAGTCTATGGTTCTGAAGCCGTACTCCCTATCGAACTTGAAGTCCCATCTCTACGGGTCCTCCTCGAGAATCAAGTCAACGAGGTCAACTGGATGCAAAGTCGATATGAACAGCTAGCCTTACTCGACGAGAAAAGGTTAAGAGCACTCGAACGCACGAGGGCATATCAGCAAAGGATGGCAAGAGCTTTCAACAAAAAAGTGAAGCCTCGAAACATTAACGTAGGAGATTTGGTCTTAAGACAACATCCTCCTAATGCCATGAATCCCCTGGGGAAATGGGGACCCCGATGGATCGGTCCGTACGTGGTCAAAAAGATACTAAGCGGTGGTGCAGTCCGGCTCGTGGATTTAGATGGTGACCAGCTGCCAAAGAAGGTCAACCTCGACAAGCTCAAGAGGTTCTACGCTTAATAAACAAAGACCATATAAAAAAAATAAAATCGCTCACTAGGTTGAAAACCCGCAAGGGCGGCCTAGGCAAATATTAGAGCACGTACAAAAAAGAAGCCCGCTAGATTGAAAACCCGAAAGGGCGGTCTAGGCAAAAAACAGGGTGCACACAAAAAAAAATTTAAAAAAATGGTCTTTGTTTGTTTGAACTACGAAGACCTGAGCCTCCCAACTGGAGGAACGTAGGCAACCTTCGGGTGCGGTCTAAAACATATCAAAAATACCCAATTCACTTCAAATAACAAAATGCAATTCTTATTCATTCAATGAATTATTCAAACCATTACAACGGATTTATTGAGCAACAAAAGACATCAAAATATTAAATCCTAAAACAAAGTGGTCTAATTGCAATCTCTTGGGGTACAAAGAAAAATCTACTCTTTCTTAGGTTTGGGAACCCATTGCTTCTTGTTATGCCCTTTAGTCTTCTTGGATGGGGACGGAACATTCTTGGGACCGCCAAGACGGGAGAAAACGCTAGGACGGGACGGAGCTTCATCAACGGCTTTCCCTTTGCCCTTATCAAGCGGAGCCTTAGCAGGGACAACCATTGGACGCTTCCACATATAGGAGGAATTTCCCTTACCTTTCTTCTTCTTGGGAAAGTGACGGGGTCTATAGTCCCGCACATGAACCACCGGTCTCACGGGGTCAACAACATCGTCATTAGGCCTTCCCAAACGATCAAAAATGCTCGGACGCTTCTCCACCATCGGGACGGACCCCACAGCTGGAACGGCATTCACCACTGGAATGGACTTCTCACCCTCGGGGATGGAAACCTTAACTTCAAAGGAGAAAGTCATTGGGGCCATTATAACAAGAATTTTGTGGTTTAAGAGGAGAAAGTGTTTGCAAAAGAATGCTGTGTGACCATTCTGGTCGAAAATGGTTCAAAATTTATAGCTGTTGGAACATTCTGATCAGAAAAAGAAAGGGGCTGTAATTCAGCAGGCCAGAAGCGCGCGCCTCCGACCAAGGCTGCACAACGTGCACGCCTCCCACAAGCAAGGCCCGACGCGCGCGCCTTTGACAGCAGTTCAGACAGAAACAACCCTTGTCAGTTCAGAACAGAACCCAAGCACTTCAACATATCCAACCTGTAGCAAAGTCAGCTCCCAGCAACAAAAAGGAGTTCAAGCATTAATAACAAGCATCCTTTGGGCACACATTTGTTTGTAAAGAGTCGACATCTAAGATCGAGTCGCTAATAGAACATAAAATGAGTAGTAAGATAACTAGGATTGTAAATACATGTTAAATGTTATTACAGGCAAAAATAAAAATGTTTTCAATCCCTCATCCTCTCAGCCGCAACATCTTGGGCACGTCATCACCAACACTGTGCTCACCCCCTGCTACCGCTCTTGGTCTCCTCATCGTCATCGTCATCCTCATCATCATCATCATCATCATCATCATCATCATCCTCAGACCCAGATGTCTCAACCACAACATCAGGACGGGTCCTCTTGGCAGCTCTCCCCGACGAACTAGCGCCACCCCGGCTCTGGCTACCATCTCGGCTCAGACTTCTACTATGACTACCTCCGTGGCTCAGACTCCTGCTCAACGACTGCCTCGCCGAAGAGACAGCCTCATCAATGTCCAGTGCAGCATCCCTGCAGCCTCGTCCCATGCCCCGAGCACCTCGGGCAGCTCCTCTCGCAGCACTAGAGATAGCACCAGCAGCATCTCTAGTCATGGCAGCAATATCCCTGCACAGCTCCAGCACCCTCTCCTCCAGCTGGCGGAGCCTCCGCCTCATTCCTTTGTTCTGCCTACCCAAGTGCCTATAAGTAGCTACGGGCACCTGTTGCAACAAAGAACAGGAAAAGGAAATTACATCAATACAAAGGACAGAAAAACAAGACTGGAACTGAGAAATGCAAAGATGGTCAGAAAAACATACCACAGCAGCCTGAGCGGGAGGCTCTCTCTCCGGTGACATATCCTCGGGAACAATCTCCCTCTGCTCCTCAAAGACCCCGAAGTTGGAATAAGTGTAATAAGGAGGAGGCAAAGGAGGATCAAAACAATACCCGGCACCGGTAGTATAAAACCGAGCGGAGGTCGAAGGAGCAGCCTGTGATCTCCTCGGATCAGCAAACATAAAGCCCTGCATCAAGTTGTTCTCCCTGAAGAGGCCATAATCCTGGTGCAAGTGAATATAAGGGACGGCATCAACCCCTACCATATATGCCGTGCGATCAACCTCTGAAAGTGACCTCCAGTTACGAGGGCAGAAAGGAGGAACATCTGGAACTGCAGGACGAGGGGGGGTATAAAAGTCTATAACCTGGGTACCATGCTGCCAGAACACTCTGTCCCCCAAATACAGAGCCATGCACTCACCTGAACTCATCAAAAGCCGAGAACGGGTAGGAACAAGAGTGTGCTCAAACCAGTGCTGAACTGATCTCCACGGATACAAAGAGAAGGCAACAGACTCAGGCCTCAAGGTGTCCAAGTGCCGTCGGGCTGAAGTAAGACTAATGGGGTTCATGCCAGTCTTCACATTCCTCTCCTTATACGCCCACCGTGCGCAGTCCGGATACTGGGGCTGGCCTTCCTTGGCAATCTTGAAATCCCTCAGATTCAGGATAGCAAAAGCCCAAAGCTGTAGACAAGAGGCAGAAACAAAGTCAATGACAGTCAACGGAAAAAGGCAGTTATGACCAAAGCAAGGAGAATATAAAAGGGACAGTAAGTGGTATACCTCCCACAGCAAGCTGAAGCCCGTAACCGAGCTAGTGGTCGAGCGGCTGGTCAAATCCATGACGTGGTAACAAGCAGCTAAGCCTGCTGTGCCCCAGTTATACTGGCCAATCTGGTCCAAATCCACTAACAAGTCAAGTAGAGCCAAAGAGGCCGAAGATCCCCCGTTGGCAAACAGGGTATGGGATAACAAGTACCAAATAAAGCAACGGGCCACGGCATCGACCCGATCAGCAGTAACACCTCGAGCCTCAGCCATCAAGATGCTAAAATAAGCCCAGATTCACCCCCATGTCACTCGAGAATTCTTAACCTCGAACCGGCAGTCAACCAAAGCCAGTAACTCGTCCGGAGTCCGAACAGCCCCTCTCAAACCAAAAGGGACAGGCACCCCCATGAACGGCAAGCCCGTCAAAGCTGTGAAATCGCTAGGCATCATAGTCACCTCGCCCATGAGTAAGTGGAAGGTATGGGTGGTGTCCCACCATCTTTCCCTCAATGCCTGGACCACATCAGGGTCATTCTTCAAAGCTGGGAGGCTAGTGACAAAAAGACCAAAATGAGTCCCTGTGACTCGGGCCCGAATATTCTCAGGCAACCTCTTCCATATAGAGATGGGCCCATGAGCCCCACCACGAATCTCTGTCAGACGGTCCACTCCTGAAAGAAAAGAAGGAACAGCAAAAATTTCATCAGCATGACTGCTAGAAAAACGGATGAACTCAACACAGAGATTTCAATGGCAGAACAATGTACAAGCAAGTGTGTGAACATGAAAATGGACATCCCAACATGTTTCTTACAACAAATCAGTAGCAATGAACAACATGCAAAGAATGATCAAGAAAGGTGAGGCATTCTTACCAAACCCGAAGTCACGAAGTGAGAAATGTGGGTATGAGGCCGGAAGGTAAGCAAGCTCGGGTACATAGCTTCAACCCCAATTTCGGGCTCCTCGCCCTGTGGCATCTCGAACGGATGTGATTGCTGACGATCCGACATCGTTTCTGTGACGGAATTGATCCTAGAGCAGCAAGAAAGTGTTTTGGGGTAATTTCTCTACGAAAATTGGGCTTAGAATTTGGAGGGTTCTTCAAATTTTTGAAAACTGGCCGAAAACAGCGAACAGCCTGTTTAAATATGCTGAACTTATGCGCCAGGCGTGCGCCCCCCGACATACTCATCCGAGGCGCGCGCGTCCTATAACGAGGCCCGGACGCGCGCTCTTCCCATCATCAGGCAGGTTCAGAAGCAGTCTCCCATGTAAGAATCCATGCACGGCATCAATGTTTCCCCATGGATTCCAAACTCCCTAAGTTCTGTCACGGGTGACATACCCCCCTCAAGGGTCAATCTCAACATTTCATCCCTAGCAGGAACATTTTCTGGTCGCGGTCAACTGTGCCCGCACCCCACAATTCAAAAAGTCAGGTGTGACTCCAAGTGGCACGAGACTCCAAAGCAATAACTCATCAACGGATTTTACTAACGGATTCGTCCTCAAAGGTTCACTAACGGCCTCTCCAAAGGTTCACTAACGGCCTCTCCAAAGGTTCACCAACGGCCTCACCAACGAATTTCACTAACGGATTCATCTTCAAAGGTTCACTAACGGCCTCTTTAAAGGTTCACTAACGGACTCTCTAAGGTTCACTAACGGCCTCTTCAAAGGTTCACTAACGGCCTCTTCAAAGGTTCACTAACGGCCTCATCAACGGATTTCACTAACGGATTCGTCCTCAAAGGTTCACTAACGGCCTCTTCAAAGGTTCACTAACGGCCTCTCCAAAGGTTCACTAACGGCCTCTCCAAAGGTTCACTAACGGCCTCATCAACGGATTTCACTAACGGATTCGTCCTCAAAGGTTTACCAACGGCCTCCTCAAGGGTTCACTAACGGCCTCCTCAAAGGTTCACTAACTGCCTCATTCAACATATTCAGCCGGCAGGTTCACCTAACGGATCATGCCACCCCCTCTATCAACAAAAGCCGCTCACACAGGGAGCGCACCACTATCTCTCGCAATTTCAAATTCCTGCTTTCATCGAGTCTTTGCTTTTTCTTGGTGATGTCCTCGACGGGTGTTTTTAACTTTCGTCGACGCGTTTTGCTTTGCAATCCACGTCGCCGAGGGACTCTGTAGACACCCCGCCTTGGACCGCTCACCCCGATTGCACAGTTGATTTTGTGTTTCTACCCATTTTAAGTGTTTCTCGTTAGTTTCTGTCACTTCCGTTAAGTTCCTGACTGACTTCGTTAAGTCCAGGGACTAAACTGAATGATAGGGTTGACTTTCTAGTCCATTCTGTCAAATTTTCCTTCTCTGAGTCGCGCGCCTCCGACAAGAGGAGCCAGGCGCGCGCGCCTCCCGCCCCCAAAGCAGGAAGCGCGCGCCTCTGGGCGTCAGTTACAGATTTCTGGCCAGGATTCTCTCCCTTGCTCAATTTACAGGATTTTGCCCGGGAATGATTTCTTGGTGACTGAGTTTTGGCACCAAAAACACCCATCTTTCACCTATAAAAACCTCCCTTTACCTCCATTTTCAAGGACCGAAGATTGAACTTACAAAAACTATATCAAAACCACTTTCTAAAGGTTCTCCAAGGATGTCATCAAGCAATATTTGAAGGTCTTCAAATTGTAGGTAAAAGTCCATCTTTTCCTTTCTTTTCTACTTCATCTCCTCTCTCTCTTTTACTCTAATCAAATGTGCAATCACCCAAATCATTTTGGGACATGACTCTAATGATCACCTCATCTTATTGAGGTTGGTTAAGGAGTTACCTCCTACATTCCAAACTCTATTTTAAACCCCCTTTTTATGACTTAAAGAAGAAGAAGAAGAACGTTATCATTCATGTAGATTTTGATCAAGCAAGACCAACTTTAGTTGGGCGAGATGGGTGTTTCGGTACTTCCCATCTCGTAATCTAACCCCCTAACCTCAAAACAAAGAATCTCTATTTTCGTAATCAAACTTAGGCTATAATCAATAGGTTTTTCTTATGTTCCTCAAAACATAGGTGGCGACTCTAAAAACAAGTTAGACATCCTAGGATAATTCACCGCTCTAGCCAAGCCGTGGCTCCCCGGGGTATCTACACCTTCATACTTTTGTGTAAAAGAGGTTCAAACCTAAGGATGATCATGGTTTGATTTCTTTGTTCTAAATGGCTTAAAGATCTCTTTATCAAGGTGAAAGCTCATGTCTTTATGTTAGTATTCCACAAACTAGGCCATGATGATCATGTTGGGGGATAAAGGCTCAATCTTTATCATCCCAACCTTGATGTAGCCAAAACTCCCTAAGATTGGGTCATAAATATTGGATCTTTATGTTGTTTTTGTTGTCCCTCAAGGTTAATCTTTCATAAAAAGTCCATTTTGATGGTAAAGTTTCAATCTTTACTCATCAAATAGCAATTTTGGCCCAAAGGGCATGTTCATCACCTTTCTTAAAAACTTCCCCAATGATTGTCTTGATCACACCCAAAACCTTTGTTTTTGGTGTCTAATTTGTGATCAATGACATAGGGATGATTAAATCCATGTTTTTGTTAAGGAAAATAATTGAAAATGATCTTTTCAGTCCAGTTTCAGTAAGAACACTCTGTTTTGTCTGAAACTGGACAGTTTTCTGATACTCTGTCAAAAATCCCTGGAATGCCCTCCCCATCCGTACGGCTACTTTGGCCGGGGAGTGCATTTTTCAGTTTTTTCTTTTTCTGGTCAGAATGTTTGCAAAATAACCCTTTTTTGTTAAATAATTAACCAGTTTTGTTAAAAGTCAGTTTCTCCCGTTTTTGAAATACACACACACACATGCACTTTGTTAACTAACATTAGGGAGACTCGGTCCTATCCGGGACGACTTGGGTGATGTAAAACTTTTCCCAAGGCGTAACCTGACCTCCGAACTAATAGAATCTCTAACCTTTCCATTTGTTGGGTTAAATAATTAACAAATGTGGCGACTCCATTATGTTTTGCGTGATAACTGTGTTTGGTGTTTCACCCCCATACTCATCTTGTTTTCCGCACGGGGGCGGGATCCTTACAGAGATATATTTTACTCCCATTGATTCTTTTAGAGATAAACCATTTATCTAGAAAAGTACCATCATAAGCAACAAACCATTTGTTTCTTACGAGTAAAATATTATCCCCAAGTTCCCTTAGGATATCCCATGAAAATATATTTATTAGATTTAAATGTGAGTGTGTCCCAGACAATTCCTTTCCAAAAGGTCTCACGGTCTAAATCTTTATGAAAGACAAACTGAGTTTTCTTTCACCTTTTAACCTCTTTTGATGGAACTCAAATTAGTGTAATTATAGAGGTCTCCAATGTATAACCCCAAAACAAATAATGGAAGATCAATTTGACTTTATCGTCTAATGAACCATATCCAATAGGGTTCTTTATCTCCACGTAGACACATCATTCCAAATGGTGTTCTTGGTGGAGTTAATTGTGAAACTATTTCACAATCTTAATGATGACTATTAAAATCTTGGTTTAATTATTCATCATCTTGATCTAGTCAGAATCTTTGAATAGTTTTACCAAGTCCTTATAAAATTCTCTTTTAGCATTGCTACTTAATGCAACATATACATCAAAATGTATTAGGTCAAGTAAGATGTTAGCTTTTTACCAATCATAGTAAAAGAAGTCTTGGTCCAAATAAATAAGTCTTGCATAAATCATATGATTCCAAATCATATGACTTTAAAACTCCGTCCCATGGAATTTTAGATATGCACTTCTTATTTATTTGATCAAAACAATAATGCATAAGAAAATTAATTTTCATGTTATAGTCTCAGTTATTATTTTGTTCTTCAAGATTTAGGAAATAAGATTTATTTATATGATAACACAATAAAGTAAATCATAATAAATAAAGCACTTTTCTTATTCCAAATAAAAAATAAATATCCTTCATTATCTTATAACAAAACAATATTTTCTACTTACTAAGTAAAGTCACTTTACAAGTGTTCTACGAATAATGTTGCAACCATTGCAACATTACCATTCATAGATCAAACTTTACTATAAGTAGTCTTTCAATTTACTAATTATTGACATTCATACAAATGTGGGACCCATATTCGGTATCCAATACCCAATAATTAAACTTAGAAAGATTAATTTATAACATAAATATCCCGAGTGGTAGTCCCACTACCATTCCTTTTGTTGGTCGTCCAAAATTTTGACTACAATTCTAAATAGTCAATCCAATTGCCACTTTACCAAATTGCATCAATTAGAGTTATAATTTTAACCACAATTATTTCCTTTAGGTTTGACAAGTCTGTCTTACCTTTCCTTAGCATTTGGCCCTTTTCCATCATGAACCATGAGCACTGGAGAACCTTTCTCCACTATCTTCATCTCCGCAGTTTTAAGCATGTCATGCAACTCGGAGAGATTCTTTTATCCATTCCAAGCATGTTATAGTTCATCACAAAGTGATTATAAATCTTAGTCAATGAATTTAAGAATGAGATCTGTGGCTTGCTCCAATCCAATTGGACATCCTAGTTTCTCAAGATGCTCTACGTAGCCTTTCATCTTAAGCATGTGAGGTGTCACTTGTTGCCCTTTACTCCTTTTACAAGAAGTGAATGCAACAATGGTTTTATACCTCTCTTGCTTAGATTGCTCTTTTAAACATGTAAATCAACTCCACGCCTATCTAATAGGCTTCCACAAGTTCCAAACTTTGTTGGAGTTTTGAGCACATAGTCATGAGCATGAGACAACTTACATCCCTAGAATCATACTCATGTTTCTTGTGATTGTCTGTTCCGGCATCGGGTTCTTTAGGAATAGGCCATCAAGAATGTACAACACATCTTCTTGCCTTAGAACGATTCTTAGGCTCAGGATCCAATCCATGAAGTTTGTACCATTCTCTTGAAGCATTATCCTTATCAAGGATTGATCGCAACGGTTTTAGTTGTCATTATCTACAACTTATGCAAAATTTCCAAAATTTTACAAGTACCATTCTCATTAAAGAGATAAATAATGTATTTTCCAAAAATACTCCCACTAAATTATATAACTTTCTTATACATCCAATGTATAATATAATTTAAATGGGCTAAGATCTAACTTTAATTTAATTTTAAGTCTGCTAAGGCGGATTACACAAAATCAAATTAATTAGGTAGACAACCCTGTCAATCATATCCCATATGACTCTTATATCCTTTTCTGAGATTCTTTTTAGATTGGGCTAAGATCCAACTTTAATTTAATTTCAAGTTCGCTAAGGCGGATTACACAAAATTAAATTAATTAGGTAGACAATCATGTCAATCATATCCCATATGATTCTTAGAGATCCAATTTCAAAAGCATGTTTAATCTCATCTTTACCTAGGCCCAAAACTGTTTTGACGCCTTGTTAAGTCCAACCATTTTCAAACGTATAGGAAACTCTTATTCAAACATGAATAAAGTTAATGTACCCCGCTAGAGCGAGCGCACATTACCTATCTTGCACATACATAAATGAAGTTAATGCACCTCACTAGGGCGAATCTATATTAAAATCACTCATGTACAAACAAGTGTTTTAATCATGGCATGGCAATAAAGGACTTAAAACTTTTAAAAGAAGGTTCAAGCATATATAGCATACAACACATTTATGAGCACACAAGATAAACATGTTAAGCATCAAGTTTAGCCACTAAATTAATCATCATTAATTTAAGCATAATACTTATGTGTCATTAGTTTCTCCATAATTATGAGGATGAAACTATTTGAACTTTGGTTATCATCTCCAAATCAAGACAACAAGAAGTGCAGTCGAACTAAGCCTCCGGCAACCACAATCCCACACTAATTCAAGAAGCCAAAAAAGTAGTCCATGTGGTCGAAACTAAGCAATAGATGGTCTCGATGAACGTAGGCCAATTGCATCCATAATTTCACATGGATCTCCAATCATTGAATCAAGAACTTTGTTTCTCAATTCTAGCAATTATGAACTCTTCATAATTCTAACTTCGTTTTATCTTTGAATCTTTGATTTGCGATCAAGTTTGGGAAACACAATCTCGATGAACGTAGATTAGCCATCCAAACATTGATCCAATCTCAAAATCACAAGACAAAACAAATAGGAGAATTAAACCCTGAGATCCGCCCCAAAACCACCATGCAAGAGCCCCCGCGCCAAAACCAATGGTCCGGCCGGATCTCTTCATGGGTCCGGTCGGACCTCCTCTGAAAATCCCAAAGAATTTTAAAATTCCAAATTTTGTCTCAAAATTGTTTTTCGCGTTCAATTAGGATTTGGTGTTCTTGGTGATCCAATCACCATGATCATCAAAACCTTGAATAAACAATTCATGAATCCCTAGAATATCAAAACTTTGATCCAATAAAATATTGATAACCCAAACAATTTTAAATCCACCATAATTTTTATTGTGATTGAATAGTGCGATTAAAGTTTATAAAAAAATAAACCACAGAAAATCCATATAAAACATAAACATCATAACCTCAATATTCAAATCATGCTAGCCACAAAAACAAGAAATTTATATACACACAACATGATTATGTATTGAAATAATCAACATGAACGGGGCTCTGATACCACTGTTGGGTTTCGTAGTAACATGCGCAGCAGAATTAAGCATTTAAAATTTATGAAACCCAAAGACCATAGATCCATTCATATGATTAAGTCAAATACAACATAATGAATACTAGAATACTAACCCTTGATGCCTTTGATTTTGCAAACTTGAATTCGATGGAAGCTTGAAATCTTGATCACGAACAAAGCAAGAATCACGAACTATGAAGATGATAAGTTTCACCCTCTAGCGGTATCCACACCACGAACGAATATCAAGAACACTTGATCTTGGTTGCTAGACCAAATTGTGAAACACGCTTTCACAATGTATTGAACTAAATGGAATTATTATGTGTATGTCAGATATTCTTGTTCTTTAATCTAGGGATTTCTTAGAACAAAAATCATCCTCTCAAACCCTTGGAGGCACTCACAATCAACTAGGTTAATTTTTCTTAATGGCTGGTGAAAAAGACTTTATATAAGTCCTAGTCATTAACCCTTAATGACCTAGGATTCCTAAATCCCATCACCCAATTAAAGAAACAAGTTTCTGGGCAAGCAGCTCTGGCACGGTCGTGCCCTAAAACTGGCACGGTCGTGCCAATAGGTGAGAGCCATATATTCCTTTTCTGATTATTGGCATGGTCGTGCTTTATAACTGGCACGGTCGTGCTAAACACTTTAGCACGGTCGTGCCCTATAATCAGGACGGTCGTGCCAAACACTTTGGCACGGTCGTGCCCTAAAACCAGCACGGTCGTGCCCGACCAGAACAGCTGATTTTCACATAATTCCAATTCAGTTCTTTAGGATTCGTTCTATTCGTGTGTGACCCTCTAGGATTACACTAAGTTGGCAATGGGCCCAAACATGAACCCATAAGATATGATTAGGTTCTAGCAAACTGTCATACCTACCCAAATAGTGTAACTAGATACAAGTTCACATTCATTTTAGAACATGTCATAATCCCTTTGTCCACGATGTCATTGAACACAAGTTGTGGTCAACAAGTCAACTTGTATTGTTCAATACTTTTCTCGATCCCGAATATGTTGATAATCCAAATGACATTGATCCAATCAATCCATTTGAGTTTGGCCAAATATTTTATCAACATCATTCCTACGAGGGGCCCATGCTTGACATCTCTCCGAAGAGAGACAAATCCACTTAGCTTATTATTCTTCCCTACGTGAATCTGATTATGCCAATCATACCCATTATAGCTACCTGGTTAAGGGTAACATTTGAATATGTCAAACATAATCTTCATCAAGTGGAAGACTATAATAACTTCATGTCTACTGATTCAAATGACATAACTAATATGAGATTTATATATATATATGTAGATACCCCGGGGAACCACGGCTTGGCTAGAGCGGTGAATTATCCTAGGATGTCTAACTTGTTTTTAGATTGTTTAGAGTCGCCACCTATGTTTTTAAAGGAACATAAGAAAAACCTAGAAATAGCCTAATTTATGTACAAAACCAGATATTCGGGAGAGAAGGGTTCGGGGGTTAGGTGACGGAGTGGGAAGTACTTAAACACCCACTCCGCCCCGCTTACGCGGGTCTTGCTACTATTGGTGTTCTAATATTTACATGTCCTTCAATTAATTAAATAGAAATGTGCTAACAATTGTGATGAGAAGAAAAGGGGAAATAAAGGGGAAATAAAATAGAATTGTTTTATTCATTTAATGATAAAGATTACATGTAACAAGTAATGTTAAAGAATTACATTAAAAGATGAAGAGAAATTAACATGGTGAATTAAAGTTAAGATTAAAATGTAGGGAGATAACCTTAACTAACTTCAATATGTGAAGTAGTCATGTTGGTCGTGTCCCATTAATGGGGATTGCATACATCAAGAAGAAGAAAACAAAGGAAGAAAATGGAGTTGTACCTTGAGAAAGAGGACTTGGAACCTTGACTTGAAAGTGTTATTGTTGTAATGAAATTATTGTAGAACAATTTGTGTAGAGTCTTGTTACTAAGAACTCTTGTTGGGAGAATTTGTGTATAATGTAGTTGGTGAATCAAGGTTGGAGTCCAAAAGGAAGTCCCTTTCCAAGGTAGAAGGTGATGGTTTTTATAGGTAAAAAAGAGAGGGAAATGATGGAGGGAAATTGGTCATCCATGTGAAATGGAATGGGCCAATCACAAATAAGATAAATGAATAAAAGAAAAATAAAAGAAATAAAAGAAATCAAATAATAAATGAAAGAAATATTAGTTTTTGGGAAAAGGCTTAGAATTTGGGATTGGGAGTTAATGAGAAAAAGGGGGGATGAATGTGGATGTAAAAAGATGGTTTTTGTGATTAAGAAAATATGTTTGTAAATAAGAAAAGGGAGGGAAATAAGGTGCAATCCGTTACTGCCAAAGTGGGAAGCGCGCGGGTCCGGCTTTTGGGGCGGGACGCGCGCGCGCGGCTCACTGGCAGTGCCGGAAGCGTCCGCGGGTGAAAAATGACAGAATGACAGAATGACCCTAAAAGTTAACTCTGTTATGCAGTTTAGTCCAAAACTAACGGAATCAGTTAGGAACTTAACCGAAGTAACAGAAATTAATGAAAATAAGTTAAATAAAAATACTTTGTATGCAATCGGGGTGAGAGGTCCAAGGCGGGGTGTCTACAGAGCCCCTCGGCGACGTGGATTGCAAAGCAAAACGCGTCGACGAAAGTAAAAACACCCGCCGAGGACATCGACAAAGAAAAAGAAAGAAAAGAAAGCAAAGACTCGATGAAAGCAGTAATTTGAAATTGCTAGAGATAGGGGTGCGCTCCCTGCATGATCGACTTTTGCTGGAGTGCTGTATTGGAGCTCATGGGAGCTTGTCTCGATATGGACCGAGTTGCCGACTTGGAGCTCATGGGAGCTTGTCTCGTTATGGACCGAGTTGCCGACCGAGTTGCCGACTTGGAGCTCATGGGAGCTTGTCTCGATATGGACCGAGTTGCCGACTTGGAGCTCATGGGAGCTTGTCTCGATATGGACCGAGTTGCCGACTTGGGACTCATGGTAGCTTGTCTCGATATGGACTGAGTTGCCGACTTGGGGCGCATGGGAGCTTGTCTCGATATGGACCGAGTTGCCGACTTGGGGCTCATGGGAGATTTTCTCGATATGGACCGAGTTGCCGACTTGGGGCTCATGGGAGCTTGTCTCGATATGGACCGAGTTGCCGACTTGGAGCCGCATCTGCTTATGTTGTTGACCTTGTGGGGTGTGGGCACGGTTGACCACTTTCTGGTGGGGATGAAGTGCCTTGAGTAGCGGATGCTGTTGACTTCGTGGTGGTACCTGTTATGTGTGTGCTTGACAGGTATATGTGTTCTTGCAAGAAGATGCATGAAGTGTGAAATGAAGAGAGAGAAATTGTTCTCTTGGTGTGATGGGATTTTGGAACACCCTTGCAATGAGAGAGAAGTAAGAATGTGGAGAGTGATCTTGTGTGCGGTGTGATTTTGAGGAAAGCTTTGGATGTATTCATACCTTCACTTACCATTGCCGCTTGAGTGGAGATGGATTTCTGATGTCCGCGGAGGATGCTTTGATGGAGAATGTCCATTCTTTGGATGTTGATGAGAGAATGCCCTTGATGTTGGGTTGGCGAGATGGTACTCTGGATGATGGGTTGGTCGTGCTAAAGGCTGCCTACGTATCCCTTGAAGGGAATCAGACAAGCGTAGTTCAAGGATGATGGAGAACGCTGGAGGAGAAACTAGGAGCAAAGCAAAGTAAAGCACATAATTTTGCACATAGAAGGAGAAAAAGAAAAAATCTTTTTTTTTTTTTTTAGTTCGTGGGTGAACCATTTTAGCCATTGTGTGTTTGTAAAGCCAACCCAAGATCAAGTCATGCTCAGTCGAAGTCCGGATTGCCTCGCTTGAATTTTGTTGTCGCTGGTGTGCCCAACGAAGATTGATGTCTAGCCCCAAGAGATTTGTCGATTATGGGGCTCCAAAAGGCTTTTGATGCCGAGATGAGGGGTTGCTGATTGTAAAGCCCCTAGAATGCCTTTGATGCCAAATTTTGAGGGACTTGCATAGCTCCAAGATAAATCAGCTCTTGGCCCATTCGAGTAAATCGCCCTTTATTGTTGTAGTGAGCAAGCCCCAAGAGGAGATCGTTGATGCCAAGCTTTGAGAGATTGCAAAGCCCCAAGTGTCGTGGGCTTGTAGATGGCGGGATGTGAAGACCTTTCATTGTAAAGCCCCAAATTATCTCGTGATTGGCTCGGCATTGAGAGCGGATGTACCGTTTGGTAGAATTCTTGATAGAGATCTCCTTCTTGCTCTTACTGGGAGATGAATGGCCTCATTGTGGTCGATACCCAAATGGCTGAGGGCTTATGTCAAAGGATTCAGTAATGTCTTGCGGTGCCGTCGAGGTCGCGGAGGATAAGGTCTTGGCATGATAAAGTCTCAAATGAGTATGCTTGCTTGACTCTTTTTGAGTTGAACTAATGACGGATCTTCGGATGCAACTAGTGCTGTGGCCCAACTTTATCTGAGCTGCACCTTGTGCTTTTGATCTTGGAGAAGGGGGTGCTGAATTGCAGAAACATTGGGATTGGCCGTGGCATTTCCCGCTATAACCCTGTTTTGATTAGAGTTTAGCATATTGAATCTTTTTCCTTTTCTCTAAGACTTTATTCATTATCTCGTTGAAAGTTCTAACAAAAATCATCAACTTCATTCATAACATCGGAGTCTTCATTTTAAAACCAAGAGGCCTTTGACTTGAAGTGTTGAGAGACCCTTGAATCTTGATTGTTCTCATGGAGCCATAAGACTACTCCCAAATTGCGTTGCTCGCGTATTGTTGCCCAAAAGACTGTCGGTCACGAAGCCCTAATACTGCCCTTTGCTTGAATTACTGTAATGCCGTAGCCCAAAAGATTGTAGATTGAGAAGCCCGTTGAGACCTTTGGTGCCGAATTGAGGAAGCTTCCAATGTTGCACATGACTTGGCTGGGGATACTGCTGGGGAGTTAATTGCTCTTTGCCGAGGTAGCCTTTAAGACTTGACCGTAGCCCCTAGAGTGCCATCATTGATTGCGATAAAGGTCCATCCTTGATTGGGGGAACGAGCACGGGCACACGCGACAAGAGGGCTTTTTGACATCCCTTTTGGGAGACTTTGAGGATAGTCTCACACATTTTTCTCGAACATAGCCTCTAGGGCGTATTGATTATCAAGTGAAGCAAAAGAAGTCCTTGTCCTTGAGTCACATAGCCCATAGGGCGTCACCATTTGTTGAGCAAAGCAAGAGTAGTGACTCGTCCTCGTGCGAGGGAACAAACATGAGAGGATATGGCAAGAGCTACTCCATTTCTTGGGAGCCTTTCGGCGTACTTTAGAAGCACATTCTTGAAGAAGCTTGAAAACTGAGACACATGTTGTTGCTATTTGCTGCCCAAGCCAATTGACTAGCTACGGGTTATTTGTGTAACCTCATGCCCTTTTGTGATGGGCTCGTTCTCGGATGGGTCTTGGTTACCACGGGCCTTCTTTTCATGAACCCAAGAATGCACACTGCTGGAGAATGATACCAATAACCCAAAACAACATTTGATGGTGCCATATCTTGTCGAGCCTTTTGCAATCCCAAAGTTGACTCGGTGGGGAATTGACTTGCTGAGGAGATTCAATGTAGAACTTGTCTTCTTTAGAGGCCGGGGATCTCCATTTCTCTTCCCTTCTCTCTCTCACTCTCTCATTTTTTTTTTATGACGCACCCTGTTTTTTGCCTAGACCACCCTTTCGGGTTTTCAATCTAGCGGGCATCTCTTTTGCGTCTTCATTTTGACTCGATTAATGAGGAAGTGTGCATTGACTCTAGCTGAGGAGATAAGACATGTGATTTTGCGGTGGAGACCTCTTGTCACTAAAGGTGAGTGACATTGACTTGACTAGGGAAGTGTCCCTAGTATTGACATGTATTTTTTATTGAATTGAATGACTCGCGAAGGCAAGTAAGTCATTAAGAGAGAAGAGAAGGAAAGCCCCAATTTGATTGCAAGAAATTGGGAGTATGCAGAAAGAATAGAAGTCCCTAGACTCGACAAGGAACGCGAAATGATTCCAAATCTAAGAAAATTGTTCAATCTTTTTGGTGATTAATTCATTGGCAAATGAATCGTACAAAGATGTCTTGACAAGTTCGAGATGAAGGCCGATCACCATAACGCGCTAGGGCTAAACATATCTTCTTTCTTGCGTGAGACCGGACCCGCAGGTTGCCTACGTTCCTCCAGTGTAGAGGCTCAGGTCACCGTAGTTCTTGTGGATCCTCTATTCTTCGTGATGGAATTGTTGCTTCGTAGCTTCGTCCTTTGTTGGTGGATGATGATGTTGATCTTCTTTGATTGAGGGGGATTTTTTTTTTTTTTTTTTTTTTTTTTGTGTGCTCTAACTTTTGCCTAGGTTGATTTGATGGTTTCAACCTAGCGAGCTCTTTTTTTTTTTTTTTTTTTTTTTTTTTTAATCCCCCTTTGAAAACTTTGCTTGACTTCTTCATGATTGGTGCTCCACCTTGTTTGTCTTGGCTTCGTCGTTGATGTTGGCGTCGATGTTTAGCCCCTAGGCGTTCAAGTGATGGCCTTGTTCTAAAACTTGTTTAGACATTTTCATCATTTTGCCAAGAATTAGATCGAACAACTTGGAAGATAAGAAGACTCGACACTTAACATGGGACGAGAGAAAACATTAATGCAGACAAAAGAGGACTTTTGACTCTTTTTTTTTTTTTAATTTTTTTATTCCTACTACTAGGTAGAGAAAGAGAAACGGAGATTGTTGTCGTCGTCCTCTTTGTTGAAGCCCCATTTCAAAACCAAGCCACTTCTTTGATGAGTTTCTCTTCACCCACGGTAAATTCGCCGTTGTCGATCAAATCTTGGATGATGTTTCGGAGAAGGAAGCACCTTCGGTAGTGTGGCCACTATGCTTGTGGTAGCCGCACCATTCACCATGAGCATGATTCTTTAGTATCGCCTTCGGCTTGTACCCTTCCAAAGGTTTGACCTTCCCACTTGTTTCAAATGCCTCGGCTTGGGTTACTCCTTGGAGAGGAGTGAAAACTCGGTTGTTGGTGGTACCTTTGTAGCTTTTGAGGGTCGGGCCACTTGAGCATGCTTTATCATTGAACTTTGCTTTGCTGTCGGTGAGCTCTTGCAAATGGGCTTTGAGTTCGGAAACCTCTTCCTTGTGAATTCTTCTTCATAATCAAGACGGGCCTTGAGTTCGGAAACCTCTTCTTTGTGAATCCTCTTGTCGATATCGAAACGGGCTTGCCACAAATTGTCTTTACGGCGGGCATCCTCGACAATCCTATCCATTTGTTCCCCCATTGATTTCATTACGTTGAGTAACCCTTCGTTGGACACGAAATCATTTCCACCGTTGTTGTTGTCGCCGTTGGAAGACATTGGACCTATTGGAAGAGCACGGTTGATCTTAGGTTGGCCCCACAAACACCTTTTGAGTAAAATAAATTTAACCCACAAACACGAAAAAGACTCAACCATATAGGGAAAAACGACTCTTTTTTTTTTTTTTTTATTTACAAAGTCGGAAGGACGTGGTCCTTTTTGGGGTTTCTAGAAAAATAGTGGAATCGTCACACTAGTATATAGACCTTCTCGGGGTCCCATATACTCATCGGATTCCACCACGCTTGTGAATCCTACATGTATCGGGATTAAACTAAATTAATGTAGTAAATCATACATGCGGGGACGGATTTTTTACTTTCGTCCAAGATAGCCACTTTCGGGGACGGAGTTTTATTTCGTCCATTGCAACAAATTGGCATGTATGATTTGAAGACATTAGTTTAGGGAAATCTCGGCACATGAAAAACCGACTTGGTCACGGAGTGTTAGACCCTAAACTAGAATTGTGTGGTTTGTGCTCGGCTTGAATATGAGGCTTAAAGGTCACCCCCGGCATGTAGTCGTGAACTACGCCACGGGCTGAGGTTTACCGCTTCGAAAGAGCCAAGGTCGAGTGGAGCTTGAAACTTTCTAGGACGGGCCTCGACGGGTTTGGGGTTGAACTTGTGCGACTCGATAGTGAGCAGTTGATAAGAATATGTGCATGTAGTGTGAGGTCTAACATGTGACAAAACATTTTTTTTTTCAAAGAAAGAAAAAAAAGGAAACAAATAAGCACGTATTTACAACTCCCGAATCACCCGTGTGACCGGTAAAAATAAACAGAAAGTAAAAGAAATTGTATGCAGGCCCGGTGCCCACACACTGTCATTCTGTTCTGTTTCTGTGCACTGTTCTGTTCCGGGAATGCGCCCAGAAGCGCGCGCATTGGGTTGCCTATGCGGAAGGCGCACGCGTGAGAGGGAGAAGGGCAGATGCGCCCGCTTCTGGGTGAGAACCTGCAAATCAGTGGGTTCAAGGGATTGACTTGACCCTTAATTAAGAAGACTTTCCCCTGCAGAATTTGTTAGCACAGAAACATGGAATTGAAGGACAAGAAATGAGGCGGGCGATTCTGGTAATTGGGGTCGGACGCGCGCGCTTTAGGCCAAGAAGGCCAGAGGCGCGCGCTTCCCACCCTTTTTACCAGAATGCCCAGAAAACAGTAATAAGAACACCAAAAGTTAAGAACGTAAGTTTAACCCTTTATCATTCCCCAGCGGAGTCACCACTATAGATACCCCGGGGAACCACGGCTTGGCTAGAGCGGTGAATTATCCTAGGATGTCTAACTTGTTTTTAGATTGTTTAGAGTCGCCACCTATGTTTTTAAAGGAACATAAGAAAAACCTAGAAATAGCCTAATTTATGTACAAAACCAGAGATTCGGGAGAGAAGGGTTCGGGGGTTAGGTGACGGAGTGGGAAGTACTTAAACACCCACTCCGCCCCGCCTACGCGGGTCTTTCTACTATTGGTGTTCTAATATTTACATGTCCTTCAATTAATTAAATAGAAATGTGCTAACAATTGTGATGAGAAGAAAAGGGGAAATAAAGGGGAAATAAAATAGAATTGTTTTATTTATTTAATGATGAAGATTACATGTAACAAGTAATGTTAAAGAATTACATTAAAAGATGAAGAGAAATTAACATGGTGCATTAAAGTTAAGATTAAAATGTAGGGAGATAACCTTAACTAACTTCAATATGTGAAGTAGTCATGTTGGTCGTGTCCCATTAATGGGGATTACATACATCAAGAAGAAGAAAACAAAGGAAGAAAATGGAGTTGTACCTTGAGAAAGAGGACTTGGAACCTTGACTTGAAAGTGTTATTGTTGTAATGAAATTATTGTAGAACAATTTGTGTAGAGTCTTGTTACTAAGAACTCTTGTTGGGAGAATTTGTGTATAATGTAGTTGGTGAATCAATGTTGGAGTCCAAAAGGAAGTCCCTTTCCAAGGTAGAAGATGATGGTTTTTATAGGTAAAAAAGAGAGGGAAATGATGGAGGAAAATTGGTCATCCATGTGAAATGGAATGGGCCAATCACAAATAAGATAAATGAATAAAAGAAAAATAAATGAAATAAAAGAAATCAAATAATAAATGAAAGAAATATTAGTTTTTGGGAAAAGACTTAGAATTTGGGATTGGGAGTTAATGAGAAAAAGGGGGGATGAATGTGGATGTAAAAAGATGGTTTTTGTGATTAAGAAAAGATGTTTGTAAATAAGAAAAGGGAGGGAAATAAGGTGCAATCCGTTACTGCCAAAGTGGGAAGCGCGCGGGTCCGGCTTTTGAGGCGGGACGCGCGCGCGGCTCACTGGCAGTGCCGGAAGCGCCCGCGGGTGAAAAATGACAGAATGACAGAATGACCCTAAAAGTTAACTCTGTTATGCAGTTTAGTCCAAAACTAACGGAATCAGTTAGGAACTTAACCGAAGTAACAGAAATTAATGAAAATAAGTTAAATAAAATTACTTTGTATGCAATCGGGGTGAGAGGTCCAAGGCGGGGTGTATACAATATATGACATTGACCATGACATAAATCTCATACCGCGGGTCATGTCCAGTACCTTGTTCCAAACAAGTACCCATAAATCTAACATGATCATCCCATGATCATTTAGCCTTTATACTAATGCTTAACAAGCTCTAGGGACGGAGATTATTATAGGAAAACATGAGCAACAATAATAATCTTAACATCTCTTTATCATCATGAAAAAAAATGATAACTTTATACAACGTTTAACAAACGTGCCTAGGGCATCAACACCAACAGTTGCTTTGGATTATTAAGTATAAGTGTTTAGAATGGTGGGACTCCTAGTACTAGTTGTATTGCTAGAAGTATTGTAATATATGTGGTCTTTTTACATGTTTAGGGGGTATTTTGGGTATTTTAAATTGTTTTTTTTTAAATTGCTCAATTTACCCACGGAAATTTCCGTGGGTAAAATCATTTAAATATTTAATAAAATTGCCACGGATATTTCCGTGGGTAATTTTATCTAATATTTAAATGATGTTACCCACGGAAATTTCCGTCGATAAAGTTACAATTACCGACAAAAAAATAAAAATCTATCGACGGAAATTTCCGTCGGTAAAATCCGGCAAGTCCCGCCGGCGACCGGAGAAATGTTTTCCGACGGAAATTTACCCACGGTTTATATTTCGTTTCCCACGGAATTTCCGTGGATAACACTCACGGAAATTTTTGTCGGTATTACCAACAAACATTTACCCACGGAATGCCCACGGACGGTTTCCGTCGGTAACTTTAATTTACCCACAGAAATCGGGATTTACCCACGGAATATTCCGTGGGTAAAGCGCATATTTCTAGTAAAAACCTCCCTAACTTAGACAAGTACTCTGGCAACTCTGACGCTTTGGATCACCTTCAGGCTTTTGAGGGCATGATGGCGTTGATATCCAATCAAGACGATATCCTTTGCAAAGCTTTCCACAGTACGATGACAGGAGCAGCTAGGTCTTGGTTCATGGATCTAGAAAAAAGGAGCATCGACTCTTTTTCTAGGTTGAAGATGAAATTTCTGGAATATTTCTCCACTGCTGGAGCGAGAAACAAGAGACTCTCTGATCTGGCTAACATGGTACAAGGAAAAAAATGAGACGACCATGATTTTTTTTTCCAAAGATTCATGAATTTGGCCGAATCCATTGAAGAAAGGCTTACCGATAGATAAATAATAGTGTGTTTCACTAACGGGTAAAGATCTAACGCCCTCACCTACGTGTTATCGCTAAGGGAACCACGAACAAAGTCTAAATTGTACCATATAGCCTATGCAACAGCTATTGCAGAGGATAAAAGAAAGTTGAAATTTGGGGACAAGGACCGAGATCATGAAAGTAAGCCGAACAATGGAGACTCAACCCAGGGGTCTAATGGAGGCGGAAACAAAGGGAAAAATAGAATGATAGGAACGGAGATCTTCACCCCCTCACAAAGCCCATCTCGGAAATAATGAACTTGGTAGATCTTTCTAACCCCAAACCCATCAGAGAAAATCCCAAATATCCGAAAGATACTAGAAAATATTGCGCCTACCATAGAGACAATGGGCACGAAATAGAAAATTGCTATGCTCTGAAGAAGATAGTACAGAAATGGGTTGACCAAGGGAAGCTAGACCGATATGTCGTAAAGAAAGACAACAAGCGCCCAAGGGAAGAAGGGAAGGAGGAAGAACGAGAGGATAGGCCCCCCATAGCAAAATTGATTGGAGTCATACGAGAAGAAATCCTCTCAAATACCAAATTAAAAGAACAAATTTATGTGATGAGAAAAGTATATCACATTCCCCCTGGATTCATAAAGGGGAAGAAGTGATCAGTTTTTCCCCCAACAAACTGGCCGGGAACAAAGTAATGGAGGAACAGCCATTAGTAATCAAGGGAAGGATAGATGATTGTGAGTCTGAAAGACTCCTCATTGATTCAAGGGCTGCTAAAGACGTGCTTTATGACAGAACTTTCAAGGAAATGGAGCTACCACATAACATGCTGACTCCATATAATGGAAGACTAGAAGGGTTCACAAACCAAAAAGCAGAAGCGAAAGGGACCGTGGACCTACTGCTTGAAATTGGAGAATACCCCTACAAGGCCTCGGCAACAATTACGTTCATTATCATGGACCTGGCCAGTGACTATCATGCTATCTTGAGTTCCCCTAGCCAAGGAAAGTTAGTAATGGTTGCTTCCCTCCCACACCAAAGGGTGAAGTTCCCCACCCCTAGCAGGCGTAGGATGTGTACTGGGTGCCCCTAAACATTTTTGGAGCATGTGATGAAGTCTAGGAAGACTAAAAACAGATTGGAGATTGATACTCCAGAGAAGAACGTCACTCTTTCTAGAACGACCATGGTTACCAAGTCCACATCAAACATTGGCGTAATTCTGGAAGTTGGTGATGTTCTAGAGGAATGGGTAATACTCGATGATGAAGACCATATGGTAGAGGCCGAGTTGACTCGTGGACTTAAGGGTTTGGGTTCTATTTGTAATAACCGAAATTTTATTTACTTAATTATTTATTTTCGGTTTTATTGACTCAATTGAATGATAATTAGAGTTATAAGATAATTGAAAGAAGTGGGCCAAGGGATTTGGATGGGCCGAAATCCATATTAGTAAACCCAACCCAATTTAAAAATCAATCAAACCAAGTATAAATTAATGTGTTAGTCAATTAGGAATCCTTATTATCATAAACTCAAAAAAAAAAAAAAAAAAAAAAAAAAAAAAAACAAACCCTAGTTCTACCTAGCCGCCGGCCGAGCCTAGGAGGGAGGAGAAGAAAATTTTCCGGCCACTGTTTCGAAGATACAATCCGATCATTCTCAAGGTAATACTAAATCCTACTCTCCAAAATTTGTTTCGTTGAATTTGGATTAGTAAATCGTAAGTTATGCATGAATTAAGAATATAAATTTTAGGGTTTTGCATGCTAGTGAATTATGATAAAATTTTAAAGGATTTTGGAGTTGATCTAAATAGTATGAAAAATAAAATATAGTAATCTTGATACTAGTTTATTTTAAGATTGATTTTATAGTCTTGAATTAAATTGATTTATATTATGCAATGTTTGGGAATTGAACATATAAATCATTGAGCTTGAATTGGGTTTATCAAAAGAAGAAAAAATATGGATTTCCCCCAAGATCAAGTTTCGGCCGAATGGCCCTAGGCCATTGGAAATTATTTTGTTGATTTTAAACGATCCTTGTTAAGTGTATTGTGAATAATATCGATGTTTGGGAATTTAGAAAAATTTAAAGAACTAGAAAATTGATCAAATCAAGGGATTTTGGATCATGTAGGTTTCGGCAATAATGACCTAACTTGGGTGTCGATTCTTGATTAAAGATGTTAAGAATTGGGACGGAAAGTTAGTGTTTCCGTTAAGTTTCTAACGGAAAGAAAACAAAAAAAAACCGTTAAGAGGATTTTTAAAAAAGTTAGAAAAGTAACTTGAGGAAATAGAATAAACACTTGGAAGACCTTAAAGTTAAAAAGTTAACAAGAAAGAATAAGATTAGAAATTTCAGTTAGTTTCCTAACAGAAAAGGACTAAACTGAAAAGAATTAAAGTTAGAAGGAATAAAAAGGAAACCTTTGAAGTTAGAAGGGCCTAAGTGATTAAAAAGAGAAACTTAGGGGACCTTATGAACAAAAAAACCAAAGTCCAAGGACCTTTCTGTAATTAAAGGAAAGTTGAGGGACCAAATTGTAATTAACCCAAAGTTAGAGGACTTAATTGCAATTGTATCAAGTTAAAGGACTGACTAGTAAATCAAAGTCAGAAACTTAAACGTAAAGAAAGAAGTAACGAAGTAAAGAAGTTAAAACGTATCTCTAAGTTAACTAAGTAAAAATAGTTAACAATGTAGAGAGTACTAAAGTAAATTACTCCGTGCCTTGTAGATTTGCACAGGGAGGAGATTGCGAGGAAAAGCAATTCAGGTAAGGGATTACGTTCCTTACAAGTATTTGAACTCCTGTTTATTGGAATTCGGTATTTCTTTCTAAAGACAGCTATCAGTATGGCATGATAGTATTTGAATGAACTCTGCGTTATTAAACGTTCCTTGAAATAATCTATACTTAGTGATGTCCCCATCGATTTACTAAGTATCGAAGTTTGAAACTTGTATCACATACTTGTACCATGGTATGTTCTAATTTTAACTTGTAAGTTAACTACTTACTTGTTAAGGCATCCAATGTCCAGTTAGAAAAGACATTGACGGACAGTCCAGTTAGAAAAGACTCGTCCTTAAACTAGGGATTGCATGAGTGATCACATGCCTTCTCTCAGGAATTGTCTGATTACAAGGATGATTCTAGACCCCGAGCATATCTGTGTGGATACCATATATGTTTCGACCCACACTATTGGCTGAAGAAGCTAGGTGTACAAATTGTACCTTTGGCATTGAGGTTATAATGTACGTTACCAAGGAATTGACGGAAACTTGAATGAATCCCTTTGGATTGTAGTGCCATAATCCTTTGAAAGTGAAATCTTAAAAGTAATAAGACTGTATTGTTCTGCAGCCTTGAATCCAAAAGTAACTGAACCTATCTTTGAAAAGTTATTCTAAGTATTCGTTCTGGTCGTCTCTCCTTAGTAACCGGAGAGGCCACGTATGAACTTACTGAGCATTCTTTCGCTCATCCCTTCTCTATAAATTTTGTTTTCAGGATTTAAGTAGAAGGACAAGACAAGGAAAGTAGCCGTGGGAAGACGGTGGATTGAAGCTTCTTAATTTAGTAGTTTTAAGTACGCTTATTTATTTGATGTAAGTTGAAGTACATTGAAGGTTAAGGTTGTTGCCTACCAAGACATGTTTAAGTTACGCTTCCGCTATTGTTTTGAATTTATGGTTAATTAAGGGGCTGTTGTGAACCCTAAATTGAAGTATTTATTATTGTTATTTATTGATATTAAATGCCATTAAATGCTCAAGATACATTAAGAAAATTCGGGGTGTTACACTATTACCCTGAATACAGCTTCTGACGAACCAAGTGACTCGACCCTCGTTCTCGTCCTAAGCTCGGGGGCCACAGAACCTACTCACATCAAAACCGAGGTTGACCGACTCTTAGACTTGGAGAATTTAAGCCTGGAAGGTAAAAACAAGGAAAAGGTTAAGCAAATCATAATAGAAACTTTAGAATTCAGGGATGGACCAGAGCTTAAATCGGTCGATCAACTAGACAAGGTTGTGATCAACCCAGATTACCCTGAACAAAAGATAAATATTGGAAAACAACTCTCTCCAGAAGAGAGAGAAGAGGTCATCTCCCTACTCAAAAATAATCTGGACATGTTTGCATGGAAGGTAGAAGACATGGTCAGGGTTAAAGAGGTCATCGCTATCCACAAACTTGAAGTGGACAAGTTTTTCAAGCCAGTCAAACAAACGCGAAGAGTCTTCTCTAGAGACAATGAAAAATCCATCGAAGTAGAGGTGGAGAAGCTACTGAAGGCCGGCATCATAAGAGAAGCAACTTACCCGGAATGGTTGGCCAATGTCGTCATGTTTGTCAGGCAGAACGACAAATAGAGGATGTGTGTGTGTAGACACCCCATTTTAGACACTCATTTATGATCACACTACTTCAGTGTCTCGCCTTTGATTTGGGTCGAAACTCGTTAAGTTGGACATGTTTCATTAAGTTTCTGACTGACTCCGTTAGTCAGGGGCCAAAATGAACATTAAAACTACTGTAGAGGGCAAAGAGTAAATTCCAGCACTGAGATACCTCGTATGAGACATTGATTTCTCGTACGAGATATCCCCCTTGACAGTCGGGTTTTTGGTCAGTTTCCTTGTTGATTTTAACCCCTTTTCTTGGCAAACACTTAAGCAATCCGGGAAAACCTAATGGACGATCCTAGAGTCCAAAAATACCTCTGTGGGAATCAAGTCTTGGATTCCCATCACAACTTACCTTCTTGGCCAAAACCTTAGGTCCAGAACCCCTATAAATATAGAGCTTCTTGAACCAGAAAAAGGCTAGAATCCTCATTCACCCAAAAACCACTCCAAATATGATCAAAGAGGTCCCCATAATCAGTCCCTCTCCCTCACCCACGAAATTCAAGCCTCCACAACACCATTCAAGCCTAGTTCATTTGATCATAAAGGCCTTTAGTCAAGGCCATCTATAGGATTCTTGAAGAACGCTTAGGTAAAACTCTTTGTTTTTCTACCTTCTCATCTTTTTCTTTGTCTTTGAAGTAGTGTGATTCCATTATCAGCCTAGAGTCTCTCCAATCCATGGAGATGGTCTCAAAGCACATGATCCAACATCCCAAATAAATAACCAATTATTTATTTGTTCGTTTTCTTTTTGCGTACATTTTGCATGATTTTGAAACAATGATGATGATTTCTTAGCAAGACCAATCCTAGACTAGGTGAATTGGGTGCTCCTTGACCTTCCCAATTCATAACATAACCCCCGAATCCAGATATCTCGGTCCGTGTTCTGACAACAACATGGTGGCGACTCTCACAACAATTAAAAAGGTAAATAGAAGGATGAAGACCGCCTCGAAGGAACAAAAACCAGCGCGCAAACAGTGGCGACTCCGCTGGGGAAGAGCACAGTAAGTGGGTTAGACATACATCGAAAGAAATCATCGTTGTTTCAAAAATTTTCTTTCTATACTGAATCTGTTCCCAGACTGAGAAGCCTCATACAAGGGATCACCTGTCTCGTACGAGACATCTCAGCTCTGTCCGGCTAGTCTGACTCTCTGGTTTAAAAAAGGATTTTTGTTCAGTTCAAACACGTACACAGGGTTTCAGATCCGCTCTCCCCTCTGTTTCTGAAGTCTTAGGACCTCCCTAACGACGAAGAAACTCCCCTTGTATTGTAAGGCTAACCTTTGTTTTGAAGGAGTACTTGATAAATGCTTTATTCTCTGCTTTGTTTATGTTTGTCTTATGTTTGAACTACGACGGCCTGTGTTCCTCCACAAGAGAGAAATGTAGGCAGCCACTTGGCCAGACCATTGCAAGTTTTTGGTTTACCTTTCAAAAAAAAAAAACTTTCTTTTTTTCTCCTTGTCACCTAGATCTTGACTCTCACACACGTGCACACATGTAGAATAATTGCACTACATACCCTATAAACCCGGGTCCCAATCGGAGGACGGATGTCGGTTAGCACCCCTATTCTAACAAATGGCCCTCACTGGTCTCTCCAAAGATGGTGTACCCACTCCGTGACACGCTCCTAGACTGTGTTCATGGGGAGACTTAGACGTAAGCCTTGCATCAACCTCATGCATACATACTAGCTAATAAGACACTCCTCGAGACCAGTCGGTTCGATACTAATGGTTGTTTTAATCTTTTCCCAAGATAACGCATCTTTACAATTTATAATCCACCCTTGTGAATATGACGAATGTCCCTTCGGTAAAATGTTGAACAAAGGATTTTGAAAGAATGGAGAACCTCTCTACGGAAATCCGAGCTTGTGTTTTCCTACTTTCACTATTCTATGTGGGATTGTGGATGTCATTTTGGCTTAGTTTCGACCGCACCGTTCAACATGTCCCTTTCGGTTGTCCCTTAAAATTCACAAGGTTTGATTGCATTAATGCGTTGTTTAACAAATTGCAAAACAACTACGGAATCACTTAGGTTTGGTTAATTAAATGGTGGATTCCGATGAGAATATGGGACCTTTGCCCGAATTGTCCGTTTGGGAGAGTGCAATACAGGTGAAAAACAAGGGGCTCATATTCTAGGGTGACAAAATCCATTGTTCCAGGATGAACTAGATAGTAACCTCTTAAAATGGATTAAATTCCATCTGACCAATAGGATTAAAATCTGCAAATCTGACTGTCTGGTTAGATGTCTCGTACAAGACATCCATTGTCTCGTACGAGACATCTCTCCTTTTCTGTGAGTCTGCCGTGTTGGTCAACCCTATTTCATAAAAGACGACTTGTTGGGACCCCAGCCTAGATTTGACACAGTTTCTGCACTCTAGGTCCATCCAATCAGCAAAGTAGCTCCGCACTCCCAACACAATGTCAAGCGCCAAGTTTACTCAAGAACTCAACAACCTCAAAGCTCGACTAGAGGGGGAAGTGGGTCAACTCTCTGAATTATACGCCACGTTCCTGTACGCCCGCTTCAAGAGAGAATTCATGACCCGACTGCGAATACAAAAGGAATTCTTCGACAGAGAAATCAAATTTCACCAAAATCAGTTGCTAGCCCGAGAAGAGGAGGTCAATGCACTTCGAAAGGGCTTACTCATGCAAGAGGAATACTACAAAAAGAAGGTCGACACGCTCTAAGCATGTCTACAAGCTCAAAGAGAATGTTACAAGATGGAAGTTGAATCCAAAGCTAAAGCAAGGCAGAGGACCTATAGAAAGCTAGAAGGTGTCACCCAAAGTCAAATGTTCGACACCCTTGTAGAAGCCGGCAAGATCATGTAGACACCCCGCCTTAGACCGCTCACCCCGATTGCACGATTGATTTTTTGTTTCTCCCTCTTTTAAGTGTTTTTTGTCAGTTTTTGTTACTTCTGTTAAGTTCCTGACTGACCCCGTTAAGTCCAGGGACAAAAATGAATAGCAGGGCTGACTTTCCAGTCCATTCTGTCAAAAAGCCATCTCTGAGTCGCGCGCCTCCGACCATAGGAGCCAGAAGCGCGCGCCTTCCACACCCAAGGTGGAAAGCGTGTACCTCTGGGCGTCAGTTACAGATTTCTGTCCAAGAATCTCTCCCTTGCTCATTTTACATGATTTTGCCCGGGAAAGATTTCTTGGTGACTGAGTTTTGGCACCAAAAACTTGTGTTTTACAACTATATAAACCCCTCTTCTCCACCATTGGAAGGAGGACTCTTTTTGGAAGAAAGAAAACTATACACAAAAATATTCAAGGCATTTCGAAGACAACTTCTTAAGAAATATTTGAAGTCACCTTGAAACATAGGTAAAAGATCATTATCTTCCCTCTTCCCTACTTCATCTTCTTTCCTTCTCTTTTCATTCCATCAAAAGTGCAATCACCCAAACATTTTGGGACATGACACCAAAGATTACTTCACTTCATTGAAGTTAGTCAAGGAGTTATCTCCCTACATTCTAACCCCCCCCCTTTTTAACCCCTTTTATCATCATCGAAGAATAGGAAGAATATTTTGATTATGTAGATTTTGAACAAGCAAGACCAACATTAGTTGGGCGAGATGGGTGTTTAAGTACTTCCCATCTCGTAACCTAACCCCCGAACCTCATAAACAAGAATCTCTGTTTTCGTAAATCAAACTTAGGCTACACATTAGGTTTTTCTTATGTTCCTCTAAAACATAGGTGGCGACTCTAAAACAACAATAGACATCCTAGGGAATAGACCCGAGTGCCCTATCCTAAGGCCGCACTCGCCCCCGGGGTATCTACAGTGGCGACTCTGCTGGGGAAGTTTAAGGGTTAAACTTGCATTTTGTTCAAAATCTACATCTTTTCTGGGCATTCTGGTCTCTGATGGGGGAGGCGTGCACCTCTGGCCTTTTTGACCTAAGGCGCGCGCATCCCACATCAAGGACCAGAGTCGCCCGCATCCCATATGTTATTCCTAGTTTTATCTTCTTCTTTCTACACTAATCATTTTTGCAGGGGTTACAATACATTCAGGACCAGGGCAATCCCCTGAGTCCAAAGTCTGACATTTTGACGGGTTTGCCCAGAAGCGGGCGCCTCCCACATACATTTCGCCATGCGCGCGCTTCCCACATCATCATCTAGAGGCACGCGCTTCTGGGTAGGTTTCCAGGACAAGACCAGGTTTTAGAACAAAGCAGATTTGATAGGGTGTGGGCACAGTTGCCTGCATCAGGCCTAATCTGGCCTTTTGGACTGTTTTACTTTCGTGTTTTATTTTATCGGTCACACGGGTGATTCGAAAGTTGTAATTATGTGCTTATTTGCTTTTCTTTCAAAAAAAAAAACAGTAAAAATGTTTTGTCACGTGTTAGACCTCACACTACGTGCCCGAATTCCTATAAATTGCTCACTATCGAGTCGCACAAGTTCATAACCCCAAAAACCCGTCGAGGCCCGTCATAGGAAGTTTCAAGCTCCACCAGACCTTGACTCTTTTGAAGCGGTAAACCTTAGCCCGTGGCGTAGTTCATTGTTGGTAGTGGTGCCCTAGGCACGTTTAATAAACGTTGTAATTGTTATCATTTATTTCATATCAATAAAGAGATGTTTTGATTATTATTGTTGATTCATGTTTACGTATAATAATCCCCGTCCCTAGTACTTGTTAAGCACTAGTATAAAGGCTAAATGGTCATGGGATGATCATGTTAGATTTATGGGTACTTGTTTGGAACAAGGTACTGGACATGACCCGCTCTATGAGATTTATGTCATGGTCTATGTCGTACATATATCTCATATTAGTTATGTCATTTGAATCCTTAGACATGAAGTTATTATAGTCTTCCACTTGATGAACATTATGTTTGACATATTCAAACGCTACTTTTAACCGAGTAGTTATAAAGGGTATGATTGGCATAATCGGAATCCCGTTGGGAAGAATAATAAGCTAAATGGATTTGTCCCTCCTCGGAGAGATGTCAAGCTTGGGCCACTCGTAGGAATGATGTTGATGAAATGTTCGGCCGGACTCAGATGAATTGATTGGATCAATGTCATTTGGATTATCAACATATTCGGAATCGAGAAAGTATTGAACAAAACAAGTTGACTGTTTGACCATGACTTGTATTCAATGACATCGTGGACAAAGGGATTGTGACATATTCTAAAGGAATGCGAACTTGTATCTAGTTATACTATTTGGGTAGGTATGACGGTTTGCTAGAACCTAATCATATCTTATGGGATCATGTTTGAGCTCATTGCCAACTTAGTATAATCCTAGAGGGTCACACACAATAGAACGAATCTTTAAAAGGACTACATTGGAATTTTGGAAATTCTGGACATTCTGAAGAGTGGGCGACCGCACAGTATTGACTGGGCGGCCGCACACTTAGGACAGTTTTGTACCAGTTTTGCTTCAGATAGTTGTGCGACCGCACAGATGATTTTGGGCGGCCGCACAGTGCTGTCGGGTGGCAGATTCCTAATTTGATTTGGAAACGAATTTTGGAAGGATTTTGACACAAGTTTCCTATTTGGAATAGGTCATACTTGTGTATAAAAGACCAAATTCGGCCAGCACTCAAGGCTAATGATTTTGTGAGTCTCAAAGAGTTTGAGAGAGGGTTTATTTTGTTCCAAGACATTCTTGGTTGAAGAACAAAATAATACACAAAATAAATTCCATATAGTTCTTTTGATTGTGAAAAAGTGTTTCACAATTTGGTCTAGCAACCAAGATCAAAGAAGCTCCTTTGATATTCGTTCGAAGTGTGGATACCGCCAGAGGGTGAAAATCATCATCTTCAAAGTTCGTGTTCAAGCTTTGTGATCGTGATCAAGTCTTCAAACCTCCACCAAAGACCAAGAGAATTTGATAGCCATCAAGGGTTAGTTTATTCCTTTATTCCTATGTTGTATTTGATTTAATCGTATGAACGGATCCATGGCTTTGGGTTTCAAAATTTTAAATGCTAAATTCCGCTGCGCATGTTTGATCGTAACCCAACAGTGGTATCAGAGCCCCGTTCATGTTGATTATTTCAATACCTAGATCATGTCATGTGTATATAAATTGTTTATGTGCCTTGCATGATATGAATATTGGAATATGTGATGTTTATGTGTTATGTGATTTTTTGTGGTTTATTGTTTTACAACTTTAATCACACGATTCAATCGCAATAAATAAATTATGGTGGATTCAGAATTGTTGATTATTAATTTTTGATTGGATCAAAGTTTTAATAATCGGGGAAAAACGATTTTGAGACAAAATTTTCGAACTTCAAAATTCTGTACATTCTGATCAGTTTGGGCGACCGCACAAAATCACTTGGGCGGCCGCACATGTTTGGGCGACCGCACAGTGAGTTTTGGGCGGCCGCACATGAGGATCAGATTGTCTGATTTTTGGTTGAAATCAGAATTTGGAATTTTCGAGAGATCCAACAAAACCAGTAACAGAACCAGTCCAGACTTGCTGATCTGGAATGGGTTTTGGGTAGTTGGTTTATGTGAGGATCTTGGGGTTTGATTTTCCTATTTGTTTTAGTCTTGTGATTCTAAGATTGGTTCAAGGTTTGGATGGCTAATCTGCGTTCATCGAGATTGTGTTTCCCAAACTTGATCGCAATCAAAGTTTCAAAGATAAAACGAAGTTAGAATTATGAAGAGTTCATAATTGCTAAAATTGAGAAACAAAGTTCTTGATTCAATGATTGGAGATCCATGTGGAATTGTGAATGCAATTGGCCTACGTTCATCGAGACCATCTATTACTTAGTTTCGGCCACATGGACTACTTTCTTGGTTTCTTGAATTAGTGCGGGATTGTGCATGCCTAATGGCTTAGTTCGACCGCACTTCTTGTTGTCTTGATTTGGAGATAATGACCAAAGTTGAAATAGTCTCATCCTCATAATTATAGAGAAACAAATGACACATAAATACCATGCTTAAATTAATGGAGATTAATTTAATGGCTAAACTTGATGTGTAACATGTTTATATTATGTGCTCATAAATGTGTTATTTGCTATATGTGATGAACCTTCAAAGAAAGTTTTAAGTCCTTTTGCCATGCCATGATTAAAACACTTGTTTATACATGAGTAATTTTATGTGGGCTCGCCAAAGCGAGGTGCATTGATTTTATTCATGTTTGAGCAAGATGAGTGAATAAGAGTTTCCTATGCGTTTAAAATGGTTGGACTTAATTAAGCGTCAAAACAGTTTTGGGCTTAAGGCAAAGATGAGATTTAACATGCTTTTTGAAATTGGATTTCTTAAAGAATCTCATGAAAATAACTGAGAGTCATATGAGATATGATTGACAAGAGTTGTCTACCTAATTGATTTAATTCTGAGCGGTGCGCCAAAGCGTACTCAAAATTAGATTAAAGCGGGATCTCAACCCATTTAAATTATACTATACATTGGATGTATAAAGAAGGTTGTATAATTTGGTGGGAGTATTTTGTTTTAAAAATACATTATTTATCTCTTTAATGAAAACCGGTACTTATTAAATTTTGGAAATTTTTGCATATCTGTAGATAATGACTAATAACACTCAATCAATGTCGTTGCGATCGATCCTTGAGAAGGATAAGCTCGAAGAGAATGGTACTAACTTTATGGATTGGATCCGGAGCATAAGAATCGTTCTTAGGCAAGAAGATAAGTTGTACATTCTCGATGGGCCTCTCCCTGCTGAACCACCGCCTACTGCCCCTAGGGTAGAAAGAGACAATTACAAGAAACATCGTAATGATTCTAGAGATGTAAGTTGTCTCATGCTTGCTGCTATGTGTTCAAAACTCCAACAAAGTTTGGAACATTTGGAAGCCTATGAGATAGGCGTGGAGTTGAGAACCATGTTTCAAGAGCAAGCTAGGCAAGAGAGGTACAAGACCATTGTTGCATTCACTACTAGTAAAATGAATGAAGGGCAACAAGTGAGTCCTCACTTTCTTAAAATGAAAGGTTATGTAGAGCACCTTGAGAAACTTGGCTATCCAATCCCATTGGAGCTAGCCACGGATCTCATTCTTAATTCATTGCCTAAAAGTTATAATCAGTTTGTGATGAATTATAACATGCATGGAATGGATAAGAATCTCTCTGAGTTGCATGGGATGCTCAAAACTGCAGAGATGAAAATTGTGGAGAAAGGTTCTCCCGTGCTCTTGGTTCATGATGGGAAGAAGTCTGGTGCCAAAGGCAAGGGTAAGGCAAAAGTTGTCAAACCCAAGATAAGCAAGGCAAAGGTTGCCAAGGCTTCTGAGGCAAAACCCGATACACAAAAGGATGCAATTTGTTTCCATTGTCAAGAAATTGGTCATTGGAAACGTAATTGCAAGGCTTTCTTGGAAGAGCAAAAGAAGAAGAAGAGCAGCAAGGCTGCGTCGACTTCAGGTATCTATATGATAGATATTCTCCTTTCTACCACTAATTCTTGGGTATTGGATACCGGATGTGGTTCTCACATTTGTCTAAATGTGCAGGGACTAAAGAATAGGAGACTGCTTAAAGAAGGTGAAGTAGATCTACGCGTGGGGAATGGAGCAAGAGTTGCTGCATTAGCCGTAGGGACTTATGAAGTCACTTTACCTTCCGGATTAATTCTTGTTTTGAACAATTGTTATTATGTTCCGGATATAAGCAGAAATATTATTTCAATTTCTTGTTTGGATAATGAAGGTTTTAAGTTTCTTATTGAGAATAAGAAATTTTCTATTTATTTAAATGATGTGCTTTATGGTATTGCTAATTCATTTAATGGCCTTTATATCTTGGATGTCAAGAATGAAAATAATGTCTATCATGTAAATAAGAAATCTAAACCTAATGATGTAAATCATACTTATTTGTGGCATTGCCGTCTTGGTCATATTAATGAGAAGCGTATCTCAAAACTCTATGGGGACGGACTTTTGGGTTCATGTGACTTAGAGTCATATGATACTTGTGAGTCGTGTCTTCTTGGAAAAATGACTAAGACACCTTTTACCAAGTTGGGTGAAAGGGCAAGCGACTTATTGGGGTTGATACATTCCGATGTATGCGGACCATTAAGTAGCAATGCTAGGGGAGGATTTCAATACTTCATAACCTTCACTGATGATTATAGTAGATTTGGGTATGTTTACCTAATGAAACATAAGAGTGAAGCATTTGAGATATTTAGAATATTTCAAAATGAAGTAGAAAAACAACTTGGCAAAAGTATTAAAGCACTTCGATCAGATCGTGGTGGTGAATACTTAAGTCAAGAATTTGATGATCATCTAAAGAATTGTGGAATAGTTTCACAATTGACTCCACCCGGAACACCACAATGGAATGGTGTGTCCGAGAGGAGGAATCGGACTTTGTTAGACATGGTTCGATCAATGATGAGTCAAGTTGATCTTCCAATATCCTTTTGGGGTTACGCTCTAGAAACCGCTGCTTTCACACTAAATCGTGTTCCAACTAAATCGGTTCAAAAGACTCCATATGAGATGTGGAGCGGAAAGAAGCCTTTTCTATCTTTCATGAAGATTTGGGGTTGTGAAGTTTTTGTCAAAAGACTTATCTCAGACAAACTTGCACACAAATCTGATAAATGTATTTTCGTGGGATATCCTAAAGAAACTAAAGGATATTACTTTTACAACCGAGAGGACAACAAAGTGTTTGTTGCCCGAACTGGTGTCTTTCTAGAGAAAGAGTTTTTCTCCAAAGAAATCAGTAGGAGTAAAATAAATCTTGAAGAAATTCGAGACCCAGAAAATAACATTGAACCAATGGTGGAGCAAGAACAAGAACCACAAGGAGTTGTGGAACCTGTTCAAAGTACACAAGCAACTCGCAGATCTAGTAGGTTACGATCCGAGCCCGAGAGATATGGATTTCTCGTAACGGATAGTAATGAGGTAGAAATCATTGAGAATGATGAACCGTCAACCTACCAAGAGGCGATGTCTTCTCCTGATTCTGACAAGTGGCTTGGAGCCATGGAATCCGAATTGCAATCCATGCAAGACAATCAAGTTTGGAATTTGACTGATGCGCCCGAAGGTGTAAAAACCATAGGATGCAAATGGGTCTTCAAGAAGAAGACTGACATGGATGGGAAGGTGCATACTTACAAAGCTAGGCTTGTAGCGAAGGGTTATAGGCAAGTTCATGGTATTGACTATGATGAGACCTTTTCACCCGTAGCAATGATCAAGTCTATAAGAATTTTGCTTGCCATTGCCGCATATCATGACTATGAAATATGGCAGATGGACGTCAAAACCGCTTTCCTGAATGGAAAACTCCAAGAGGATGTGTATATGACACAACCAGAAGGTTTTGAACAAGATTCTAAGGTATGCAAATTGCAGAGATCCATCTATGGATTGAAGCAAGCTTCTAGGAGTTGGAATCTCCATTTTGATGAATCGGTCAAAGAGTTTGGTTTCATCAAGAACGAAGATGAGCCTTGTGTATACAAGAAGATTAGTGGGAGCATAGTGCTATTCCTTATTTTATATGTGGATGACATATTGCTCATTGGAAACGACATTCCTACACTTCAGTCTGTGAAGACTTGGTTAGGAAAGTGCTTCGCAATGAAAGATATGGGTGAAGCCGCATATATTCTTGGCATTAAGATCTATAGAGATAGATCAAGGAGGCTACTTGGTTTAAGCCAAAGTACATACATTGACAAGGTCATTAGAAGATTCCGTATGGAAAATTCTAAGAGAGGAACCTTGCCCGTGTTACATGGAGTTTCTCTAAGCAAGACTCAATGTCCTAAGACAAAAGATGAGCGTGAGAAAATGAATGATGTTCCATATGCTTCGGCAATTGGGTCCATCATGTATGCCATGATTTGTACTAGGCCGGATGTATCTTATGCTTTGAGCATGACAAGTAGATACCAATCCGACCCTGGCGAAAATCACTGGATAGCTGTAAAAGCGATTCTTAAGTACTTGAGAAGGACTAAAGACTCGTTTTTGGTCTATGGAGGAATGGAAGATGATCTCGTTGTAAATGCTTACACGGATGCAAGCTTCCAAACTGACAAAGATGATAGCCGATCGCAATCGAGTTTTGTGTTTATGTTAAATGGTGGAGATGTAAGCTGGAAGAGTTCCAAGCAAAGTACAACCGCTGATTCTACAACAGAAGCTGAGTATATTACTGCATCGGATGCTGCAGAAGAAGCTGTTTGGATTAAGAAGTTCATAACTGAACTTGAAGTGGTTCCTAGCATTGCTAATCCAATAGACCTTTATTGCGATAATAATGGTGCTATTGCTCAAGCAAAGGAACCAAGAGCACATCAGAAATCCAAACACATACTTAGGCGTTTTCATATCATTCGAGAGATCGTTGATAGGGGAGACGTAAATATATGCAGAGTACGTAATGATGACAATGTTGCGGACCCGCTAACAAAGGGACTTCCACAAGCTAAACATGATGGTCATGTTAGGTCCATGGGTATTAGATACATGGGAGATTGGGCCTAGGGCAAGTGGGAGATTGTTGGTAGCGGTGCCCTAGGCACGTTTAATAAACGTTGTAATTGTTATCATTTATTTCATATCAATAAAGAGATGTTTTGATTATTATTGTTGATTCATGTTTACTTATAATAATCCCCGTCCCTAGTACTTGTTAAGCACTAGTATAAAGGCTAAATGGTCATGGGATGATCATGTTAGATTTATGGGTACTTGTTTGGAACAAGGTACTAGACATGACCCGCTCTATGAGATTTATGTCATGGTCTATGTCGTACATATATCTCATATTAGTTATGTCATTTGAATCCTTAGAGATGAAGTTATTATAGTCTTCCACTTGATGAACATTATGTTTGACATATTCAAACGCTACTTTAAACCGAGTAGTTATAAAGGGTATGATTGGCATAATCGGAATCCCGTTGGGAAGAATAATAAGCTAAATGGATTTGTCCCTCCTCGGAGAGATGTCAAGCTTGGGCCACTCGTAGGAATGATGTTGATGAAATGTTCGGCCGGACTCAGATGAATTGATTGGATCAATGTCATTTGGATTATCAACATATTCGGAATCGAGAAAGTATTGAACAAAACAAGTTGACTGTTTGACCATGACTTGTATTCAATGACATCGTGGACAAAGGGATTGTGACATATTCTAAAGGAATGCGAACTTGTATCTAGTTATACTATTTGGGTAGGTATGACGGTTTGCTAGAACCTAATCATATCTTATGGGATCATGTTTGAGCTCATTGCCAACTTAGTATAATCCTAGAGGGTCACACACAATAGAACGAATCTTTAAAAGGACTACATTGGAATTTTGGAAATTCTGGACATTCTGAAGAGTGGGCGACCGCACAGTATTGACTGGGCGGCCGCACACTTAGGACAGTTTTGTACCAGTTTTGCTTCAGATAGTTGTGCGACCGCACAGATGATTTTGGGCGGCCGCACAGTGCTGTCGGGTGGCAGATTCCTAATTTGATTTGGAAACGAATTTTGGAAGGATTTTGACACAAGTTTCCTATTTGGAATAGGTCATACTTGTGTATAAAAGACCAAATTCGGCCAGCACTCAAGGCTAATGATTTTGTGAGTCTCAAAGAGTTTGAGAGAGTGTTTATTTTGTTCCAAGACATTCTTGGTTGAAGAACAAAATAATACACAAAATAAATTCCATATAGTTCTTTTGATTGTGAAAAAGTGTTTCACAATTTGGTCTAGCAACCAAGATCAAAGAAGCTCCTTTGATATTCGTTCGAAGTGTGGATACCGCTAGAGGGTGAAAATCATCATCTTCAAAGTTCGTGTTCAAGCTTTGTGATCGTGATCAAGTCTTCAAACCTCCACCAAAGACCAAGAGAATTTGATAGCCATCAAGGGTTAGTTTATTCCTTTATTCCTATGTTGTATTTGATTTAATCGTATGAACGGATCCATGGCTTTGGGTTTCAAAATTTTAAATGCTAAATTCCGCTGCGCATGTTTGATCGAAACCCAACATTCATGACTACATACCGGGGGTGACCTTAAGCCTCTCATTTAGCCGAGCACAAGCCAACACAATTCTAGTTAGGGTCTAACACTCCGTGACTAAAGTCGGTTTTCATATGCCGAGATTTACCTAAACTAATGTCTTCAAATCATACATGCTAAGTGGTTATCATGGACGAAATAAAAATCCGTCCCCAAGTGGTTATTATTGACGAAAATAAAAATCCGTCCCTGCATGTATGCTTTACTACATAAATTTAGTTTAATCCCGACATGTGTAGGATTCACAAGCGTGATGGAATCCGATGAGTATATGGGACCGCGAGATGGTCTATATACTAGTGTGACGATTCCATTTATTTCTTAGAAACTCAAAAGGGATTACGTCCCTCAGACTTATAAAAAAAAAAGTCTTTTCTTATGTGGTTTTGAGTCGTGTGCCCAATGTGTGCTCTAAGCCTCTTCATGGACCGAAAGTGTACTCAAGACTGACAAGGGCCTCTTCTGCAATATAGGTTCAATTGGTACTTACCGTGTCTACCGGGATTCAGCGAATCAGTTAGTCCGTGAAGAGATCACTCCAACAGCTTCGACAGCATCAATGGCCGGCGGCTCCAACACCGACAACACCATGTCTCTTGAGCAACTCTCCACCATGGCCCAACTTCTCCAAGAACAAGTCTACACTCTTAATAAGGAGGCTCAAAGCAAAGATGACATTTGGTAATCCCACCTCGACAACCAAAGTGAGGCCCACGAGGCCGAAATGGAGCTAATGAAAAAAAAGCTCACCAAGCTCACCAATGGCAAAGGCAAAGAGAATAATGAGGAGTCCGAGTGGACTAAGGGTCTGTTTCAAAGCCCTTATGTTAGTGTCCGTACCAAGAAAATGGGGGAACCAAGCACCGAGAACAATGAGCCCAAGATGGTTGATTCAATCATAGCCTACATAGATCAACGCTTCAACGGTCTCAACTTGGGGAAAGGCTCCGATACAAGCCTTTATCAGTCATCCATTCTCATGAACACAATGGCTTCCCTCCCCGACAAGTTCAAGATGCCCGACATCAGCAAGTTCAAGGGAAACTCTTGTCCCATGGCACACATCGAGACTTACATATGAGCTATGGTACCGAAGAAGGTCTCACCCAAGGTTATGGCACAATGCTTCCCTCTTAATCTCGAGAGGGAGGAAAAAGATTGGTATGCTACTCTCCCGCTCACAGTCCGTCTTGATTGGGACGCTGCCATGCTTGCCTTTAAGAGTCAATACCAAGGCAACACCACCCACCGGCCAACCAAGAAAGAGCTTGAAAACACCACTCAAAGGGACAACGAGTCCTTTATTGACTTCACTAGAAGGTGGAATGACAAGCTTGCTGAGATTGTCGAGAGGCCTAACACCAAGGAGCAAATGGACATCTTTCTTAAGTGTCTAAAGATTGATCTCCGCACCCACCTAAGTGGGGCTTGCTATGCCAATTTCTCTCAAATGTATGAGGCGGGGATCCGAATGGATGAGTTGCTTAGGGAAATCAAGAAAAGTGCTCCTACCCTCCGTTACAAGGCCGCCTCTAGCTCCTCAAAAGAGGCTTCAGTTAATGCCGTCACCACCGATAAGGGGAACTACAAAAAGGTTCCTCCACCCCAAGGCAAGAAGTCTCGAAATGACTGTGTCTACACTCCTCTCCAAGGCATGACTCAAACCGAGGCCTTCAAAGTTCTCAAAGGAAAAGGGCAAGTCACACCCATACAAGGGTACCAACCCAAGACGGTCAATGCCAATCATGCTCATCACAAATATTGTGGCTACCACCAGTATAGTGGCCACACCACCGAGGAATGCTTCGTTCTCCGCAATGTCATCCAAGATCTCATAGACAAGAAGGAATTCATAGTTCATAATGAGGGTGGAGTCAATGTAATAGAGATAGGAGAATTTGAGGAGACCACTCATTCAATCCCAATTGTGAATGAGGGCTCTAATGCCATGAATAAGATTGATAATTCTTGTTTTGTTGTGACTTATAATGAGGTAATGAGGGAAGTACTAGAGAATAGGAAAAAGAAGCAAGATGGGAACGTCAACATGCTAACTCGATCCGGACGAGTCATAGCAAGCAACCCCGCTACTTCTACACCAAGCACCTCTTCTCAAAGAGCGAAAGCTCGCGACACTCCCGAAGACCCTCTACTAGTTCAACTCAAGAAAACTCAAGCCAACATCTCCATTTGGGACCTCATCACATCCTCAAAGAAGCACCGAGATCTTGTCATTAGTAACCTCGAAGACACATCGATCTCTCCCGATACTACTCCCGAGGACCTCACTGCAATGATAGGCCACATTCATTTTGGCAATGTCATCACTTTTGCCGACATAGACCTTCCACCATTTGGGTCCGATCACAATGAGGCTATCTACCTTAAAGTAAGAGCAAGGGAGAGACCTATCTCAAGAGTTTTGGTTGACAGTGGTTTCGCACTCAACCTAATGCCCGGTCGAATCATGGTCATACTGGGGCTTAAGAATTCAGATTTGAAGCCTTCTACTCAAGTGATTTGAGGTTACGACAGCACTGTCCGTACAGTCATGGGTATGGTGGAAATAGACATTGAGTTTGGGAGCATGGTCATGTCCGTCCCGTTTCAAGTGCTCGATGTGCCTTCCTGTAGACATCCCATTTTGGACGTTCATTTATAATCACATTACTTATGTGTCTCGCCTTTGATTTGGGTTAAAACTCGTTAGGTTAGACATGTTTCGTTAAATTTCTGACTGACTCCGTTAGTTAGGGGCCAAACTGAACATCAAAACTATCACAGAGGGCAAATAAGTGATTCCAGCACTTAGATGCCTCGTACGAGACATTGATGTCTCGTACGAGGTATCCCCCTCGACAGTCGGGTTTTTGGTCAATTTCCTTGTTGATCGTAACCCCTTTTCTTGGAAAACACTCATGCAATCAGGGAAAAATCCCATGGCCGATCCTAGAGTCCTAAAATAACCTCTTGAGAATTAAGTCTTTGATTCCCAACCATAAACAACTCTCCAACTAAAACCCTAGGTCACCAAAAACCTATAAATAAAGGGTTTCTTTCACTCTAAAAAGAGGAGGAGAATTTCTAGACAGCCCCAAGGCCATTACACCACCAAAAAAAGCTCTCATAATCAGTCTCTCTCCCATACCCACGAAATTTGGAAGATCAAAGGCCTGTAGTCAAGGCCATCCATAGGATTCTTGAAGACAACGCTTGGGTAAAATCCTTGCTTTCTATCTTTTCATCTCCTTCTTTGCTTTGAAGTAGTGTGATTCCATCAAAGGATCAGCCTAGAGCCTCTCCAATCCATGGAGATGGTCTCGAAGCATATGATCCGACATCCCAAATAAATAAGCTATTATTTCTTTTTTAGTTTTTCTCTTTTGGTACATGAATGCATGATTTTGAAATGATGATGATGATTTCTTAGCAAGACCAATCCTAGATTGGATGAATTGGATGCTCCTTGACCTTCCCAATTCATAACTTAACCCCCAAATCCATCTGCTGGGGACCAGATCACAGTAAGTGGGTTAGACTTGCGTCAAAAGGGAAGTTTGTAAAGGGAAGTTTGTTCGGTTCAAACACGTACACAGAGTCTCAGACCTGCTCTCCCCTCTGTTTTTGAGTCTTGGGACCTTCCTAACGACGAAGAAACTCCCCATATATTATAAGGCTAACCTTTGTTCTGCAGGAGTACGTGCTAAATGCTTTATTCTCTGCTTTGCTTATGTTTGCCTTTATGTGTGAACTACGACGGCCTGAGTTCCTCCACAAGAGGGAAACGTAGGCAGCCACTTGGCCCGGACATTGCTTGTTTTTACTTTTACTTTCAAAAAAAACTTTCTATTTTCTCCTTGTCACCTAGATCTTGACTCTCACACACGTGCACACATGTAGAATAATTTCACTACATACCCTATAAACACAGGTCCCAATCGGAGGACGGATGTCGGTCAGCACCCCCATTCTAACGAATTGACCTCGCCGGTCTCTCTAGAGATGGTGTACCCACTCCATGACACGCTCCTAGACTGTGTTTAGGGGGAGCCTTAGCCGTAAGCCTTGCATCAACCTCATGCATACATTCTAGTTAATAAGATACTCCTCGAGACCGGTCGGTTCGATTCTTACGGTTGTTTTAATATTTGCCCAAGATAACGCATCTTTACAATCTATAATCCTCCCTTGTGAATATGACGAATGTCCCTTCGGTTAAATGTTGAACAAAGGTTTTTGAAAGAATGGAGAACCTTTCTATAGAAATCCGAGTTTGTGTTTTCCTACTTTCACTATTCTGTGCGGGATTGTGGATGCCATTTTGGCTTAGTTTCGACTGCACCGTTCAACATGTCCCTTTCGGTTGTCCCTTAAAAATTCAAAGGTTTGATTACATTAATGCGTTGTTTAACAAAGTGCAAAACAACTACGGAATCACTTAGGTTTGGTTAATTGAATGGTGGATTTCGATGAGAATATGGGACCTTTGCCCGAATTGTCCGTTTGGGAGAGTGCAATACAGGTGAAAAATAAGGGGCTCATATTCTAGGGTGACAGAATCCACTGTTCCAGGATGAAATAGAGTAGTAACCTTTTTTAAAATGGATTAAATTTCATCCGACCATTAGGATTAAAAACTGCAATCTAACTGTTAGGCTGGATGCCTCGTACGAGACATCCATTGTCTCGTACGAGAAGTCCTCCGTTTTATGTGAATCTACCGTGTTGGTCAACCCCTGTTTCATAAAAGCCAACTTGTTGGGACCCCAACCTGGATTTGACACAGTTTCTACACTCTAGGTCCGTCTGATCAGCAAAGTAGCTCCACACTCCCAACACAATTGCTTCAGTAATTTACATCCGTGATCCCGCGACCAAGACACAAGAAAAGGTTGCAGTAATGGCCGGTACCTCCATCACTGACTTAGAGACCGCCAAAGCTGTCATTGCACGACTTGAGCAGCAAGTCAGAGAGCAAGCCAAAATTGCCGCCCGTGAGAGTGATCGTCATGCCAAAGACATAGACACCGTCTTGCAAGAGCTCCAAGAACTCAAGAAGAGTAGTAAGAAGTCGAAAACCCCCTCCAAAGATAGGGAGTCCCATGCTAAGAAAAAGAATAAAAGGGATGATGATTCCGAATCTGATTCAAATACATTCGAATCTTCCTCCTCCTCCTCCGATGACGAGGATACTAAGGCAATCGATAAGAAAAAGAAAGCTAGTGATGACACCGACTTCATCAACTCCGCCACTACTGAGTTTCTTGAAAAGAGGTTTGCACATCTTGGTCTAGCAAAGGGCTCCATCGTCCCATTTAACCCCATTGCACTTCGCAAGTCAATCACTAAGCTACCACAAAAGTTCCGCACTCCTGACATAGCAAAGTTCAACGGCACTACATGTCCTCGTGTTCATGTTGAAACTTACACTTGGGCCATGCTTCCGATGAAAGTAGATGACACCGTTTTGGCCCAAAGCTTTCCCCAAACTCTAGAGGGGGCCGCAAAGGATTGGTACATGTCTCTCCCCTTATCCACAAGGACCGATTGGGCTACTGCATGTGAAGTCTTCCAAAGGCGCTTCGAGGACAATACTACTTACCATCCCACTAAAAGAGACCTCGAACAAATCCAAAAAGGTACTAATGAGACATTTGGTGACTTTGTCAAAAGGTGGAGAGCCAAGCTCACTGAAATTCTTGATAGGCCGAATACGGACGACCAAATGTACATCTTCCTGAAATCACTCCGTAATGAGTATGAGGAACGCCTCTCCGGTACTTTCTTCCCAAGCTTCTCTGAACTTCATAAATCCGGTCTTCGACTAGATGACATCTTCAAAAGTAAGAAAGAAGAGAGATGGTGGATACCGCTACCCTAGCAAAGGCTCTACTAGCAAAGACACATCTGTCAATGCCATTGCTTTCAATAATCAAGGGAGGAGCAACTATTCCTCTATCCCTCCACCTAACAAGGAAAAGAAGAAAGAAATAGTCTACAACAAATTGGAAGGCATCACTCAAGCAGAGCTCTTCGACATACTCGTAGAAGCCAGTAAGGTCACGCCAAGGAAGCCTCCTTCTACTCCAAGGGAACTCCCCCCGAATCATGCCCATCATCTCTACTGCAAGTTCCTCCAATTCAGCGGTCACGATACCAATACTTGAAACCACCTCAAACATGTGATCCAAGATCTCATAGACTCTAAACAACTAAGGGTTCCCAATGTAGTGACAAACCCTCTCCCAACTGCGGGAGGAGGGATCAATGTAATATAAATAGCTAGTGAGAAAGGGGATACTGCTCTCCTAATCCCAAATGTGGGCGAGAGCACTCCAAAGATTGATAATAAATTTCCTTCGATTACATGTTGTCTCGTAATCAAGTACTTAGTATGCAAAATAACAACTTTGTACGCGAGGGGGAAAACTTTCCATACTTCATGTTCCCTGAACCATGGATTGACCATAGGGGGAAGCGCCAACCGGTCTTTGAAATCTTCAGTGATTGTGATCCATACTCGCTTGAAACAGAACCAATGCAGTTCTCGTGGCTACCCCAAGAATTAAGGGGTACCAAGGCCGAGGCATTCAGTGAGTGGGACTTTGTGTTGAGAGAAGACCTACTGCGCCAATTTCTCAACCTTTGCAAGCTAGAGGACACTCAGATCAATGCAATAGACAAGGGGGACGTTCCGAACCGAGACTATACCAAGCTCATCGAGAAGAGTGACGAGCCTATCCAGAATTGGTACACAACTGGGGGACCCATAGCAAGTGAAGACTTCCTGATCAAGGAATTAGGATGTACTCCCCATCCCCATAGAGAAAGAAAATTTATAACTCTTACCTTAGAGTCAGATACCGCTACCGATGAGCTCACCTAAGAGGACTTGGATGCCATCGCGGAACATGTATTCCCCTACTTTCTTAATGAAAAAAATAGATCTTTCTGAGTATCCCGAGATTGCTAGCGTCCTAAATGATGAATTAACTAATAACTCTAGCGAATTAGATAATAATGAGTCATACGACGAGATAGATCAAGAAAACGAATAAATCTTAAAAGAAATTAATAAGCAAGTATTTATTCATGCTGGAAATGGTCCTATTGATGCCGAAGAAATGCAGACAGTTAATCTGGGGACGGACGATGATCCTAAAGAGAACATGATTGACAGTTTCTTTAAGGGGGAAGACCGACAAGCCCTCATAGCGCTTCTCCGAGAATTCGTAGATGTGTTCGCTTGGTCCTACAAAGATATGCCAAGGCTAGCCAATTCAATTGTTGAGCACAAGATACCACTGCTTCCTGATTCAGGGCCAGTCAAGCAGAAACTCTCTAGAATTAAGCCAGAGTGGTCGGTACAAGTCAAACAAGAGATAGAGAAACTCTTGAGTGTTGGTTTCATCAAGGTGATAGAGTATCCAACCTGGTTGGCTAATACTGTGCAAGTTTCCAAGGAAAATGGAAAATTCTGAGTCTGTGTTGATTTCCGTGATCTCAACAGAGCATCTCTGAAAGATGATTTTCCTCTTCCCAACATAGACATGCTCGTTGAAAATACCACGAAATACGAAGTCCGTTCATTCGTAGATGGATTTGCCGGTTACAATCAGATCCTTATGGCCGAGGAGGACCAACACAAAACAGCGTTCACCACACCTTGGGGGACCTTCTGTTATAGAGTCATGCCATTTGGACTCAAGAATGCCAGAGTCACCTATCAGAGAGCTATAACTGCGTTGTTCCATGACATGATACATAAAGAAATGGAGGTGCACGTTGACGATATGATCATACACTCCAAAGGCTCCGATGGACAATACTTTATCGACCTTAGGAAGTTCTTTGAAAGGTCGAGGCACTACAAAATGAGACTTAATCCGGCCAAGTGCACATTTGGGGTAGTGAAAGGAAAGGTCCTTGGGTACATGGTCACTGAGCATGGTATAGGAGCAGACCCCGCTAAAATCAAAGCCATCATTGACATGCCTCCACCTAAGATGCAAAAAGAAGTCAAAGGATTCATGGGTTGCCTTCAATACATTAGTTGTTTCATTAATCAACTCACGACGATGTGCGAGCCCATATTCATGTTGGTGTTGGTGCCCTAGGCACGTTTGTTAAACGTTGTATAAGTTATCATTTTATTCATAATAATAAATAGATAATAAGATTATTATTATAGCTCGTGTTTGCTTATAATAATCTCCGTCCCTAGAGCTTGTTAAGCACTAGTATAAAGGCTAAATGATCATGGGATGATCATGTTAGATTTATGGGTACTTGTTTGGAACAAGGTACTGGACATGACCCGCGGTATGAGATTTATGTCATGGTCGATGTCATATATAAATCTCATATTAGTTATGTCATTTGAATCCTTAGACATGAAGTTATTATAGTCTTCCACTTGATGAACATTATGTTTGACATATTCAAACGCTGCCTTAACACGGTAGTTATAAAGGGTATGATTAGCATGATTGGATTCACGTAGGGAAGAATAATAAGCCAAATGGATTTGTCCCTCTTCGGAGAGATGTCAAGCTTGGGCCCCTCGAAGGAATGATGTTGGTGAAATGTTTGGCCAAACTCAAATGGATTGATTGGATCAATGTCATTTGGATTATCAACATATTCGGGATCGAGAAAAGTATTGAACAAAAACAAGTTGACTTGTTGACCATGACTTGTGTTCAATGACATCGTGGACAAAGGGATTATGACATGTTCTAAAAGGAATGGGAACTTGTATCTAGTTATACTATTTGGGTAGGTATGACGGTTTGCTAGAACCTAATCATATCTTATGGTTTCATGTTTGAACCCATTGCCAACTTAGTGTAATCCTAGAGGGTCACACACAAATAGAACGAATCGTAAAGGACTAAGTGGGAATTATGGAAAAATATCAGTGTTTGGCTCTGGCACGGTCGTGCGCCTTAAAATGGCACGGTCGTGCCATAAATCCAAACCAAGGCAAACCTGTCGACATGATTGGCACGACCGTGCCAAATTACCAAGCACGACCGTGCCGAAAATGGGCGGCTGGGGAATTCGCGCGGACAAGATGGCACGACCGTGCCAGATTGTAGGGCACGACCGTGCCAGTCAAGTCGGCCAGAATTCCTTGTTGCCTAATTTGGTGACGGGATTTAGGTTTCCTAAGTCCTTAAGGGTTAAGGATTAGGACCTATTTAAGGATCCTTTCAGCAGTCATTAAGCACATGATTATGAGTGCCTCAAAAGGGTTTTGGGAGGTTATTTTCTTGTTCTAAGATCCCACAAGTGAAGAACAAGAATATTCATAATTCCGTATAGTTCTTACAATTGTGAAAGCGTGTTTCATAATTTGGTCTAGCAACCAAGATCAAGTGTTCTTGATATTCGTTCGTGGTGTGGATACCGCTAGAGGGTGAAACTTATCATCTTCATAGTTCGTGATTCCTGCTTTGTTCATGATCAAGATTTCAAGTCTCCATCGAATTCAAGGTTGCAAAATCAAAGGCATCAAGGGTTAGTATTCTAGTATTCATTATGTTGTATTTGACTTAATCATATGAATGGATCTATGGGCTTTGGGTTTCATAAATTTTAAATGCTTAATTCCGCTGCGCATGTTACTACGAAACCCAACAGTGGTATCAGAGCCCCGTTCATGTTGATTATTTCAATACTAAAATCATGTTGTGTGTATATAAATTGTTTATGTGCCTAGCATGATTTGAATATTGGGATTATGATGTTTATGTGGTCTATGCGTTTTATGTGGTTTATTGTTTTATAAACTTTAATCGCACTGTTCAATCGCAATTAAAATTATGGAGGATTTACAATTGTTTGGATTATCAATTTTTTGATTGGATCAAAGTTTTGATATTCTAGGGATTCAAGAATAAATCGTTTACTCAAGGTTTTGATGATCATGGTGATTGGATCACCAAGAACACCAAATCCTAATTGAATCGGGAAAAACAATTTTGAGATAAATTTTGGAACTTTAAAAATTTGGATTTTTCGCAAGGGGTCCGACCGGACCCAAGCCTTGACCCGGCCGGACCTAGGGTTTGGCGCGGGGGTAGGGTTTGGGTTTTGGGTGTGGATCTTGGGTTTAAATCTCCTATTTGTTTTAGTCTTGTGATTCTAAGATTAGTTCAAGGTTTGGATGGCTAATCTACGTTCATCGAGATTGTGTTTCCCAAACTTGATCGCAATCAAGGTTTCAAAGATAAAACGAAATTAGAATTATGAAGAGTTCATAATTGCTAAAATTAAGAAACAAAGTTCTTGATTCAATGATTGGAGATCCATGTGGAATTGTGAATGCAATTGGCCTACGTTCATCGAGACCATCTATTGCTTAGTTTCGGCCACATGGACTACTTTCTTGGTTTCTTGAATTAGTGCGGAATTGTGGTTGCCAATGGCTTAGTTCGGCCGCACTTATTGTTGTCTTGATTTGGAGATGATGACCAAAGTTCAAATAATCTCATCCTCATAATAATAGAGAAACTAATGACACATAAATATTATGCTTAAATTAATGGAGATTAATTTAGTGGCTAAACTTGATGCGTAACATGTTTATCTTATGTGCTCATAAATGTGTTGAATGCTATATGTAATGAACCTTCAAAGAAAGTTTTAAGTCCTCTTGCCATGCCATGATTAAGACACTTGTTAGTGCATGGGTAATTTTAATGTGGGTTCGCCCTAGCGAGGTACATTGACTTTATCTATGTATGAGCAAGATGGATGATGTGGGCACGCCCTAGCAAGGCACATCAACCATGCGTTTAAAATGGTTGGACTTAATAAGGCGTCAAAACAGTTTTGGGCCTAGGCAAAAGATGAGATTAAACATGCTTTTGAAATTGGATCACTAAGAATCATATTGGATATGATTGACAAGAAATTGTTTACCTAATTAATTTGATTTTGAGCGGTCCGCCTCCGTGGACTCAAAGATTAAATTAAAGTTGGATCTTAGCCCAATTTAAAACAGTCGCATGAAAGGATCTAAGAGTCATATGGGATATGATTGACAGGGTTGTCTACCTAATTGATTTGATTTTGTGTAATCCGCCATAGCGGACTTAGAATTAAATTAAAGTTGGATCTTAGCCCATTTAAATTATATTATACATTGGATGTATATGAAGGTTATATAATTTAGTGGGAGTATTTTTGGAAAATACATTATTTACCTCTTTAATGAGATTGGTACTTGTAAAATTTTGGAAATTTTGCATAAGTTGTAGATGACAACTAAAATCGTTGCGATTAATCCTTGTTAAGGATAAAGCTTCAAAAGAATGGTACAAACTTCATGGATTGGATCCTGAGCCTAAGAATGGTTCTAAGGCAAGAAGATGGGTTGTACATTCTTGATGGGCCTATTCCTAAAAGAACCAATGCCGGAGTAGACAATCACAAGAATCATGAGTATGATTCTAGGAATGTGAGTTGTCTTATGCTCGCGATTATGTGCTCAAAACTCCAACAAAGTTTGGAACTTGTAGAAGCCTATTAGATAGGCGTGGAGTTCAGTTACATGTTTCAAAGAGAAATCTAGGCAAGAGAGGTATAAAACCATTATTGCATTCACTTCTTGCAAAAGGAGTAAAGGGCAATAAGTGGAACCTCACATGCTTAAGATAAAGGCTACGTAGAGCATCTTGAGAAACTTGGTTGTCCAATTGGATTGGAGCAAGCCACGGATCTCATTCTTGATTCATTGTCCAAAAGTTATAATCACTTTGTGATGAACTATAACATGCTTGGAAAGAATAAAAATCTCTCTGAATTGCATGATATGCTGAAAAACTGTGGAGATGAAGATGGTGGAGAATGGATTCTCCAATGCTCATAGTTCATGATGGAAAGAGGCCAAATGCCAAAAGAAAAATAAGACAAGAGTTGTCAAACCTAAAGGAAATAATTTTGGTTATAATAATAACTCTAATAGATGCAATTTGGTAAAATGGCAATTGGATTGACCATTTAGAATTGTAGTCAAAATTTTGGGTGATCAATAAAAGGAATGGTAGTGGGACTACCACTCGGAATATTTATGTTATAAATTATTCTTTCTAAATTTAATTATTGGGTATTGGATACCAGAATAATTAGTAAGATGAAAGACTACTTATAGTAAAGTTTTATCTACAAACAGTAATGATGCAATGGTTGCAACATTATTCATAGAACACTTGTAAAGTGGCTTTACTAATGAAGTAGGAAATATTATTTTGTTATAAGAAAATGAAGGATATTTATTTCTTATTTGGAATAAGAAAAGTGCTTTATTTATTATGATTTACTTCATTGTGTTATCATATAAATAAATCTTATATCCTAAATCTTGAAGAACAAAGTAATAAAAGCTATAACATAAATGATTAAAATTCTCTATGCATAATTGTTTTGATCAAATAAATGAGAAATGCATATTTAAAATTCCATGGGACGGAGTTTTAAGTCATATGATTTGGAATCACATGATTTATGCAAATCTTATTTACTTGGATCAAGACATCTTTTACTATGATTGGTAAAAAGGTTAATGTCTTAATTGACCTAATACATTTCGATGTGTATGGTGCATTAAGAAGAAATGCTAAAAGAAAATTTTGGTTATACTTGGTAAAACTATTCAAAAATTATGATTGGATCATGATGATGAATAATTAAACCAAGAATTTGACAGTCATCATTAAAGTTGTGAAATGGTTTCACAAATTAACTTCACTAAGAATACCAAATGATATGTCTGCGTGGAAGTATAAGAACCTTATTGGATAAGGTTCGTTGAATGACAAAGTCAAAGTGATCTTCCATTATTCATTTTGGGGTTATGTATTTAAAACCGCTATGATTATACTAATCTGAATTCTATCAAGAAAGGTTAAATGGTGAAAGAAAACTTGGTTTGTCTTTCATAAAGATTTAAGATGGTGAGATCCTTTTTGAAAGGAGTTGTCTGGGACACACTCACATTTAAATCTAATAAATATACTTTCATGGGATATCCTAAGGAAACTTGAGGATAATAATTTTACTCATAAGAAACAAATGGTTTGTTGACTATGATGATAACTTTCTAGATAAGTGGTTTATCTCTAAAAGAATCAGTGGGAGTCAAATGTATCTCGAATGGTTCGAGACCTAGAAAATATATTTTAACCTGAGATGGAAGTTGAACAAGTTTTCACAAGGGGTTGTGAAAATCCGTTCAAGATATACAAGTACTTGCACACATGATAAAATACAATCTATTAGAAGAAATATTGGATATTTCGAGATAGAAAGTATTGAGGTAAAGTTCATTTAGAATGAAGTATTTACCACCTATCAAAGATGCAATTTCAACTCCATATTTAGATTAATGGCTTGGAGTCATAAAATCTAAAAGGCAATTCATGTATAATAATCAAGTTTGGAACTTGATCATTCTAACCTAAGGTGTAAAAACCAAAGGAGGTGAATGAATTTTCTTGGAGAAAAATGTTACATGGGTAGCAAGAAACTTATTAGAATTTTCATAGTCACATGTTCATATTTGGAATATGAAATTTGACAAAATGATGTCAAAACAAGCGTTTCTCAACGGGAACTCACTTAAGGATGTATTGGATACAACCTAAAGGTTTTGATAGTCAAGAAAATTCTAAAAGGTATGAAAGTTGCGAAGATTCATTGAATGGATTAAAGCAAGCTTTTGGGAGTTGGAATCTCCGTTTTGATAAGTCAAAAGTTTGATTTGATCAAGAACGAAGATGAACCTTGTATATATAAGAAGATTAGTGGGAGCATAGTGCTATTCCTTATTTAATATATCTGGATGACATATTGCTCATTGGAAATGACATTCCTACACGTTAATCTGTAAAGACTTTGTTATGAAAGTGTTTCGCAATGAAGAATATGGATGAAGCTACATATGTTCTTGGCATTAAGATCTATAGAGATAGATCGAAGAAGCTAATTGATTAAACCAAAGTACATATATTGACAAAGTCATTAGAAGATTCCGCAAAGAAAATTCTAAGAGAGGACGGTTGTTAATGTTACATGGAGTTCTCTAAGCAAGACTCAATGTCCTAAAGACAAAAGATGAACTTGAGAAAAATGAATGAGATGCCATTTGCTTCGGCAATTGGATCCATCATACCATGATAAGTACTAAGCCGAATATATCTAATGCTTGGAGCATGACGAGTAGATATTAATCCGACAACCGGTGAGAGTCGCTGGATGGCTGTGAAACAATTCCTAAAGCACTTTAGAAGGACTAAAGAATTGTTATGATCTGTGGAGGGATGGAAGATGATCCCAATGTATATGGATACATGGATGCATGCTTCCAAACCGACATAAATGGTAGAAATCGCAATCGAGTTTTATAAATAATAGTGAAGCTGTAAGTTGGAATGGTTCCAAAAGAGTACAGTCACTAATTCTGCGACTAAAACTAAGTATATTGCTGCATTGGATGCTGCGATGGAAACTGTTTGGATTAAGAAGTTCATTGGAGAACTTGAGATGGTTCCTAGCATTGCTAAACTAATAGACCTTATTAGAAAATAACGTTACGGACACACTAAACAATGGGACTTCCACAAGCTAAGACATGATGGTCATGTTAGGTCCATGGGTATTGGATACCTAAGGAATTGAGCCTAGGGCAAGTGGGAGATTGTTGGTGTTGGTGCCCTAGGCACGTTTGTTAAACATTGTATAAGTTATCATTTTATTCATAATAATAAAGAGATAATAAGATTATTATTATAGCTCGTGTTTGCTTATAATAATCTCCGTCCCTAGAGCTTGTTAAGCACTAGTATAAAGGCTAAATGATCATGGGATGATCATGTTAGATTTATGGGTACTTGTTTGGAACAAGGTACTGGACATGACCCGCGGTATGAGATTTATGTCATGGTCGATGTCATATATAAATCTCATATTAGTTATGTCATTTGAATCCTTAGACATGAAGTTATTATAGTCTTCCACTTGATGAACATTATGTTTGACATATTCAAACGCTGCCTTAACACGGTAGCTATAAAGGGTATGATTAGCATGATTGGATTCACGTAGGGAAGAATAATAAGCCAAATGGATTTGTCCCTCTTCGGAGAGATGTCAAGCTTGGGCCCCTCGAAGGAATGATGTTGGTGAAATGTTTGGCCAAACTCAAATGGATTGATTGGATCAATGTCATTTGGATTATCAACATATTCGGGATCGAGAAAAGTATTGAACAAAAACAAGTTGACTTGTTGACCATGACTTGTGTTCAATGACATCGTGGACAAAGGGATTATGACATGTTCTAAAAGGAATGGGAACTTGTATCTAGTTATACTATTTGGGTAGGTATGACGGTTTGCTAGAACCTAATCATATCTTATGGTTTCATGTTTGAACCCATTGCCAACTTAGTGTAATCCTAGAGGGTCACACACAAATAGAACGAATCGTAAAGGACTAAGTGGGAATTATGGAAAAATATCAGTGTTTGGCTCTGGCACGGTCGTACGCCTTAAAATGGCACGGTCGTGCCATAAATCCAAACCAAGGCAAACCTGTCGACATGATTGGCACGACCGTGCCAAATTACCAAGCACGACCGTGACGAAAATGGGCGGCTAGGGAATTCGCGCGGACAAGATGGCACGACCGTGCCAGATTGTAGGGCACGACCGTGCCAGTCAAGTCGGCCAGAATTCCTTGTTGCCTAATTTGGTGACGGGATTTAGGTTTCCTAAGTCCTTAAGGGTTAAGGATTAGGACCTATTTAAGGATCCTTTCAGCAGTCATTAAGCACATGATTATGAGTGCCTCAAAAGGGTTTTGGGAGGTTATTTTCTTGTTCTAAGATCCCACAAGTGAAGAACAAGAATATTCATAATTCCGTATAGTTCTTACAATTGTGAAAGCGTGTTTCATAATTTGGTCTAGCAACCAAGATCAAGTGTTCTTGATATTCGTTCGTGGTGTGGATACCGCTAGAGGGTGAAACTTATCATCTTCATAGTTCATGATTCCTGCTTTGTTCATGATCAAGATTTCAAGTCTCCATCGAATTCAAGGTTGCAAAATCAAAGGCATCAAGGGTTAGTATTCTAGTATTCATTATGTTGTATTTGACTTAATCATATGAATGGATCTATGGGCTTTGGGTTTCATAAATTTTAAATGCTTAATTCCGCTGCGCATGTTACTACGAAACCCAACAATTCAAACTCCTCAAGAAGAATGCATCCCTAGAATGGACAGAAGAGTGCCAAGAAGCCTTCAAAAAGGTCAAGGAATACTTAGTAAATCCACCAGTGTTGCTTCTACCGCATAAAGAGAAACCGTTGACCTTATACCTCACAGTCAATGACACTGCATTAGGGGCTAGGCTAGCACAAGAGCAACCCGATTCGAGGAAAGAGAATGCCGTGTACTTAGTCAGCCGTCGCTTCCAAAGGGCTGAATTGAATTACTCTGCATTAAAAAAGTCGTGTGCTGCACTGGTATGGGTAGCTGAGAGACTAAAGTCGTACATGGAGGCATTTTTGGTACAAATGATTGCCTGAATGGACCCAATGAAATATATCTTCGAGAAGTCGCATGTCTCCTTTAGGATAGCCAAGTGGTACTTCATGATCGCGGGGTACGACATCACTTACATCACACAGAAATCCATGAGAGGAAGAGTTTTCACGGATCATTTAGCTGAATTTCCATGTGATGAAGCGAAGGGGGAAGACCCGCGATTCCCTGATGAGGACATCATGGCAATAGCAGAAAATAAGTGGAAATTATTTTTCGATGGTGCAACCAATAAAAGAGGGTATGGCATTGGCATTTTACTAGTAGATCCCTCAGATTTCTACATTCCACTCGCAATCCGCCTTGACTTTGAGGCCACTAACAATATATCCGAGTACGAAGCTTGCGTAGCGGGACTTGAAGCAGCCTTAGAAAGAAATGTGACCGAACTAGAAGTGTACGGAGATTCACAACTTATAATCTATCAGTCACTCAAGAAATGGAAGGTACAAGATCCTACACTCCAGAAATATAACGACTATCTCCAAGACTTGGTCAAACAGTTCAGAGAGGTCACTTTCTACTATCTCCCTAGAGATAAGAACCGCTTAGAAGATTCGCTAGCCATGCTAGCATCACTTGTGGAGATCCCCGAATGGACTGAGGTTAAGACCTTCAAAGTCACGAGGCGAGCGACTTCTGCTTACTACTTAATCATAGACCCGCTTGACAGCAAAGAGCTGTGTGATGTCATTTCTATGAATACATTGGATGATAAACCTTGGTATTATGATGTATGGCGTTTCCTCCTAGATGGAACATTCCCATCAGACGCATCACCTAAAGAGAAGATAGCCCTCAAACGGTTTGCCGCTCAATTCGTTATCATAGGTGATCGCCTCTACAAGAAACACCACGAGCAGTGTCTACTCTGTGCCGATGAGCACGAAGCCATAGAAATCATGGACCAAGTCCATCAAGGAGTCTGTGGAACCCACATGAATGGCAATATGCTAGCAAAGAAAATCATCCGACTGGGGTACTATTGGGCTACAATGGAAGCGGACTGCACCAACATGGTTAAGAAATGCCACAAGTGCCAGATACATGCCAACTTACAACACGCACCACCGTCCGTGTTATACCCCATGACATCCCCTTGGCCATTTTCTACATGGGGAATAGACGTCATTGGCAAAGTCTCACCGACAGGTCATAATGGGCACTCATTCGTATTAGTTGCCGTTAACTACTTCACTAAATGGATCGAGGGTCAATCCTATAAAGTCTTGAATGCCAGAAAGGTGGCTGAGTTCATTAAGACCAACATCATATGCCGATATGGGGTACCTCATGAGATGATATCTGACAATGGCACGCACTTTGAGAAAGAATGCGACCAACTACTTGCAGAGTACAAAATAGAGAGACATCAGTCATCACCGTACCGATCACAAACCAATGGAGCTGTCGAAGCTGCTAACAAGACCATTTAGACCATCATTAGGAAAATGGCTAAGACTGGCAAAGACTGGCCAGACAAGCTACCCTTTGCACTCTGGGGCTACCGTACTTCAATCCGTACCGCCACCGATGAAACTCCATACGCCCTAGCCTATGGGATGGAAGCAGTATTACCAATCAAATTAGAAGTACCATCACTAAGGGTTCTCCTAGAAAACCAAGTGAATGAAGTCGCATGGTTAGATAGCTATTATGAACAACTAGGCCTGCGATGAACGACAACTTCTAGCCGCCGAGCATATCCAAGCATATCAACGAAGAATGGCCCGAGCATTTAATAAGAAAGTCAAGTCCAGAAACATTAAAGAAGGGGACCTTGTCCTACGTGAACATCGTCCTGGACCATTCAACCCTATGGGAAAGTGGGGACCAAGATGGATAGGCCCCTACATAGTCAAGAAGGTATTCTCCGGAGGAGCGGTACAACTTGCAGACCTAGATGGAGATCAACTGCCGAAGCCCGTCAACATGGACAAGCTAAAGAAGTACTATTCATAAGACCCTCCCCTATTTAAAAAAAAAAAAAAAAGAGGAAAGCTCGCTAGGTTGAAAACCCGCAAGGGCGGCCTAGGCAAAAATCAGAGCAGAGAGCACGAGAAAAGAAGCCCGCTAGATCGAAAACATGAAAGGGCAGTCTAGGGTGTGCATTAAAATAATAATAATAAAAAAAATAAAAAAATAGGGGACAGTCTCGTACGAGACACCTATGTCCCGTACGAGACATGTCAGTCAGCAAAAATATTTTTCTCTTTCCTAAACAAGAACTACAATGACCTGACCTCCTTATTTAATTAATGTAAAAGGAGAAGGTATGCAGCCTTTTGGTCCGGTCTATTCAATAAATAAAATCAAAATCTTGTCTTCTTATTAATTGAATACATTTCAAGAAAGCAATAAGAAAATTTCTAACATGAATACCAACTTGCAAAAGAAAATAAATAAAATACTAAAAATATAAACATTTGTCTATCTATGGAAATCTCTCGATACTCCTAAATATCTATTTCTTCCTTAATTTAGTAGGGGCTTGACCACGATCCGCCTTGTCATCCCTCTTCCTCTTGAACCAAGGTATCTCGAAACCGGGAGGAACATCAAGACGACTGAACACCGAGGGAGTCAGTCTCGCAAACACATGAGGCCTATCCAGAGCTTGGAATTTTCTGGGAATTTCGTTTGCTCTCTTCTCCTAAAAGTCACTATCCAAGAAGTCTTAAATGGCAACTGCTCTGACATTAGAAGGATCCTCTATTGGTGTTGGTGCCCTAGGCACGTTTAATAAACGTTGTAATTGTTATCACTTATTTCATATTAATAAAGAGATGTTTTGATTATTATTGTTGTTCATGTTTACTTATAATAATCTCCGTCCCTATTACTTGTTTGGTATTAGCATAAAGTCTAAATGATCATGGGATGATCATGTTGGATTTATAGGTACTTGTTTGGTACTGGACATGACCCGCTCTATGAGATTTATGTCATGGTCAATGTCATACATATATCTCATATTAGTTATGTCATTTGAATCCTTATACATGAAGTTATTAAGGTCTTCCACTTGATGAACATTATGTTTGACATATTCAAACACTACCTTTAACCGGGTAGTTATAAAGGGTATGATTGGCATAATCGAATTCATGTAGGGAAGAATAATAAGATAAATGGATTTGTCCCTTTTCGGAGAGATGTCAAGATTGGGCCTCTCGTAGGAATGATGTTGATGAAAATGTTCGGCCGGACTCAAATGAATTGATTGGATCAATGTTATTTGGATTATCAACATATTCAGAATCGAGAAAGTATTGAACAAAGACAAGATGACTTGTTGACCATGACTTGTGTTCAATGACATCGTGGATAAAAGGATTATGACATATTCTAAATGGAATGCGAACTTGTATCTAGTTATACTATTTGGGTCGGTATGACGGTTTGCTTGAACCTAATCATATCTTATGGTTTCATGTTTGAACCCATTGCCAACATAGTATAATCCTAGAGGGTCACACACATTAGAAGGAATCCTTAAAAGAACTATATTGGAATATTGGGTCGAAGGACCATGGAGGGATTTAAAGAATTAGAAGAAGAAAAGTGGAAAAAGGGGAGGTCCGGTCGGACCTGGCCATAGACCCGACCGGACCATGATGGATCTGGTCGGACCCTATGCCATACCCGGCCGGACCAGTCGGTTTCGGGAGAAACTTTCCTTAATCCATTTTCTTGCGGGTTTAAACATAAATTACCTATTTGGAATAGGTCTAACTTGTATATAAACATCCCTAATTCGTCCCTAATCAGTACATGTGTTTTTGCAAGCCTCCAAAGTGTTTTTGAGAGTTATTTCTTGTTCTAAGAAATCCCTAGATTGAAGAACAAGATCAAACAAAATTATATTCCATATAGTCAAAATACAATTGAGAAAACGTGTTCCTCAATTTTGGTCTAGCAACCAAGATCAAGAAGCTCCTTGATATTCGTTCGTGGTGTGGATACCGCTAAAGGGTGAAAATCATCATCTTCAAAGTTCGTGTTCAAGATTTGTGTTCGTGATCAAATTTCTAAATCTCCACCAAGATCAAAGGTTGAAATTCAAAGGCATCAAGGGTTAGTATTCTAGTATTCATATTATATGTATTTGATATAATCATATGAACAGAACTATGGCTTTGGGTTTCTATTAAAATTTTAAATGCAATTTTCCGCTGCGCATATTACTCTGAAACCCAACAGTGGTATTAGAGCACCGTTCATGTTGATTACTTCAATACTAGATCATGTTGTGTGTATATAAATTGCTTGTTTATGTGCCTAGCATGATATGAATATTGGGTTATGATGTTTATGTGTTAATTGATTTTATGTGGTTTATTGTTTTATAAACTTTAATCGCACTATTCAATCGCAATAAAATTATGTTGGATTTAAAATTGTTTGGGTTATCAATTTCTGATTGGATCAAAGTTTTGATAATCGGGGAAAAACAATTTTGAGACAAATTTTTGAACTTTAAAATTTCTTGAATTTTTGGCGAAGGTCCGATCGGACCAGAGGAAGGACCCGGCCGGACCCTTGGGTCTGGAGCGTGGTTATGGCGTTTGGTTTTGGTGAAGATGTCCGACCGGACCAGTGACAATACCCGGCCAGACCTGCTGGTCTGGAGCGGGCATTGGGCAGTTGGTTTGGGTGCGGATCTCGGGGTTTGATTTTTCCTATTTGTTTTGATCTTGTGATTTTGAGATTGGAACTGAGGTTGGATGGCTAATCTACGTTCATCGAGATTGTGTTTCCTAAACTTGATCGCAATCAAAGTTTCAAAGATAAAATGAAGTTAGAATTATGAAGAGTTCATAATTGCTAAAATTGAGAAACAAAGTTCTTGATTCAAAGATTGGAGATCCATGTGGAATTGTGGATGCAATTGGCCTACGTTCATCGAGACCATCTATTGCTTAGTTTCAGCCACATGGACTACTTTCTTGGTTTCTTGAATTAGTGCGGAATTGTAGTTGCCTCATGGATTAGTTTCGGCCGCACTTCTTGTTGTCTTGATTTGGAGATAATAACCAAAGTTGAAATAGTCTCATCCTCATAATTATAGAGAAACTAATGACACATAAATATTATGCTTAAATTAATGACTATTAACTTAATGGCTAAACTTGATGTGTAACATGTTTATATTATGTGCTCATAAATGTGTTATATGCTATATGTGATAAACCTTCAAAGAAAGTTTTAAGTCCTCTTGCCATGCCATGATTAAAACACTTGTTGATACATGGGTAACTTTAATATGGGTTCGCCAAAGCGAAGTGTGTTAATATTATTCATATATGAGCAAGATGAGTGAATAAGAGTTTCCTATGCGTTTAAAATGGTTGAACTTAATTAAGCGTCAAAACAGTTTTGGGCTTAAGGCAAAGATGAGATTTAACATGCTTTTTGAAATTGGATTTCTTAAAGAATCTCAGAAAATGATCTAAGAGTCATATGGGGTATGATTGACATGTTTGTCTACCTAATTAATTTTATTTTCAGCGGTGCGCCAAAGCGTACTTGAAATTAAATTAAAGTTGGATCTTAGCCCATTTAAATTATATTATACATTAGATGTATAAGAAGGTTGTATAATTTAGTGGGAGTATTTTTGGAAAATACATTGTTTATTTCTTTAATAAAAAATTGGTACTTATTAAATTTTGAAAATTTTGCATAATTGTAGAAAATGACTACTAACACTCAATCAATTTCGCTGCGATCGATTCTTGAAAAGGATAAGCTCTAAGAGAATGGTACGAACTTATGGATTGGATCCGTAGCCTAATAATTGTTCTTAGGCAAGAAGATAAGTTGTACATTCTCGATGGGCCACTTCCTGCTGAACCAGAACCTACTGTCCCTACAGCAGAAAGAGACAGTTACAAGAAACATCGTAATGATTCTAGAGATGTAAGTTGTCTCATGCTTGATACTATGTGATCAAAACTCCAAAAAAGTTTGGAACATTTGGAAGCCTATGAGATAGGCGTGGAGTTAAGAGCCACGTTTCAAGAGCAAGCTAGGCAAGAGAGGTACAAGACCATTGTTGCATTCACTTCTTGCAAAATGAGTGAAGGGCAACAAGTGAGTCCTCACATGCTTAAAATGAAAGGCTATGTAGAGCATCTTGAGAAACTTGGCTATCCAATCCCATTAGAGCTAGCCACGGATCTCATTCTTAATTCATTGCCTAAATGTTATAATCAGTTTGTAATGAATTATAACATGCATGGAATGGATAAGAATCTCTCCGAGTTGCATGGTATGCTTAAAAATGCGGAGATGAAGATTGTGGAGAAAGGTTCTCCTGTGCTCATGGTTCAAGATGGGAAGAAGGCTAGTGCCAAAGGAAAGGGTAAGAAAGTTGTCAAACCCAAGATAAGCAAGGTAAAGGTTGCCAAGGCTTCTGAGGCAAAACCCGATTCACAAAAGGATGCAATTTGTTTCCATTGTCAAGAAATTGGTCATTGGAAACGTAATTGCAAGGCTTTTAAGGAAGAGCTAAAGAAGAAGAAGAGCAGTGGGACTGCGTCGACTTCATGTATCTATATGATAGATATTCTCCTTTCTACCACTGATTCTTAGGTATTGGATACCGGATGTGGTTCTCACATTTGTTTAAATGTGAAGGGACTAAAGAATAAGAGACTGCTTAAAGAGGGTGAAGTAGACCTACGCGTGGGGAATGGAGCAAGAGTTGCTGCATTAGCCGTAGGGACTTAAGAAGTTACTTTACCTTCCGGTTTAATACTTGTTTTTAACAATTGCTATTATGTACCGGATTTAAGTAGAAATATTATTTCAATTTCTTGTTTGGATAATGAAGGTTTTAAGTTTCTTATTGAGAATAATAATTTTTCTATTTCTTTAAATGATGTGCTTTATGGTATTGCAAATTTATTTAATGGCCTTTATGTCTTGGATGTCAAGAATGATGAAAATGTCTATCATATAAATAAGAAATCTAAACCAAATGATGTAAATCATACTTATTTGTGGCATTGCCATCTCGGTCATATTAATGAGAAGCGTATCTCAAAACTCCATGGGGACGGCCTTTTGGGTTCATGTGATCTTGAGTCATATGATACTTGCGAGTCGTGTCTTCTTGGAAAAATGACTAAGACACCTTTTACAAAGCTAGGTGAAAGGGCAAGTGACTTATTGGGGTTGATACATTCCGATGTATGTGGACCACTAAGTAGCAATGCTATGGGAGGATTTCAATATTTCATAACCTTCACTGATGCTTATAGTAGATTTGGGTATGTTTACCTAATGAAACATAAAAGTGAAGCATTTGAGATATTTAGAATATTTCAAAATGAAGTAGAGAAACAACTTGGAAAAAGTATTAAGGCATTTCGATCGGATCGAGGTGGAGAATACTTGAGTCATGAATTCGATGATCATCTAAAGAATTGTGGAATAATTCCACAATTGACTCCCGGAACGCCACAATGGAATGGTGTCTGAGAGGAGGAATCGGACCTTGTTGGATATGGTTTGATCAATGATGAGTTGAGTTGATCTTCCTTTATCCTTTTGGGGTTACGCTCTAGAAAGCGCTGCTTTGACACTAAATCGTGTTCCAACAAAATCGGTTCAAAAGACTCCATATGAAATGTGGAGCGGAAAGAAACCTTGTTTGTCTTTCATGAAGATTTGGGGTTGTGAAGCTTTCGTCAAAAGACTTGTCTCAGACAAACTTGCACACAAATCTGATAAATGTATTTTCGTGGGATATCCTAAGGAAACTAAAAGATATTACTTTTACAACCAAACGGACAACAAAGTCTTTGTTGCCCGAAATGGTATCATTCTAGAGAAAGAGTTTCTCTCCAAAGAAATCAATGGGAGTAAAATAAATCATGAAGAAATTCGAGACCCAGAAAATAACATTGAACCGATAGTGGAACAAGAACCACAAGGAATTGTGGAACCTGTTCAAAGTACACAAGTAACTCGCAGATCTAGTAGGTTACGATCCGAGCCCGAGAGATATGGTTTTCTCGTAACGGATAGTAATGAGGTGGAGATCATTGATAATGATGAACCAACCACCTACCAAGAGGCAATGTCTTCTCCTGATTCGAAGAAGTGGCTTGGAGCCATGGAGTCCGAATTACAATCCATGGAAGATAATCAAGTTTGGAACTTGATTGATGCACCCGAAGGTGTAAAAACCATAGGATGCAAATGGGTCTTCAAGAAGAAGACTGACATGGATGGGAAGGTGCATACTTACGAAGCTAGACTTTTAGCGAAAGGTTATAGGCAAGTTCATGGTATTGACTATGATGAAACCTTTTCACCTGTAGCAATGATCAAGTCTATAAGAATTTTGCTGCCATTGCCGTATATCATGACTATGAAATATGGAAAATGGATGTTAAAACCGCTTTCCTAAATGGAAAACTACAAGAGGATGTGTATATGACACAACCAGAAGGTTTTGAATGAGATTCTAAGGTATGCAAATTGCAAAGATCCATCTATGGATTGAAGCAAGCTTCTAGGAGTTGGAATCTTCGTTTTGATGAATCGGTCAAAGAGTTTGGCTTCATCAAGAATGAAGATGAACCTTGTGTTTACAAGAAGATTAGTGGGAGCATAGTGTTATTCCTTATTTTATATGTGGATGACATATTACTCATTGGAAACGACATTCCTACACTTCAGTCTGTAAAGACTTGGTTAGGAAAGTGCATTGCAATGAAAGATATGGGTGAAGCCGCATACATACTTGGCATTAAGATCTACATAGATAGATCAAGGAAGCTAATTGTCATTAGAAGATTCCGCATGGAAAATTCTAAGAGAGGAACCTTGCCAGTGTTACATGGAGTTTCTCTAAGTAAGACTCAATGTCCTAAGACAAAAGATGAGCGTGAGAAAATGAATGATGTTCCATATGCTTCGGCAATTGGGTCCATCATGTATGCCATGATTTGTACTAGGCTGAATGTATCTTATGCTTTGAGCATGACGAGTAGATATCAATCCGACGCCGGTGAAAATCACTGGATGGCTGTAAAAAGCGATTCTTAAGTACTTGAGAAGGACTAAAGATTCGTTTTTGGTCTATGGAGGAATGGAAGATGATCTCGTTGTAAATGCTTACACGGATGCAAGCTTCCAAACTGACAGAGACGACAGTCGATCGTAATCAGGTTTTGTGTTTTTGTTAAATGGTGGAGCTGTAAGCTGGAAGAGTTCCAAGCAAAGTACAACCGCTGATTCTACAACGGAAGCTGAGTATATTGTTGCACCGGATGCTGCAAAGGAAGTTGTTTGGATTAAGAAGTTCATCACTGAACTTGAAGTGGTTCCTAGTATTGCTAATCCAATAGACTTTTATTGCGATAATAATGGTGTTATTGCTCAAGCAAAGGAACCAAGAGCACATCAGAAATCCAAACACATACTTAGGCGTTTTCATATCATTCGAGAGATCGTTGATAGGGGAGACGTGAATATATGCAGAGTACCTACTGATGACAATGTCGCAGAATCGTTAACAAAGGGAATTCCATAAGCTAAACATTATGGTCATGTTAGGTCCATGTGTATTAGATACATGGGAGATTGGGCCTAGGGTAAGTGGGAGATTGTTGGTGTTGGTGCCCAAGGACGTTTAATAAACGTTGTAATTGTTATCACTTATTTCAAAGAGATGTTTTGATTATTATTGTTGTTCATGTTTACTTATAATAATATTCGTCCCTATTACTTGTTTGGTATTAGTATAAAGGCTAAATGATCATGGGATGATCATGTTGGATTTATAGGTACTTGTTTGGTACTGGACATGACCCGCTCTATGAGATTTATGTCATGGTCAATGTCATACATATATCTCATATTAGTTATGTCATTTGAATCCTTATACATGAAGTTATTATGGTCTTCCACTTGATGAACATTATGTTTGACATATTCAAACGCTACCTTTAACCGGGTAGTTATAAAGGGTATGATTGGCATAATCGGATTCATGTAGGGAAATATAATAAGCTAAATGGATTTGTCCCTCTTCGGAGAGATGTCAAGCTTGGGCCTCTCGTAGGAATGATGTTGATGAAAATGTTCGGCCGGACTCAAATGAATTGATTGGATCAATGTCATTTGGATTATCAACATATTCGGAATCGAGAAAGTATTGAACAAAGACAAGATGACTTGTTGACCATGACTTGTGTTCAATGACATCGTGGACAAAAGGATTATGACATATTCTAAATGGAATGCGAACTTGTATCTAGTTATACTATTTGGGTAGGTATGACGGTTTGCTAGAACCTAATCATATCTTATGGTTTCATGTTTGAACCCATTGCCAACATAGTATAATCCTAGAGGGTCACACACAATAGAACAAATCCTTAAAAGAACTATATTGGAATATTGGGTCGAACGACCATTGAGAGATTTAAAGAATTAGAAGAAGAAAAGTGGAAAAAGGGGAGGTCCGGTCGGACCTGGCCATAGACCCGGCCGGACCATGATGGATTCGGTCGGACCCTATTCCATACCCGGCCGGACCAGTCAGTTTCGGGAGGAACTTTCCATAATCCGTTTTCTTGCTGGTTTAGACATAAATTACCTATTTGGAATAGGTCTAACTTTTATATAAACAGCCCTAATTCGTCCCTAATCAGTACATGTGTTTTTTCAAGCCTCCAAAAAGTTTTTGAGAGTTATTTCTTGTTCTAAGAAATCCCTAGATTGAAGAACAAGATCAAACACAATTATATTCCATATAGTCAAAATACAATTGAGAAAATGTGTTCCTCAATTTTGGTCTAGCAACCAAGATCAAGAAGCTCCTTGATATTCGTTCGTGGTGTGGATACCGCTAGAGGGTGAAACTCATCATCTTCAAAGTTCGTGTTCAAGCTTTGTGTTCGTGATCAAGTTTCTAAATCTCCACCATGATCAAAGGTGGAAATTCAAAGGCATCAAGGGTTAGTATTCTAGTATTCATATTATATGTATTTGATATAATCATATGAACGGATCTATGGCTTTGGGTTTCTATTAAAATTTTAAATGCAATTTTCTGCTGCGCATGTTACTCCGAAACCCAACATCCTCCTTAGCTTCCTTCTTCCTCAAATTCAAGCTAGGCTCAAATTGGTCCCCTAACAGAGAGCGACGGATCTCATCAATGCCCTCGACATTGGGATGGAGTTCCGAGAGAAACCAATTCAAGTATTTTTCCGACAAATAGATGCTCCCTCCATCATGACGAAGATTGGTCCAATGATCCATAATGGTGCATTGCCCCCAAGCACGAGCCAAGCTCGTAGAGAACTCTGAGTCCATAAAAGAAATGTCTCGAGGCCGTCCCCCTGACAAGAAAGTGTCCTGTTGTTGACCGAATTATCGCATTACCCTCCGAGCAAAATAGAAAGAGGAGTCCCTCAAACCCGGAAGGACGACCCTGTCATACCCAAGGGTATTAGTTACGAACCTCCTCACCTTCCAAAAGGATGGGCACCAAGCGATATCATTGGTCTCTGCTTTAGCAAAAAGATGAGCCAACTCCTCAATGCCGAGACCCTTCACTAACAGTCTCCGCCTATGGAAAGTATAAGGTGAATACTCAATCGGAGAGTCCAACAATTTGAAATGTTCTCTAAGCCAAATGGTCAACAATAATGGACTTCCCCGAGTCATAGAGCCGGTTTGATGTAACTCATCAAGACCATGAAGAGTCTCCCCCAAGATGAGAGGGATTATATTGAAGGCCCATCCTCTAGCTTGCAGAACGATATCCACGAGCTCCGTGTCCGCCATGCCACACTTGCACATGAAAAGCACGCTTCGAAATAAGCACAATGCCAAGAGGAAGCACTGGGAATCCACGCCGTGACCACGAGTCACCCAACCTTTAAATCTCCTAGGCAAATAGTGGAGATCGACATAGCGGTTATGAATGTAACTCTGCGCCTCGGGAAGGCCAATACTCAATAAGTCCCTAAGAGACTCCACCGGTACCTTGTCACAATTAGGAACCGCAATCACCCCGGTCAACGGCATATCCAAGATAGTCGCCATCTCCTCTACGGTGGGGACCATCTCATTAAGTGAAAAGTTGAAAAGTTGAGTGATGGATAAAATCCACTGTGTAATAAAAATACCTTGCAAGTGTACAAGTGCCGAAGCAGCAGTATACAAAAGTAAGGATCGAACCACAGAGACTCGTGGATAAAAAAGTTGATTTAATTAATGTATAGAGTAACCAAAAAGGGGGGGGGGTTTGATTTTATTTTTAATTAAACTACTTTTAACTACTAAACAATAAAAAACAACTAACTTAACTAGCACAAGAAATCAAGGATTTAAACCAAGAGATAACAAGCAGTTCACGGATTGGTGATCACAATTACACTCCCTTTATGCTATTTTGATGATATAAAAAATAATCTTGATTTTAGGGTTCATTCACTTATTTAAGAATTGGGACCGTTAGGTGGCCGGATTGCAATTCTATTATCCTATGTAAATTAATTCTTCCGCAAGGTCCAATTAAAACACACAGAATTTATTAAGTTTCAAAGAACAGAAAAACCTAGTTTGTCTATTTTTCCGCAAGGTCCAAGATCCAAACTATTTAACACAACAATGGCTATGTTTGACTCTCCACGCAAGTGCAAGAAATCAAACCCTAATAGTTACAGAGCCAAAAATATCTATCAATATAATTGAAACCCAAAAACGGAATTGAATCTATTGTGTTAAACTAAAACTACGATTATCATCTCATAACATAAAGATCATGCAATTGTTCACAACCAATCCGCAAACCAAGGAAATTAGCTACTCATACCCATAGCATAAATCACAAGAATAAGATTAAATATCATAAACCTGGATAAAACGCTTGATGATGAAAGATCCAAAATCTTGATTACACCTTGAAAACTTGAATAAAACCTCTAATCTTGTTAAAATCTTCAAAATCTAGAAATAAAGCATAAGAAAAAACTGTTTTGAAAACCTAATCCCTTTTATCCATGAGAGAAGAGTCCCAAACAGAGAAGGAATTAACCAAATAGTAAAAAATAATAAAATCCCGAAATTCCTGGCGAGGGTAACAGGCGGGCGCCTGGGGTCATGCAGGAGGGCGAAGTGACCAGTACGTTGGGCCGTTTTGCTACTTTAATTCACGCGGGCACTTGAAGATAGGCACGTGGGCGCTTGACTTAAACCGAGCGGGCGCCTGACTTGCTTTTCCAGTCTTCTTCTTCTTTTCCTGCTTGGCTTTGACTGTTGACTGCTGACTTGGACAGTTGACTTTTGACTTGGACTTTGTCTTAAGCAATCATGGTCTTCAACACTAAAGCACTAGGACTTTGCAATTACATAAAAACAATAATAACACTGGAAAGAGTCTCAAAATGCACAAATTCTCACAAAGTTCCTCAAATACAAATAGACCAAAAATTACATTAAACTATTCTAAATTTCATCAAAAGTCCATAAAAATAATATGAACATGTAGAGATAATATATGATAAAATCGATCCATCAAATTCCCCCACACTTAGACCATTACTCGTCCCGGAGTAATATTCCTAACCCCACATCTAAGCACCGGTCTATAAGCATAGCATGGAGGAAAATGACGCCTAAACTCCTCTACATCTCCCATCAACCAAGTCAGAAGAAAAAACTACACCACGGAATAAAAAGAACTCCGTCTCCTTATATCTTCACAAAAATGAGTAGCAATGGCCTTAATCGATATCAACACCATTAGTAAGCAAATAAAATCATATCCGACTCGGGCCCACACACCAAAGCTAGGGGGAACTAAAATGACCTATGTTTCCCCCATGCTTATCTTCCACTACATCCTCCCTCAAAAAGAAATCAAAGCTAGGATAACCCTTAGCAATGATTTACCTCATAATAAGCTCCAACACCCCTTATTAATCCAAAAAGAAGTATGAGGATTTTCTATCGTATCGCCTCTAATTCAAACCTCCTACACCACAATAAAATCCTACCCAACACTCCAAACCTCCCTTGTGTCTCCTACGCCATGGGATTTGTTCTCTTCCTCTCCTTTTGCCTAGGCGCCCTTTCGGGTTTTCACCTAGCCTCTCTTTTCTTTTCAATTTTTTTTAATATAATAAAAACTAACTAACTAAATATACAGGTGATAGCATCAATCAACAAACAGGTATCCCCCACCCCCAAACCAAAACTGAGCATTGCCCCCAATGCTCTCACATATAAAGTGCAAATAAAAAGGGTAGGGATACCTCAAATCACTGCGGAGGCGGGAAAAAATGGTCCCAAGGACCCGGCATACCCGAACCTGAACTCAACCCCTGATCCGGTCCTCTAGTGAACTGGTTACAAATGGCTCCAGCCCAAGCACTACTAGGTGGTGGTGGTGGTGTATACTGACATGGAGGTGGCGGGTATATTAAAGGAGGAAACTGCTCTCCAGGAAAGTGGTGCGCCATCATCCGGCGCCTGAAATACTGTTCCTCCTGCTGGTTGGCATAAAACGCCTCCTCCAGTCTCCGTAGCCTCTCATCATTATCATCCTCTCGGCACTGACGATGATAATTGGCTAGCATCTGCTGCTGCTGATAATCCTGTAGCCTCATATCCACCCTCTGGATTTGCCCAGACACATAATACTGCATCTCTCTCTGAGTCATCGGTGGGTCCTCATCCATATCCATCTGCACAGGGGCTGGGGCCCATCCTTGTCCTCCTTCTCCTCCACTCTCAATGGTGGATTTTGTCACTGTGGTTCTGGGAGTCAAGGTTTTGGGAAATCCTTCCACAGGTACCCCTGCCCTATCCTCCATAGTTGTGATCATGATCGGAAATAGATAAATCTTGTTCTCCAAGTTTTTGGCCCGGTCCCCCATCTCATTACGCATTATGCCCCCAATATTCACGGGCATCCTCCTCATGATGGCGTACAGTAAAGGGCCTCTGTACCAATGGACCTCCTGATAGTGAGAAGTAGGCATGATCCTCTCACAGATAAATCGGTACAGTGCCCGTAACTCCAAACCCAACTCCCTAATATGAAACAAATACCCATGTCTGATATTCGCCCTATCAATATGCACATTAAACTCAGTCGAGAACAGGGGTAGAGTCTCATCCAGGTTCTCCTGCAACTCTCTCTTCAATCTCCAATAGTTACAATCATCAATCTCTACCTCATTAGATAACCCATAATAAGCATTGATGGCTGAGGCGGACACATTGACATTATGTCCCATCACCCAGACGTTGGTGGCCTCAGTTGCCGAGTGGAAATTTGCGTAGAACTCCGGTATCAACAATTTAAACCCTGTCTGTTTTAGTTTAGCCAATAATCGCCTTAACTTGTAAAAATTGATTATCTCATCCAATCCACATTCTTTCAAGTCAAATCCCCGTTCTACAGTCACCCCATTATTCTATTTATTCTCAAAATACTCTTCCGAATTGCGAGAGACAAAACGGGCATTGTCAAAATTTACGTTCACTTGGGGTGGGGGGACACAAACTTTACCCTTAGGCGGAATTATCACAGCACAATCAGGCCACTCAAAGCTCTACAAAAAAAAAAAAAAACTGAAAATTTCTTACCGGAGGGTCGCCGGAAAAACTCGTCGGAGTTCGCCGGAATATCGTCGGAGTTGGGAAAGTTGATAGTTCCCGGAAGCTCGCAACCCAACGATCACTTTACCCTTCTGTAGCAACTTCAAATTCCACCCCTAACACCTTCAAATCAACCCGTTCCCCTTCCTTTAAAGTTGAACAAAAACTTGCAATTCCCCGGATCTAATGGTGATTTAAGGTTTCGATTCTTTATATTAGGTGAGGAAAGGGTAGAATTTGGTTCTAATTTGGTCAAATATGGTGGGTTTGGGTGGTTGATTTGTAGAGAGAGAGAGAGATGGGTGTGAGGTAGGTTTTTAGAGAGAGGAAGAATATGGGGAAGATGGGGAAATTAGGGATAAATATTCCCTAATCCCGATTTTTTATCAGACTTGGGTTTCTTTTCCGGCGCATCGAGCGGGCGCTCCGGGCAGGGCAGGCGGGCGCCTGGGGGTCACGCGCGCGCTTGAGAAAAACCACGCGGGCGCTCAAGCGAGCAGTAGATCTGGAGATTTCGATTTGTTAATTCAGGCGGGTGCCTGGTGACTCCCAAGCGGGCGCCTGGTTCAATTTTCGAGCAGATTTTTTTTTCCAGCTCCGGTTGAATTGAATCTCTGCACATTACCACAAATAAACATCACAAGCGTAATATCCATATATAAAAAAAATGACTCAATAAAATAAAAATTTTTTGGAGGGTGACACTATTTACACTCCCCTATAAACCCACAAACTCGGAGAGATTCAAAAAGGAAGACACGGACTAACTATTGACCGCACTTTCGTTGCCTACGTTCCCCCTAAGACAATAAGGGGCTCAGGTCACCGTAGTTCAAACCGACTTAAAACTAAAAGACACGAAAGCAATAATAATAAAAAAAAAAATCTATGAATACCACCACCCCCAAACCAAAAGTGTGCTTTGTCCTCATGGCATTGAAGAAACAACACACTCCCAATTCAAAAATGATGATAAACTGAAAGGAAAAACATAAAAAAATAAAATGATACCTGGTTGGGTTACCTCCCAACAAGCTCCTTTGTGTCTTTGGCTCGACATAATGCCACATGAAGATTACATGGCTTCCTCCGGGTCCTTCAATTCAATTACATCAATCTCATTGATGTCTTCCAAAATAGACAGCCCTTCATAGTACGGTTTCACCCGGTGTCCATTCACTTTGAATATCATCCCATCTTTTAAATTTTTAAGCTCCATAGCTCCATGGGGAAAAACTCGAACAAATTCATAAGGACCCGTCCACCTTGAACACAATTTTCCGGGGAAAAGTTTGAGACGAGAGTTAAAGAGAAGGAATTTCATACCCGGTTTGAGAAACTTGGGTTTAAGATTTTTATCATGATATCTCTTTGTCCTCTCTTTGTACAACTTGGCACTCTCATAACTATCCTGCCTCATTTCTGCAAGCTCATCCAAGTCAAGCAACCTTTTTTCCCCCGCTAGAGTCAAATCCATGTTTAGTTGCTTGGTTACCCAATATGCTTTGTGCTCTAATTCTACCGGAAGATGACACTCCTTTCCATACACAATCGAGTACGGGCTCATGCCAATGGGGGTTTTGTATGCAGTCTGATATGCCTATAGTGCATCATACAATTTGTCAGCCCAATCTTTACGATTTGGACGCACTGTTTTCTCAAGCACCACCTTGATTTGGCGATTACTCACCTCCACTTGGCCCAAAGTTTGAGGGTGATAGGCTGTAGCCAACTTGTGACCCACCCCATATCTTTTAAACACTTGATTGAACATTATGTTTGTGAAGTGTGTCCCTTGGTCACTGACAATGACACACGGCACTCCATACCTGCTAAAGATATTTTCACGCACAAACTTGCAAACACTATTAGCATCATTAGTCCGGGTAGGAATTGCTTCCACCTATTTAGACACATAATCTACAGCAACAAGAATGTACAAGTAGCCTTGGGAAGGGGGAAAAGGACCCATAAAATCAATACCCCACACATCAAAAATATCTACAATTAAATTATGTTGTAGGGGCATTTCATCTCTCTTTCCTATGTTTCCGGTCCTTTGGCATCTATCACACCTCACACAAAAGTCATGAGCATCTTTGCCCACTAAAGTGACCCCCACATTGGAGTTCGTGGCAAAATCTCAACACGCTAGCTTGCTCATGCTTCGGAATGCATCTCCTAATTATCTTGTTCGGGCAAACTTTCCACAGATAAGGGTCATCCCAAATGTAGTGCTTCACATCCGATCTAAACTTTCGTTTTTGATCGTAAGTGAAGTGTGGTGGCATCAAATTGGTCACCAGAAAATTGACAAAATCAGCATACCAAGGCTCTTGGACATGTAGAGCAAAGAGTTGCTCGTCCGAAAAATTTTCATTAACCGGAATTGCACCATCAATTACACTAGTGAATGTGAAGTCCTCAAGCCTAGATAGGTGATCCGCCACCACATTTTCAGTCCCCTTTTTATCTCTTATTTCAATGTCAAACTCCTGCAGTAGGAGCATCCACCTAAGAAGTCTAGGTTTAGCATCCTTTTTATTCAACAAATATTTAAGTGCAGCATGATCAGAGTAGATAATCACCTTTGACCCAAGCAAGTAAGAAACGAAGCTTTTCAAGAGCAAACACAACTGCTAAAAATTCTTTTTCAGTGGTAGTATAATTCAGTTATGCATCATTTAAAGTTCTACTTGCGTAATGAATCACATGAGGTAATTTATCCACTCTTTTCCCTAAGACAGCCCCAATCGCGAAATTTGATGCATCACACATGATCTCAAATGGTAGAGACCAATTGGGGCTAGATAATATGGGGGCACAAGTTAACTTCTCTTTAAGCAAATTAAAAGCATCCAAGAACTCTTGGTCAAAGATGATCTCGGTGTCCTTGGCCAGCAGGTTACATAAAGGCTTACAAATTTTTGAAAAGTCTTTAATGAAACGCCTATAGAACCCTGCATGGCCTAGAAAACTTCGTACACCCTTAACCGAAACAGGGGGAGGTAGTTTAGAGATCAAATCAATTTTTGCCTTGTCTACCTCAATCCCCTTACTTGACACCAAATGCCCTAGCACAATACCATGCCTCACGAGAAAATAACATTTTTCCAAACTAAGGGTCAAATTTGTCTCGCAACAACGTCTTAAAACCAAAGTCAGATTCTCGAGGCACTCATCGAAACTATTACCAAAGACCGAGAAGTCATCCATAAAGACTTCGACACATCTCTCAATCAAGTCGGAGAATATGGAGGTCATACACCTTTGAAAAGTCGCAGGTGCATTACATAGCCCAAAGGGCATCCTTTTGAAAGCGAATGTGCCAAAGGGACACGTGAAAGTGGTCTTGGCTTGGTCCTCAGGTGCAATGGGAATTTGGTTATATCCCGAAAAACCATCCAAGAAGCAATAATACTCATGTCCAGCTAACCTCTCTAAGATTTGGTCAATGAAGGGCAAAGGGAAGTGATCTTTCTTTGTTGCAACATTCAGTTTGCGCAAATCTATGCACATTCTAAGCCCAGTCACTTCCCTTGTTGGGACTTCCTCACCCCTCTCATTAGTGGTGACAGTGTAACCCGATTTCTTTGGAACGACTTGAACTGGGCTCACCCACTCACTATCAGCAACAGCATAGATAATGCCTGCATCAAATAATTTTAGTATCTCTTTCCTCACTGCCTCTTCCATATGAGGGTTCAACCTCCTTTGTCTTTCTCTAGATGGCTTAGAACCATGCACAAGATTAATTTTATGCATGCACATGGAGGGGCTTATGCCTTTAATATCTGCTAAGGTCTACCCTATGGCCGACTTATGCTCACAGAGCACTTTTATCAATTTGATCTCTTGCTCTAGGGTTAAATCAGCGGCAATTATCACTGGCAAAGTCTCACCCTTCCTAAGAAAAACATACTTTAAATTTGAGGGGAGGGTTTTCAGCTTAAGAGGTGGAGGGGTTACAATAGAAGGCACCGACTTCTCATTGAAGTGGCCTAGGGGGTGAAACGGGCCATCACTAGGATGGTGTTCGTCGGCCTTTTCCACAACCATCAGTTGAACATCCGCATTATCCATAAGTTTCTCACCGCCAGTTGACAACAAAGACTCTAACTCCTCACAGTCTCTCTCATGCCACAAGACCTCACTCACACAATCCTCCACAACATCTACACAATTACAAGACTCATCATCTATGGGACTTTGCATGACATCAAACACAGATATTTCAATTTTCTCATTAGCCACACACATAGACAAAGTCCCATCACCCACATTAATGATGGTGTTAGTAGTAGCCATAAATGGACGCCCAAGCAATATGGGAGATTCCTGACTATTCCCAACTCCATTCACAGTTTCTAGCACCACAAAATCCACAGGAATAATTAAATTGGCTACCTGCACCAAAACATCCTCCAGAATTCCCAATGGCCTCTTGATTGAATGATCGGCCAGTTGCAAGGTCATTGTGGTGGGTTTTAGCTCAGGTAAACCCAACTCAAGATACAAATGATGGGGCACCAGATTAATGCAAGCACCAAGATCCAACATTGCCTTCACCTTTTTAGAGTCCCCCATAGATATAGAAATATTAAAACTTCCGGGGTCCTTCAATTTAGGTGGGAGGTTCTGTTGTACCACAGCACTAGCACTTTCTCCCATAATCAACTTCTCATCATTCCAATACTTGGGTTTCCTGGAATTTAATTCTTTGAAAAACTTAGCATAAGCTGGAATATTTTTGATGACATTCAACAATGGGAGATGAATGTTCACTTTTGAAAACATGTCATACAAATCAGACATTTGTTTATCCAGTTTGCTTCTCATAAATCTACCAGGGAACGGTACGGGAGGTACATATGGCTTGGGGGTAGGAGAATCAGTAACAGGACTTTCCCCCATGCCATTAGTACTCTTACCAACAACATCCTCAACAGTTATTTCAGAAGGTTTAGGAGAAGGTTCAGAATGTACCTCACTACTTACCTGTTTTCCATTTCGTAGGGTCATAATGGCCTTGGCTTGCTCCCCTTGACTTGGGAAGGTTCCCGGTTTATGCCCTTGCTGCCCCACAGCTAGTTGACCAATTTGGGTCTCCAGCTTTTTGTTGACAGCATCCTGCTGCTTCTCTCGCTGCTCCATCATCATTTTCATTTACTGTTGCTCTTGCATCATTGACCTCATCATATCCTCTAAAGATTTCTTAGGTTGCTGATCTGGATTCCCTTGTGGGGGAGAAGGATATAGAGGTTTTTGTTGAAACTGGTTCCCTTGGTTACCCCTCCATGAAAAATTCGGGTGATTTCTCCAATCTGGATTATAAGTGTTAGAATACATACCACCTTGATTTTGTCCTGGGTTCAAAATCACACTGTGCAACACTTTGGCAAACATTAGTAGTATGAGCATTAGAACCACAATTAGCACAGAAATCAGATACCACATTAGCACTTGATGAACCCATATTCATGTTAAATTTTGCAAAATTTTGGTTCATCAAGGCTACATGTCTAGCAAACTCATCTACACCACTTAATTCATGCACTCCCCTACGTTTCCCTCTAGAGCCTTTTTCTTGAGAATTGGCTCCTAACATCTCAAATAAATCTTGAGTTTCAGCAACAGTTTTGGCTCCTAAAAAGCCACCTGCTGCATCGTCAACCATAACTGGTCGGCTGCAGTCAACCCCCCATAAAATGTTTGATGTAAAAGGGCCTCAGGAAAAGCATGATGAGGGCATTGCACTTGTAACATTTTAAATCTATCCCATGCCTCATGGAATGGCTCACCTTGATCTTGAGTAAATCCTATAATTTTCTGTCTAAAGGTGGCCAAAGTGGCCTGTGGGAAAAATTTCTTAAGAAAAATATCGTGCAACGCATCCCATGTAGTAATACTCCTAGTGGGAAGTAACAGTAGCCAAGTTTTGGCTGCCCCTTGAAGAGCAAAAGGGAAGTATTTAAGCCTTAATTGTTCGTCAGTAACTCCCTCCTTAACAGGAAATCCCGACACAATCATCATGTACTCTCTCAAAAAGTTCAAAGAATCCTCACCGGGAAGACCCTGGAACTTAGGCAGCTGACTAAAATAATGTCCCTTTGCCTCATAGGTCTTAGCTGCATCAGTCAAAACAATGCATGACACCGATGTGTCGACCTTGGGCCTAGCATACTCTTTCCATTACTACTTCAATTTCTTCTCCCTCGGTGGAAGAAGTTTCTAATTCACTTAACACTACCTCTGCCTCGGTGACAGAAGTCTCAGATTCAGACTCACTAATAGAGGGAATGCCCCTATCAAGTCTATCAATATTATCGTTCAAAGGGACCAAATGGGGATCCAATGAACGTCTACCAAACATACACCAATTAAATGAACTTGTAAATCACAACAAATCCCCGGCAGCGGCGCCAAAAACTTGATGGATAAAATTCACTGTGTAATAAAAATACCTTGCAAGTGTACATGTGCCGAAGCAGCAGTATACAAAAGTAAGGGTCGAACCACAGAGACTTGTGGATAAACAAGTTGATTTAATTAATGTATAGAGTAACCAAAAAGGGGGGGGGGGGTTTGATTTGATTTTTAATTAAACTACTTTTAACTACTAAACAATAAAAAACAACTAACTTAACTAGCACAAGAAATCAAGGATTTAAACCAAGAGATAACAAGAAGTTCACGGATTGGTGATCACAATTACACTCTCTTTATGCTATTTTGATGATATAAGAAATAATCTTGATTTTAGGGTTCATTCACTTATTTAAGAATTGGGACGGTTAGGTGGCCGGATTGCAATTCTATTTTCCTATGTAAATTAATTCTTCCGCAAGGTCCAATTAAAACACACAGAATTTATTAAGTTTTAAAGAACATAAAAACCTAGTTTGTCTCTTTTTCCGCAAGGTCCAAGATCCAAACTATTTAACACAACAATGGCTATGTTTGACTCTCCACACAAGTGCAAGAAATCAAACCCTAATAGTTACAGAGCCAAAAATATCTATCAATATAATTGAAACCCAAAAACGGAATTGAATCTATTGTGTTAAACTAAAACTACGATTATCATCTCATAACATAAAGATCATGCAATTGTTCACAACCAATCCGCAAACCAAGGAAATTAGCAACTTATACCCATAGATTAAATCACAAGAATAAGATTATAACTCATAAACCTGGATAATACGCTTGATGATGAAAGATCCAAAATCTTGATTACACCTCGAAAACTTGAATAAAACCTCCAATCATGTTAAAATCTTCAAAACCTAGAAATAAAGCATAAGAAAAAACTGTTCTGAAAACCTAATCCCTTTTATCCATGAGAGAAGAGTCCCAAACAGAGAAGGAATTAACCAAATAGTAAAAAATAATAAAATCCCGAAATTCCTGGCGAGGGTAGCAGGCGGGCGCCTGGGGTCATGCAGGCGGGCGCTCCAGTGACCAGTACGTTGGGCCGTTTTGCTACTTTAATTCACGCGGGCGCTTGCAGATAGGCACGCGGGCGCTTGAGCGAGCGGGCGCTTGACTTAAACCGAGCGGGCGCCTGACTTGCTTTTCCAGTCTTCTTCTTCTTTTCCTGCTTTGCTTTGACTGTTGACTGCTGACTTGGACAGTTGACTTTTGACTTGGACTTTGTCTTAAGCAATCATGGTCTTCAACACTAAAGCACTAGGACTTTGCAATTACATAAAAATAATAATAACACTGGAAAGAGTCTCAAAATGCACAAATTCTCACAAAGTTCCTCAAATACAAATAGACCAAAAATTACATTAAACTATTCTAAATTACATCAAAAGTCCATAAAAATAATATGAACATGGAGAGATAATATATGATAAAATCGATCCATCAATGAGTCGATGGATCCCAAAAGCGTGCAACTCCCCTTAGAAGGTCCCATTCCGGCTTTAGATTCTTCAAGGTGAAAAGAATCTTAAACCCGAACATCTCCACGAATATCTCTTGGCGAGGTTTATTGACTGAACGAAAGAACGTTACTAAATCACCCTTGTAGCATTCCACTAACTCTAAGTCCAAGGAGAACTCATCAACAATTATTGATGAAGGGACGGGCTTACTTAGGGCCATTGGGAGCAAAAGGTTGATAATTCTACTCCAAAAGAAAGGTTCCCAGAACTGATTTAAGGTTGCATGGTATTCTAGGACTGACTAGAGGTGTTTATATACAAGGTTGGACACCAAATCCTCGAGGAAAAAGGAGAAACAGCCGCAGCATGAAAGGATGGCTCGTAGGAGACATCGATGTCTCATACGAGGCATCTCCCAAGTCAGAACAACAGAAACTCTGCTCAGATTTCAGGTTGCTCGACAAGTCAAAACATGTCTCAATCACCTCAAAAATCCATCCAAAACAGTTCATTCATCACATACAAATAGCCCAACGCGAATCCATCTCATAAAATTAACCCTCAGTTGACCAACCGGACGTGATTCAATACACTTACACAGTCAGAAATAAAACTAAAATTAACTAATGTATTGTATGCTAGAGTTAGGAAATAATTGTTGCATAGGTACAAACAAGAAAGGAAAAATTGCCTTCGCCCACACCGAGGCAACAAATACATCATCAATAAAAGAGGAGAATGGGGGAATCCTATGCTAGAGTTAGGAAATAATTGTTGCATAGGTACAAACAAGAAAGGAAAATTTTCCTTCTCCCATGAACTGGGCGAGCTGTCCCGCGACCTTTCTATACTCAGTAATGGGCACCTGTTGAGAAGAAACAAATGGAGATATCAAAATCTTCAGATAAACGATAAACAGAAAGATGAAATGGTAAAATGATGGAAATGACAGAAGAAGGGTCATAAATCATACCATGGTCGCGTCGGCAGGAGGTACGAGTTCCTCAGGAATGTCATAATGTGTGGGAAGATCCTCGGTATTCTCTACTCCCTCAGCCACGCTGTAGGTAAAAGAAGCTGGTCCAAGCTGTGGACGAAAAGGGATGTGGACAACTCCTTGGGCCTGAGCCTGATCACCCTCTATAATCAATCGGGGCATGAGACGAGCAAGGAATTCCTCGTAATCAGCCTCCAAGGACATATGGTCAAAGGCTTCCTGACCAATAATGAGGTCCCCTCTCTCCTGCTCCGCGATGGCATAAGAATTAAGCATACGAGCCGGCGGGTCAAAAGGGACAACGACGTCCAGTCTGCCACCACCCTGCTGGCGAGAGACTCTCTCTCCTAAGTAGAAGCATCCCCCACCAAGGCCAATCATCAGTAGCCTCATACCAGCAAACCCGTAGCGTGATCAATGCCCAAACCCCGCCAAGGAAAGAAGGCGACGGCGGACTCAGGGACGGCCTCCCACCTGTCAAAATACACCCTCATGTGCTCCACCGTCATGTCAGCCCCCTCGGCATGCTCATCACGGGTATCCCTGTTATCCTGGAGCCATCTCAGAGTATCTGGGAACATAAGGGTATTGTCTCGAAGATTGAAAGTGAAGAGACAAAACATGCGTATCCCCAGGCCTGTAAAATGGGAGAAATATAGAAAAATGTCAAAACTTAATGAGTTACTAAGACAGAAAGTAATCTGGGGCTGAAATAAAGGAGGAATACAGAAGAAGATGAGTATTGTACCTCCCAGGCATGACTGTAGCCGCCTAAACCAGCGTTCGTCCGATCACGCGAACTCTCATCCATGGCCACATAGCAGTGGGCCAAGCCAGCAAAACCCCAGCTAGCATCAGTGACATGCTGCATGTCCCTCAACACACTCAGAAGAGTAAATAAGGCAGTCGACGCATGATTGGCAAATAGCATCTCAGAAAAAGCCCACTATAGAAAACCGCGGACAGCTGCAATACGGGTACCGGTCAAATGCATCTGACCAGCATTAACAGTCACGTAGGCATCGAGCTTATCCCTCAAGGCCTTCAGAGGGACACCCTTGCCTAGGGTACGCATAGAGAAACCCAGAAAATGCATCATATCATACCTGCTAGGAGTAAAGTCCGCATCCACCTCAAGCGGCTCACCGACGATGGCAAGCCCAGTAATGGCATGAAAGTCATTAGGGGTCATGGTAACCTCCCCCCATTGCATGTGCATGGTATGAGTACTGTCCCACCAGCGCTCCCGGATGGCCTGGAGCAAGTGCACGTTCCTCCTCTCACCGACAAGGCCGTCAAAGAAGGGTTTCAATCCGAGATTCTCAATCTCTTCCTTCATCTCGCCATTGAGAGTTGCCCACCTCTCAGCGACCGCTCGTACGCTGCCCCTACAGTCATTGATCACCCTGAATGACTGCAAACAACCGAGACACAAGAGTCAGATGTCAAAAAATCGGTAAAATCCTCATTCAAGCATTTTACCTGAAAAGTTGCGGAATTGCCTAAAGGGACAGTCAAAATCATGTACTACCATACTACAATGATTTTCAGCATCAACAAGGGTGAAATACTATCGAAAGATCAGCCATGCATGATAAACCCAAGCAGCGATAATTCTAGGCGAAAATTGGCGAAAGTCGAATTGCTAGAACACTAAATTGAGACATGCAGCAAAAAATTGACATGGAAACTCATTCAGAGGAAGAGATCCTTACCCACCTGGTCCGAATGGCATGAGAAACGTGGTCCTCTGGGAACGGGCACAACTCATCCGTCGCCCACACTTTACCCTTCATATGCCTACCAAAGAGGTGCTCTTTGTGGGAACGATGCACACCGGACATTTGAAAGGGTTAGGGATCACTAGAACTTGGTGAAAACAAAGATTTTTTAGTGAGAAAATCGCCTAGGGTTGAAAGTTCCTGAAAACAGAATGAGAAAAGTGATTCAAAATTCACTTTCAGCGCCTGATATTGCGAAAAAACAGGAATAGCTCGTATGAGGTATCCATCCCTCGTACGAGGCATCCCCAGAAAATCTCCAGAAAACCTCATTTTCTTAGGAAATTCCAGAAAAACCCTGCTTTTTAACAGAAAAGTTAGAAAAAGCCCTGCTTTAGACCAAGAGGTCGAATCTAAACCCGGTTCAAGATGGAACATTGAGTCATCAACAAATGGATATTTTCAGAATTAGAACAAGCAAAGTTGTTTCTCAGTACAAATTTATCCTCACCGCGCATCCAAGATCATGGGTGAGCAATGAAATCGGCATCAGCAAACTTTAAATCCCACGACTGTCATCAAGACATAGGTTAATGGCATAGGATTTACGACCGGGTATCCCACGACTATTATCAAGACGTAAGTTAATAACACAGGATCCCACCATTTAGAATCCCATAATTGCCATCGAGACGTACGTTAATGGCATAGGATTCACTTTTCTGGCGGAAAGGCAGTCGCGTCAGAAGGAGAAGCAAGGTTCGAGTAATTGGCGTCTCCAAAACCAGGTGTCCCACGACTGTTGTCAAGACGTAAGTTAACAACACAGGATCCCACCATTTAGAGTCCCATAATTGTCATCAAGACGTAAGTTAATGGCATAGGATTCACTTTTCTGGCGGAAAGGCAGTCGTGCCAGAAGGAGAAGCGAGGTCCGAGTAATTGGCGTCTCCAAACCCAGAGTCCCATAATTGTCATAAAGACGTAAGTTAATGGCATAGGATTCATATTTTCCAACGTAAGGGACAAACTCGTTGGAAGGAGAAGCAAGGTCCGGGTAACTGGCGTCTCCAAAATCGAAGGCGGTTCGTCATCAACAACAGGAAATGTTCAGGATTGGGTCAAAGAGATTGATTCCTCAGTATGGTTTGCAACTGGAGACGGTTCGTCATCAGCAAAAAGGAGTATATTGAGAATTGGGTCAAAGAGATTGATTCCTCGGTATGGGTACTCACCAAACTCTAAGCTTTACTTATCGCAAGTATTGTTTTCGAAAATGATTTTCAAAATACCTTAAACCTCAGTTTTTGCGTATTTTCAGAGTCGAACTACGTTTGGTCTGATTTCCTTCCGAGGAATACGTAGGAAGCTTTTTAGCACGACCATACCCCTAGTTCAAAATGGCGTCTTTTCTATCGACGACGGTACTTCATCCATAAGTATCGTCGCCGAGGTGCTCTGTAGACACCCCATTTTGGACGTTCATTTATAATCACACTACTTCTGTGTCTCGCCTTTGAATTGGGTCAAAACTCGTTAAGTTGGACATGTTTCATTAAGTTTCTGACTGACTCCGTTAGTTAGGGGCCAAACTGAACATCAAAACTATCGCAGAGGGCAAATAAGTGAATCCAGCACTTAGATGCCTCGTACGAGAAATTGATGTCTCGTACGAGGTATCCCCCTCGACAGTCGGGTTTTTGGTCAGTTTCCTTATTGATCTTAACCCCTTTTCTTGGCAAACTCTCATGCAATCCGGGGGAAATCCCATGACCGATCATAGAGTCCTAAAATAACCTCTTGAGAATTAAGTCTTTGATTACCAACCATAAACAACTCTCCAACTAAAACCATAGGTCACCAAAAACCTATAAATAAAGGGTTTCTTTCACTCTAAAAAGAGGAGGAGAATTTCTAGACAGCCCCAAGGCCGTTAAACAACCAAAAAAAGCTCTCATAATCATTCTCTCTCCCATACCCACTAAATGTGGAAGATCAAAGGCCTTTAGTCAAGGCCATCCATATGATTCTTGAAGAAAACGCTTAGGTAAAATCCTTGCTTTCTATCTTCTCATCTCCTTCTTTGCTTTGAAGTAGTGTGTGTTGGGTTTCGTAGTAACATGCGCAGCGGAATTAAGCATTTAAAATTTATGAAACCCAAAGCCCATAGATCCATTCATATGATTAAGTCAAATACAACATAATGAATACTAGAATACTAACCCTTGATGCCTTTGATTTTGCAACCTTGAATTCGATGGAGGCTTGAAATCTTGATCACGAACAAAGCAAAAATCACGAACTATGAAGATGATGAGTTTCACCCTCTAGCGGTATCCACACCACGAACGAATATCAAGAACACTTGATCTTGGTTGCTAGACCAAATTATGAAACACGCTTTCACAATTGTAAGAACTATATGGAATTATGAATATTCTTGTTCTTCACTTTTGGGATCTTAGAACAAGAAAATAACCTCTCAAAACCTTATGGAGGCACTCACAACAACATATCTAATGGCTGTAAAAAGGATCCTTAAATAGGTCCTAATCCTTAACCCTTAAGGACTTAGGAAACCTAAATCCCGTCACCAAATTAGGCAACAAGGAATTCTGGCCGACTTGACTGGCACGGTCGTGCCCTACAATCTGGCACGGTCGTGCCATCTAGTCCGCGCGAATTTCCCAGCCGCCCATTTTCGGCACGGTCGTGCTTGGTAATTTGGCACGGTCGTGCCAATCATGTCGACAGGTTTGCCTTGGTTTGGATTTATGGCACGACCGTGCCATTTTAAACCGTGCCATTTTAAGGCGCACGACCGTGCCAGAGCCAAACACTGATTTATTTCCATAATTCCCATTTAGTCCTTTACGATTCGTTCTATTCGTGTGTGACCCTCTAGGATTACACTAAGTTGGCAATGTGCCCAAACATGAACCCATAAGATATGATTAGGTTCTAGCAAACCGTCATACCTACCCAAATAGTGTAACTAGATACAAGTTCGCATTCCTTTTAGAACATGTCATAATCACTTTGTCCACGATGTCTTTGAACACAAGTCATGGTCAACAAGTCAACTTGTTTTGTTCAATACTTTTCTCGATCCCGAATATGTTGATAATCCAAATGACATTGATCCAATAAATCCATTTGAGTTTGGCCAAACATTTCACCAACATCATTCCTTCGAGGGGCCCAAGCTTGAAATCTCTTCGAAGAGGGACAAATCCATTTAGCTTATTATTCTTCCCTACGTGAATCCAATCATGCCAATCATACCCTTTATAACTACCGTGTTAAAGCAGCATTTGAATATGTCAAACATAATGTTCATCAAGTGAAAGACAATAATAACTTCATGTCTAAGGATTAAAATGGCATAACTAATACGAGATTTATATATGACATCGACCATGACATAAATCTCATACCGCGGGTCATGTCCAGTACCTTGTTCCAAACAAGTACCCATAGATCTAACATGATCATCCCATGATCATTTAGCCTTTATACTAGTGCTTAACAAGCTCTAGGGACGGAGATTATTATAAGCAAACACGAGCCATAATAATAATCTTATTATCTCTTTATTATTATGAATAAAATGATAACTTATACAACGTTTAACAAACGTGCCTAGGGCACCAACACCAACAATCTCCCACTTGCCCTAGGCCCAATTCCCTAGGTATCCAATACCCATGGACCCAACATGACCATCATGTCTTAGCTTGTGGAAGTCCCATTGTTTAGTGTGTCTGTAACGTTATCATTAGTTGGTACTTTGCATATATTTACGTCTCCCTTATCAGCGATTTCTCGAACGATAAGAAAACGCCTAAGTATGTGTTTGGATTTAGGATGTACTCTTGGTTCCTTTGCTTGATCAATAGCACCACTATTATTACTAACAAGGTCTATTGGTTTTAGCAATACTAGGAACCATCTCAAGTTCACCAATGAACTTCTTAATCCAAACAGCTTCCTTTGCAGTATCCAATGCGGCTATATACTTAGATTTAGTCGCAGAATTAGTGACTGTACTCTGCTTGGAACCATTCCAACTTACAGTTCCACTATTTGACATATGCACAAAAAATTGATTGCGGTCTATTATCATCTTTGTTGGTTTGGAAGCATGCATCCGAGATCATTTTCCATACCTTCATAGATCATAAACGAATCCTTAGTTCTTCTAAAGTACTTTAAGAATTGCTCTCATAGCCATCCAGTGAATCTCACCGGTGTCGGATTGATATCTACTCGTTATGCTGCAAGCATTAGATATATCCGGCTTAGTACTTATCATGGCATCATGGATCCAATTGCCGAAGCAAATGACATCTCATTAATTTTATCATGCTCATCTTTTGTCTTTAGGACATTGAGTCTTGCTTAGAGGAAATCCATGTAACATTGACAAATGTCCTCTCTTAGAATTTTTCCTTGCGGAATCTTCTTATGACTTTGTCAATGTATGTACATTGGCTTTAAACCATTTAGCTTCCTTGATCTATCTCTATAGATCTTAATGCCAATGACTTATGCGGCTTCATCCATATTCTTCATTGCGAAACACTTTCTTAACCAAATCTTTACAGATTAAAGTGTAGGAATGTCGTTTTCAATGAGCAATATGTCATCCACATATTAGATAAGGAATAGCACCATGCTCCCACTAATCTTCTTGTATATACAAGATTCATCTTCGTTCTTGATCAAGCCAAGCTCTATGACTTATCAAAACGGAGATTCCAACTCCCAAAAGCTTGCTTCAATCCATCCAATGAATCTTCGCAACTTTCATACCTTTTAGAATTCTCTTGACTATTAAAACCTTTAGGTTGTATCCAATACATCCTTAAGTGAGTTCCCTTTGAGGAACGCTTGTTTTGACATCATTTTGTCAAATTTCATATTCCAAATATGAACATGTGACTATGAAAATTCTAATAAGTTTCTTGCTACCCATGTAACATTTTTCTCCAAGAAAAGTCATTCATCTCCTTTGGTTTTTACACCTTAGGTTAGAATGATCAAGTTCCAAACTTGATTATTATACATGAATTGCCTTTTAGATTTTATGACTCCAAGCCATTAATCTAATTGTGGAGTTGATATTGCATCTTTGATAGGTGGTAAATACTTCTTTCTAAATGAACTTTACCTCAATACTTTCTATCTCGAAATATCCAATATTTCTTCTAATAGATTGTATTTTATCATGTGTGCAAGTACTTGTATATCTTGAACGGATTTTCACAACCCCTTGTGAAAACTTGTTTAACTTCCATCTCAGGTTAAAATATATTTTCTAGGTCTCGAACCATTCGAGATACATTTTACTCCCACTGATTCTTTTAGAGATAAACCACTTATCTAGAAAATTATCATCATAGTCAACAAACCATTTGTTTCTTATAAGTAAAATTATTATCCTCAAGTTTCCTTAGGATATCCCATGAAAATATATTTATTAGCTTTAAGTGTGAGTGTGTCCCAGACATGTCCTTTCCAAAAGGGTCTCACCATCTTAAATCTTTATGAAAGACAAACCGAGTTTTCTTTCACCTTTTAACCTCTTTTTATGGAACTCAAATTAGTGTAGTTTTAGCAGTTTATAACACATAACCCCAAAACAAATAATGGAAGATCAATTTTGATTTTATCATCTTATGAGCCATATCCAATAAGGTTCAATACCTCCATGTAGACACATCATTCCAAATGGTGTTCTTAGTGGAGTTTATTGTGAAACTATTTCACAACCTTAATGATAACTATCAAAATCTCGGTTCAATTATTCATCATCACGATCGAGTCAGAATCTTTGAATAGTTTTACCAAGTATAACCAAAATTCTCTTTTAGCATTGCTACTTAATGCACCATATACATTGACATGTATTAGGTCAGGTAAGATATTAGCCTTTTGCTATTCATAGTAAAAGATGTTTTGGTCCAAGTAAATGATATTTGCATAAATCATGTGATTCCAAATCATATGAGTTAAAACTCCGTCCCATGGAATTTTAGATATGCATTTCTCATTTATTTGATCAAAACAATAAGGCATAAAGAATTTTAATTATTTATGTTATAGATTTTATTACTTTGTTCTTCAAGATTTAGGATATAAAATTTATTTATATGATAACACAATGAAGTAAATCATAATAAATAAAGCACCTTTCTTATTCCAAATAAGAAATGAATATCCTTCATTATCTTATAACAAAATAATATTTCCTACTTCATTAGTAAAGTCACTTTACAAGTGTTCTATGAATAATGTTGCAACTCTTGCATCATTACCACTCATAGATCAACCGTTACTATAAGCAGTCCTTCAATTTACTAATTATTGCGATATCCAATACCCAATAATTAAATTTAGAAAGATTAATTTATAACATAAATATTTCCAAGCGGTAGTCCCACTACCATTTCTTTTATTGATCATTCAGAATTTTGACTACAATCCTAAATGGTCAATCCAATTGCCATTTTACCAAATTGCATCAATTAGAGTTATTATTTTAAACATAATTATTTCCTTTAGGCTTGACAAATCTGTCTTACCTTTCCTTTGGCATTTGGCCTCCTTTTCCACCATGAACCATGAGCATTGGAGAATCCATTCTCCACCATCTTCATCTCCACAGTTTTTCAGCATATCATGCAACTCGGAGAGATTCTTATTCATTCCAAGCATGTTATAGTTCATCACAAAGTGATTACAACTTTTGGACAATGAACAATCCAATTGGACAAACAAGTTTCTCAAGATACTCTACGTAGCCTTTATCTTAATCATGTGAGGTTCCACTTATTGCCCTTTACTCCTTTTGCAAGAAGTGAATGCAATAATGGTTTTATACCTCTCTTGCCTAGATTTCTCTTTGAAACATGTAACTCAACTCCACGCCTATCTAATAGGCTTCCAAAGTTCCAAACTTTGTTGAAGTTTTGAGAACATAATCGTGAGCTTGAGACAACTCACATTCCTAGAATCATACTCATGATTCTTGTGATTGTCTATTCCGGCTTTGGGTTCTTTAGGAATAGGCCCATCAAGAATGTACAACACATCTTCTTGCCTTAGAGCAATTCTTAGGCTCAGGATCCAATCCTTGAAGTTTGTACCATTCTTTTGAAGCTTTATCCTTAACAAGGATTAATCGCAACGATTTTAGTTGTCATCTACAACTTATGCAAAATTTCCAAAATTTTACAAGTACCAATCTCATTAAAGAGATAAATAATGTATTTTCCAAAAATACTCCCACTAAATTATATAACCTTCTTATACATCCAATGTATAATATAATTTACATGGGCTAAGATCCAACTTTAATTTGATTTTAAGTCCGCTATGGCGGATTACACAAAACCAAATTAATTAGGTAGACAACCCTGTCAATCATATCCCATATGACTCTTAGATCCTTTCATGAGACTCTTTTGATATTGGGCTAAGATCCAACTTTAATTTAACTTTGAGTCCACGGAGGCGGACCGCTCAAAATCAAATTAATTAGGTAGACAATTTCTTGTCAATCATATCTCATATGATTCTTAGAGATCCAATTTCGAAAGCATGTTTAATCTCATCTTTTGCCTAGGCCCAAAACTGTTTTGACGCCTTGTTAAGTCCAACCATTTTTAACGTATAGTTAATGTGCCTCGCTAGGGCGTGCCCACATCATCCATCTTGCTCATACATAGATAAAGTTAATGCACCTCGCTAGGGCGAACCCACATTAAAATCACCCATGCACTAACAAATGTTTTAATCATGGCGTGGCAAAAGGACTTAAAACTTTCTTGAAGGTTCATCACCATATAGCATACAACACATTTATGAGCACACAAGATAAACATGTTACGCATCAAGTTTAGCCACTAAATTAATCTCCATTAATTTAAGCATAATATTTATGTGTCATTAGTTTCTCTATTATTATGAGGATGTGATTATTTGAACTTTGGTCATCATCTCCAAATCAAGACAACAAGAAGTGCGGCCGAACTAAGCCATTGGCAACCACAATTCCGCACTAATTCAAGAAACCAAGAAAGTAGTCCATGTGGCCGAAACTAAGCAATAGATGGTCTCGATGAGCATAGGCCAATTGCATTCACAATTCCACATGGATCTCCAATCATTGAATCAAGAACTTTGTTTCTCAATTTTAGCAATTATGAACTCTTCATAATTCTAATTTCGTTTTATCTTTCAAACCTTGATTGCGATCAAGTTTGGGAAACACAATCTTGTTGGGTTTCGTAGTAACATGCGCAGCGGAATTAAGCATTTAAAATTTATGAAACCCAAAGCCCATAGATCCATTCATATTATTAAGTCAAATACAACATAATGAATACTAGAATACTAACCCTTGATGCCTTTGATTTTGCAACCTTGAATTCGATGGAGGCTTGAAATCTTGATCACGAACAAAGCAAAAATCACGAACTATGAAGATGATGAGTTTCACCCTCTAGCGGTATCCACACCACGAACGAATATCAAGAACACTTGATCTTGGTTGCTAGACCAAATTATGAAACACGCTTTCACAATTGTAAGAACTATATGGAATTATGAATATTCTTGTTCTTCACTTTTGGGATCTTAAAACAAGAAAATAACCTCTCAAAACCTTATGGAGGTACTCACAACAACATATCTAATGGCTGTAAAAAGGATCCTTAAATAGGTCCTAATCCTTAACCCTTAAGGACTTAGGAAACCTAAATCCCGTCACCAAATTAGGCAACAAGGAATTCTGGCCGACTTGACTGGCACGGTCGTGCCCTACAATCTGGCACGGTCGTGCCATCTAGTCCGCGCGAATTTCCCAGCCGCCCATTTTCGGCACGGTCGTGCTTGGTAATTTGGCACGGTCGTGCCAATCATGTCGACAGGTTTGCCTTGGTTTGGATTTATGGCACGACCGTGCCATTTTAAGGCGCACGACCGTGCCAGAGCCAAACACTGATATATTTCCATAATTCCCATTTAGTCCTTTACGATTCGTTCTATTCGTGTGTGACCCTCTAGGATTACACTAAGTTGGCAATGAGCCCAAACATGAACCCATAAGATATGATTAGGTTCTAGCAAACCGTCATACCTACCCAAATAGTGTAACTAGATACAAGTTCGCATTCCTTTTAGAACATGTCATAATCCCTTTGTCCACGATGTCTTTGAACACAAGTCATGGTCAACAAGTCAACTTGTTTTGTTCAATACTTTTCTCGATCCCGAATATGTTGATAATCCAAATGACATTGATCCAATCAATCCATTTGAGTTTGGCCAAACATTTCACCAACATCATTCCTTCGAGGGGCCCAAGCTTGACATCTCTCCGAAGAGGGACAAATCCATTTAGCTTATTATTCTTCCCTACGTGAATCCAATCATGCCAATCATACCCTTTATAACTACCGTGTTAAAGCAGCGTTTGAATATGTCAAACATAATGTTCATCAAGTGGAAGACAATAATAACTTCATGTCTAAGGATTCAAATGGCATAACTAATACGAGATTTATATATGACATCGACCATGACATAAATCTCATACCGCGGGTCATGTCCAGTACCTTGTTCCAAACAAGTGCCCATAAATCTAACATGATCATCCCATGATCATTTAGCCTTTATACTAGTGCTTAACAAGCTCTAGGGACAGAGATTATTATAAGCAAACACGAGCCATAATAATAATCTTATTATCTCTTTATTATTATGAATAAAATGATAACTTATACAACGTTTAACAAACGTGCCTAGGGCACCAACACCAACAGTGTGATTCCATCAAAGGATCAGCCTAGAGCCTCTCCAATTCATGGAGATGGTCTCGAAGCATATGATTCGACATCCCAAATAAATAAGCAATTATTTATTTGTTTGTTTTTCTCTTTTGTTACATGAATGCATGATTTTGAAAGGATGATGATAATTTCTTAGCAAGACCAATCCTAGATTGGGTGAATTGGGTGCTCCTTGACCTTCCCAATTCATAACTTAACCCCCGAATCCAGAAATCTCGGTCCGTGTTCCGACAATAACATGGTGGCGACTCTCGAATCAACAAGAAGGTAAATCGAAGGAAGAAAACGTGCCTCGAAGCAAAACCTCGTGCGCAAACACTTCCTCATTCAACTTGCTTTTGGGCCGCCCATGGATACACAGTTCTAATGCCGTCCCTTCGACTCTCCATCAGTGTGTAAAGTTCATAAATGGAGATGAAATAGTGACCGTTATGGCAGAAAATGTCACTATCCACAGAAAGGGGGAACCCATCCACCAAATTCAGCATGGTTTAGCAGACTCTACCCTCTCCGGTGTCTCAATCAACGCCATTGACAAAGAAGGGGGAAACGGATCATAGACCCTCGGCAATTGAAAAGTCCTCCGCATGATGAGGAACATGAACTACTTCCCTGGCTTAGGACTAGGGAAATATCAACAAGGGAGAATGCAACTAATATAGGTTCCTTTTGTTAAGAACAAGTTCGGTTTGGGATATGAGCCTTCCAAAGACGACTTAAAACACGAGCAAGCCGTCAAGAATGAAAAGGCCCAAGCTCGTAGGGAAGGCCGTCATTATGAGATTCCCAATCTAAGGCCTTACCGCAAGACGTTGAATGGGTATTTTGTTCTCCAAGGGGAAGCTGTCCCGTACATGATCTTTCCCGAGCCATAGGTTAACAGCAAGGGCATCAGAAAGCCCGGCCTTGAGATCTTTGCCAATTATGAGATCCAGAAGTCCGAAAAGGAACCAACTCCCATGTTACCCCGTGAATGGTGGGGGAAGAAAGTTACCATAGAGTTCGAGACAGAGATCACCGTGGGGGAAGAATTGATAGATTTAGCCTCCATGTTCGAAGAACTCGCCATCATGGACGAGTGCCAAGTCAATGCCATCTACGACACCGACATGAGAAAGGAGACTATCAGCGAGATCCAGCCAAGCTCCAAGCCGATCAACAACTGGTATTCTACAAAGGGACCCGTGGTATCCGAAGAATTCTTGGTCAAGAAGATGGGTTGCATTCCGCGCAAGGTTACAAAACAAGACGTGTTCATATTCACTATTGAGTCCGAGAGTGTTTCCGATACCCTCACCCAAGAGGATATGGAGGCCATAGGCGAGCGTGTGTTCCCTTTCTTTGTTAATGAAAAATTTGACCTTTCCGAGTACCCTGAGATTGCAAACATCATGAATGATGAATTAACTAATAACGAATCTAATGAACTAGTTAATAACGATTCAAATAATGATGAAATAGACCACGAAAACACAACATACTTAAATGAACTTTCTCAACAGGTCCGTAGTCGTGGTGAAAATGGTCCAGGGGCTGACGAAGAATTGCATGTTGTTAATCTGGGTACCGACGAAGAGCCGAAAGAAACCAAGATCGGAAGCTTCTTCAAGGGAGAAGAGAAAGACAGATTGACTGCACTGCTCAGAGATTTCGTGGATGTGTTTGCATGGTCATACAAAGGCATGCCGGGTTTGGACAAAAAGGTTGCTGAACACAGAATTCCGATCAGAGACGACGCCAAGCCAGTCAAACAGAATCTCAGAAAGATCAAGCCAGAATGGTCTCTACAAGTCAAAGAAGAGATAGAAAAGCTTCTCAGTGTGGGCTTCATCAAGGTTATTGAATATCTGAAATGGCTAGCTAATGTGGTCACAATCCGAAAGGCTAATGGCAAAGTTCATGTTTGTGTGGACTTCCAGGATCTGAACAAAGCTTCCCCAAAGGATGACTTTCCACTACCCAACATCGACATGCTAGTCGACTCTACTGCTGCCTACAAGGTCCTTTCATTCGTGGATGATTTTTCTCGGTACAATCAGATTCTCATGGCCGAGGAGGATCAACACGAAACTGCTTTCACAACACCATGGGGCACCTTTTGCTACACAGTCCTGCCGTTTGGGTTAAGGAACGCTGGGGATACTTATCAAAGGGCTGTGACAGACTTGTTTCATGATATGATCCACAAAGAGATTGAGGTTTACGTGGAAGAAATGATCATCCACTCAAAAGGGACTGACGGTCAACATTTGATCGATCTCCGTAAATTCTTTGAAAGGCTTCGTCAACACAAGATGAGGCTCAATCCCGTAAAGTGCACTTTTGGGGTTATCCGAGGCAAATTTCTTGGCTACATGGTTACCGAGAGGGGAATTGAAGCAGATCCCTCAAAAATCAAGGCGATCATTGATAGGCCTCCTCCCAAGACACAGAAAGAAATCAAAGGTTTCATGGGCAGACTTCAGTACATCAGTCGGTTTGTACACCATCTCACTTCCATGTGTGAGCCAATCTTCAAGCTACTCAAGAAAAATGTGGCCCTAGAATGGACCGACGCTTGCCAAGAAGCTTTCAACCAAGTGAAGCATTACTTGACATGCCCTCCAGTCTTGGTTCCACCTCACAAGGAGAAGCCTCTCTTGCTCTACCTCACAGTGAACGATGAAGCCCTTGGGGCTATGCTAGCACAAGAGAACGAGACTCCACAAAGTAGAATGCCATTTACTTTGTCAGTCACCGATTTCAAGGAGGCGAAAAGAACTACTCTGTCTTAGAGAAGTCATGTGCAGCACTGGTTTGGGTTACTCAAAAGCTCAAACATTACATGGAAGCCTTTCCGATCAAGCTAGTAGCAAAAGTGGACCCACTCCGCTACATTTTCGAGAAGCCTTTCATGTCGACAAGGATAGCCAAATGGTAATTCATGCTCTCCGGTTATGATATCACTTACGTCACACTCAAATCCATCAGGGGGAAAGTGTTCAGTGATCAGCTTGCTGAATTTCTATGTGACGAAGTGAAGGGGGAGGACTTACAGTTTCCCGATGAGCACTTGGTTTGCACTACAACCGAGGAAAATAAGTGGCAACTTTTTTCCGATGGCGCCGCCAATAAACATGGTTTTGGGATAGGATGTTACTTGTCGATCCAAAGGACATCTACACTCCAATTGCCATCCATCTTGAATTCGAAGCTACCAACAATGTTTCCGAGTATGAGGCATGCATAGTGGGGCTAGAAGCAGCTCTAGAAAGAAATGTCACAGAGCTAGAAGTATTCGGTGACTCCCTGCTCCTTATCAATCAAACATCAGGTAAATGGCGAATCCAAGACCCGACCCTCCAACAGTATGGTCAACACCTCGAGGAATTGGATGAACAGTTCTAAGACACCACGTTCACTTATTTGCCAAGGTACAAGAATCACTTTGCCGATGCTTTGGCTACTATAGCCTCACTGGTTGAGATGCCCAAAGGAAAAATGGTGAAACCCTTGAAAATTTCAAGGAGGACCAATCCGGCATACTGCATGAACATTGGGATCAATGAAGTCCAAGATAACCCCCCGTGGTACAAAGACATCATGAACTTTCTCAACAACGGCACCTTTCCCGACAACAGCAATGGGAAAACCTGAATAGCAATACAAAATCTACCCGCCAGATATGTGTTGATTGGAAACCGAGTCTACAAGAGACATCATCAAGGGATCAATCTTTTAAGTGCAAACGAGTCCGAAGCTCAAGAAATCATGCACGATGTCCATGAAGGCGAGTTTGGACCCCACGTGAATGGGATTATATTATCCAAGAAGATACTCCGTATTGGCTACTATTGGACTACAATGGAAAAAGACTGCATCGAGAAAGTCAAGAAATGCGCCAAGTGCCAGTTCCATGCTAATCTACAACATGCTCCGCCTTCACAACTATACAACATGACCACACCTTGGCCATTCTCTTGTTGGGGTATAGATATCATCGGCAAAGTCCATCCTACGGGGAGCAACGGACAGTCATTCATCCTTGTAGCCGTGGACTATTTCACAAAATGGGTCGAAGCACAAGCTTACTGAGTTCTCAATGCCAAGAAAGTGGCCGAATTCGTGAAGAAAAACATTATGTTCCGATATGGTATCCCCCATGAGATCATCTCTGACAATGGCTCTCACTTCGAGAAAGAAATGGATGCACTTTTGCTTAACTACAAAATTACCAAGCACAAGTCATCCCCGTACCGCCCCCAAGCCAATGGAGCGGTCGAAGCAGCAAATAAGACAATCGAAGTCATCATACGAAAAATGGCTTCAACGGGAAGGGATTGGCCCGAGAAATTACCGCTAGCATTATGGGGCTACCGCACCTCAATACGGTCAGCAACGGGAGAAACTCCTTACTCATTGGTTTACGGTTCTGAAGCCGTACTCCCGGTCGAACTCGAGGTTCCTTCTCTACGGGTCTTACTCGAGAACCAAGTCAACGAGGTTGATTGGATGCAAAGTCGTTATGAGAAACTAGCCCTACTCGAGAAAAAGCGATTAAGAGCGTTCGAACGCACAAGGGCTTACCAATAAAGAATGGCAAGAGCTTTCAACAAGAAGGTGAAGCCCCGAAATATCAAAGTGGGAGATTTGGTCCTAAGACAACATCCTCCCAATGCCATGAATCCCCTTGGGAAATGGGGACCTCAATGGATCGGTCCTTACGTGGTCAAGAAGATACTAAGCGGCGGTGCAGTCTGACTCGTATACTTGGATGGCGATCAATTGCCAAAGGAGGTCAACCTAGACAAGCTCAAGAAGTTCTATGCTTAACAAATGAAGACCAATTAAAAAAAAAACGCTCGCTAGGTTGAAAACCCGCAAGGGAGGCCTAGGAAAAAATTAGAGCACCTGCAAAAAAGAAGCCCGCTAGATTGTAAACCCGAAAGGGCGGTCTACGGAAAAAACAGGGTGCACACAAAAAAAAAATATTGGTCTTCATTTGTTTAAACTAAGGAGACTTGAGCCTCTCTACAAAAGGAACGTAAGCAACCCTCGGGTGCGGTCTAAAACAATAAATTTTACCCAATTAAGTCATAACAAAATGCAATTTTATTCACCTCTTGAATTATTTTGATCACTACAACGGACGGTGTTGAGAAATAAAAGACAATAAAACATTAAATCCTAAATAAGTGGTCTATTAAATTGTAATCTTGGGGTACAAAGAAAAGTCTAATCTTTCTTCGGTTTGGGAACCCATTGCTTCTTGCTATAGCCTTTGACCTTCTTAGGTGGGGGCGGAGCACTCTTGGAACCACCAAGACGAGAGAAGACACTAGGACGGGATGGAGCTTCATCAACGACCTTCCCTTTCCCTTTGCCTTTGTCAAATGAAGCCTTGACCAGAGCCTTGTAAGGACTCTTCCACACATGAGGAGAATGGCCCTTACCTTTGCCTTTCTTATTCTTCGGAAAATAATGTGGCCTAGGGGCTTCAACGTGAACCATCGGATTTGAAGGCTCTGCAACAACCTCATTTGGCCTCCCCAAACGGTCAAAGACACTCAGGCGTGCCTTCACAATAGGGACGGACTTCACTTGCTCACCTTCGGGGACGGACACTTTCACCTCAAAGGAAAAAGTCATGGGGGCCATTCTTGACTAGAATTGGAGACCTAAAGAGATGAGAAGTAGTGCAGAATATTGCTGTGTGACCAAACTCGTCGAAATGGGTTCAAATTTATAGCTATTGGAAAACCCAGTTCAGAAAAGAAAGGGTCTGAAAATCAGCAGCCCAGATGTGGGCGCCTCCCCCTTTGGACCTGAAACGCACGTGCCTCCCATCTCCATTGCCAGATGCGAGCGCTGTTGACAGACGATAGAACAGAATATCCCTTGTCAGTTCAGCAACTGCCCAAGCATCTCAACGCCTTCGACCTGCAATCAGTTCAGAATCTACAGCAACAAAGCAACAGTCACCCGCAACAAGTGGAACACTTTGGGCACACATTTTGTTTGTAAAGAGTCGACACCTAAGATCGAGTCTAAATAAAACATAAAAAATGTAGATAAAATAGCTAGGATTGTAAATATGTGCTAAATGTTATTACATGTTAAAAAATAAATTGTTCAGGCACTCGTCCTCCCCAGTCTACTCCGAACCATCACATGTGGCACTGTGCTCATCCCCCTCATCACCACTCTCTGTCTCTTCATCGTCATCATCAGACTCTTCTTCAGACTCTTCTTCAGACTCCTCAACAAAGATCTCATGACGAGCTCTCTCGGTCACCCTTGCCGATGAACTAGCACCTCCGCGGCTCAAGCTCCTACTCAGTGACTGCCTAGCCGACTGCACAGCCTCATCCACATCAAGGGCTGCATCTCCGCAACATCTCCCCATGCCACGGGCACCCCGATCCATGCCTCTAGCAGCTCCAGACACAGTCCCTACAGCCTCCCTGGTCAGGTTCGCCATGTTCCTACAGAGCTCCACGACTCTCTCCTCCGGACGGCGCAGCCTGTTCCTCATCCCCTTGTTCTGGAGGCCTATGTACCTATAAGCAGCCACGGGTACCTGTCACAACAATAGGAAACTGCATCAGTGTACCGAGATAAGACAGACTAGAACAGAAAGGTGGGCCATAATAAAAAATGTGCAAGGAAAGTAAAAGTCATTCCACAGCAGTCTGGGCTGGGGGATCCCTCTCCGGTGACATATCTTTAGGGACAATCTCCCTCTGCTCATCAATAACCCCAAAGTTGGAGTAGGTATAATATGAAGGAGGCAGAGGAGGATCAAAGCAATAACCTGCACCGGTAGGGTAATACTGTGCAGAAGTAGAAGGAGCAGGCTGCCTTCCCTGAGGGTCGGCATACATAAAGCCCCGTATCAGATTGTTCGCTTGGAAGACACCGTAGTCCTGATAAAGGTGGACGAAAGGGGTAGCATCAACCCCTGCCATATACATGGCCCTATCATCCTCAGAGAGTGCTCCCCAGTTATGAGGACAAAAAGGAGGGAACTCTGGGACCGCCGGCCTAGGCGGGTTATGATAATCCACCATCTGGCTCCCGTGCTGCCAGTACACTCTCTCTTCCAAGTACATAGCCATGTACTCCATCCAGCTCATCAGTAATCTAGAACGAGTGGGTAGCAGAGTATGCTCTATGCCACCATAAATTGGTCTCTAGGGGAACAATGACTGAGACATGGACTCGGGCCTCAGACCATCCAGATATTACCTGGCTGAAACCAAGCTGATAGGGGCAGTGCTAGTCTACACATTCCTGGTCTTGTAGGACCACCTAGCACAGTCGGGATACAGGGGTTGTCCCTCCCGCTCAATCCGGAAATCTCTCATCCCCAGGATAGCGAAGGCCCACAGCTGCAAGCAGAAACAAAGGCAGAAATTAAACATAGTTGAAAGTGCATAAATGACAGAAATTGGAAAAAGGGAAGAGTAATGAGTATACCTCCCAAGCAAGGGAGAACCCGGTGACAGAGCTCCTAGTCGAACGACTAGTCAAGTCCATACCGTGGTAGCAGGCAGCCAAACCCGCTGCACCCCAGTTGTACTGAGCGGCCTGGTCCAAGTCAATCAGGAGGTCCAGAAGGGATAGAGCAGCAGAACCCCCCATATTCGCCAATAGGGTGTGAGAAAGAGCAAACCAAATGAAACATCGGGCCACCGCTTCGACCCTATCAGCAGTAACTCCCCGAGACTCAACCTCAAGGACTCTAAAGTAAGCCCGAATCCTCCCCCAAGTCACTCGGGAATTCATCACTACGAACTCGCAGTCGACTAGAGCCAACAACTCAGCAGGTGCCCTAGCAGTCCCGGCAACACCACAAGGGACAGGTACCCCCGATAAAGGCAAACCGGTCAGAGCTGTGAAGTCATTCGGGGTCATAGTCACATCCCCCATCGGTAAGTGGAAGGTGTGAGTGGTGTCCCACCATCTCTCCCTCAAAGCCTGAATCACATCAGGATCATTCTTCAACGAAGGCAAACTGGTAATGAAAGTACCGAAAAATGTAGCGGCCACCCGAGTCTGTACATTCTCTGGCAGTTTCCTCCATACAAAAATGGACGCCTGAGCCTCACCATAGATCTCAGTCAAATGGTTCCACCTCTGAAAGGAAACAAGAGATAAAGGAAAAATTCATCAGCATAACGGCTAGAAAATGGCCAAACCCAACATGAAGAATTCAACAAAATCACCACGTACAAACAAGTGTGTGAGCATGCAAATGGGTGTCCAAGCATTCCTTTCGCAACAAATCAACAAGAACAACAACATGCAGTCATGATCGAAAGGGTTGCTGCAGCAGTATTACACGCAACAATGACATAGCCCCAAAATGCAAAAAAATCAACAAGGAGAGGCGAAATCCTTACCAATCCCGCAGAAAAAAAGTGGGAGATATGAGTATGGGACTCATAAGTCAGTTGCCTTGGGTCCATTGCCTCGACCCAAACCTCGGCCTCTTCACCCATGGGCATCTCGAAAGGGGATGTTTGATGAGAACTCGACATGATTCTTCGATAGAATGGTCTCAAATGAACAAAGGAAGCGTCTTGGGATGATTTCCTCGCAGAATTTTAACTCATAATATAGAGAGCTTGGGCTATTTTCGAACTTGGCTTGAACAGAATGAGCAGTTTCTGAATATATGCTGAACTTAAGCGCGATGCGCGCGCCTCTTAATGCCCCTACGTGCCGCGCGCGTGTCCCACAGTCGTTCTCAGACGCGGGCGCTTCCCATGTCCAGTCAAGCCCATGTACAAGTTTCCATGCAGGAATAAATACATCACATCAATACGCATTCAACTCCCATCCGAGTTTTCAGCTCCTCCTTGGGGTGTTTCAAGTACAGAAATTCCGCAGCGGACACCGTTAAAACTGACTGTTACAACAGTCAAGGTTAATCTCGACATTTTGCTAAAGGGAAAACATTCTTTTCGGCCCGCAGTCAACTGTGCCCGCACCCCAAGAAAAGTCAACATCAAATGCAGCCACCAACAACAATTCGGTCCGCGGTGAGTCACTAAAATTCACCACTTCTTGGAGCAAAGCAATGAATTCACTAACGGATTCATCAAAAAAAGTTCACTAACGGGCTCCTTCAAGAGGATTCACTAACGGATTCATTCAACTAATTTACTAACGGATTCATCAACAAGATTTCACTAACGGGCTCCTTCAAGAGGATTCACTAACGGATTCATTCAGCGGATTCACTAACGGATTCGTCAACAAGAGTTTACTAATGAGCTCATTCAAGATGATTCACCAACGGATTAATCAAGCGGATTCACTAACGGATTCGTCAACAAGAGTTTACTAACGAGCTCATTCAAACGGATTCACTAACGGATTCATCAAACGGATTCATCAACAAGAGTTCACTAACGGACCCATTCAACGGATTCATCAATAAGGGTTCACCAACGGACTCATTCAAAGGATCCACTAACGGATTCATTCAACAGATTCACTAACGGATTCATCAAGCGGATTCACTAACGGATTCGTCATCAAGAGGGTTACTAACAGACTCGTTCCAATTGATTCACTAACAAATTCATCCAACAGGTTCAACCGACGGATTCACAAACAGATCATGCCACCTCATCTATCGACAAAATCCGCCCACACAGGGAGCGCACCCCTCTCTCTCTCACAATTTCAAATTCCTGCTTTCATCGAGTCTTTGCTTTTTTTTGGTGATGTCCTCGGCAGATGTCTTTTCTTTCGTCGGCACGTTTTGCTTCGCAAACCACGCCACCGAGGGGCTCTATAGACAACCCTCCTTGGACCGCTCACCCCGATTACACTGTTGATTTTGTGTTTCTCCCTCTTTTAAGTGTTTTTTATCAGTTTCTGTTACTTCCGTTAAGTTCCTGACTGACCCCGTTAAGTCCAGGGACTAAACTGAATAGCAGGGCTGACTTTCCAGTCCATTCTATCAAAAAAGCTATCTCTGAGTCGCGCGCCTCCGACCATAGGAGCCAGAAGCGTGCGCCTTCGACACCCAAGGTGGGAAGCACGCGCTTCTGGGTGTCAGTTACAGATTTCTGTCCAAGAATGTCTCCCTTGCTCATTTTACATGATTTTTCTCGGGAAAGATTTCTTGGCGACAGAGTTTTTGCACCAAAAACTTGTGTTTTACAACTATATAAAACCCTCTTCTCCACCATTGGAAGGAGGACACTTTTTGGAAGAAAGAAAACTATACACAAAAATATTCAAGGCATTTCGAAGACAACTTTTCAAGAAATATTTGAAGTCACCTTGAAGCATAGGTAAAAGATCATTCTCTTCCCTCTTCCCTACTTCATCTTTTTTCCTTCTCTTTTCATTCCATCAAAAGTGCAATCACCCAAACATTTTGGGATATGACACCAAAGATTACTTCACTTCATTGAAGTTAGTTAAGGAGTTATCTCCCTACATTCTAAAAACCCCCCTTTTTAACCCTTATTATCATCATCAAAGAATAGGAAAAACATTTTGATTATGTAGATTTTGAACAAGAAAGACCAACATTAGTTGGGCGAGATGGGTGTTTAAGTACTTCCCATCTCGTAACCTAACCCCCGAACCTCATAAACAAGAATCTATATTTTCGTAAATCAAACTTAGGCTACACATTAGGTTTTTCTTATGTTCCTCTAAAAAATAGGTGGCGACTCTAAAACACAAATAGACATCCTAGGGAATCGACCTGCGTGCCCTAGCCTAAGGCCACGCTCGCCCCCGGGGTATCTACAGATCATACCGAGGAAGCCTACTATTCCCAAAGGATTCCCTCTCAATCATGCCCACCATCTCTTCTGAAAGTTCCATAGGGCCACCGGTCACGATACCAACTCGTGTCACCACCTCAAAGATGTAATCCAAGATCTCATAGACTCTAAGCAGCTAGGAGTTCCCAATGTAGTGACAAACCCTCTCCCAACTGCGGGAGGAGGGATCAATGTAATAGAGATAGCTAGTGAAGGAGAGGAGACTACTCGCCTAATCCCAAATGTGTGCGAGAGCACTCCAAAGTTTAATAATGAAATTTCTTTCTGTTACATGTTGTCTTGGGATCAAGTACTAGATAGAAAGAATAATAAAGAAAAGGAAGACGTTAACTTACTCACCCACTCCGGTCGAGTTGTAATCAACAAAGATCCAAGAATAGAAGAGCCATCATCTTCAAAAGAGCCCGAACCCGTTGAGCTTGACGATCCACTTCTTAAGCAATTAAAGAAAACGCAAGCCAACATTTCTATATGGGATCTCTTAGGCTCATCTCATAAGCATCGAATGATGATCTCGAAAGCATTAGCCCAAGTCAAAGTGCCCAAAGAAATAACTCCCGAAGAGTTAACGCAAATGGTAGGCCAAATCCAATTTGGCAATGTGATCACATTTACCGACCTAGATCTACCACAGTATGGTGGAGGGCATACCGAAGCTCTCTACATAACCGCCAAGGTCAATGGGCATCGAATCCCTAGAATCCTAGTAGACAATGGGTCCGCCATAAATGTCTTACCAAAGAAAGTCATGGTAACGCTTGGCCTTACCTCAAAAGAGCTAAAACCGTCAACTCTTACTGTACGAGGGTTTAACTGCACTGCACGCTCACCTATAGGGGCGATCACTCTAACAGTTATAGTAGGAGCGATATCTACAAAGGCGGAATTCTAACTCATTGACATCCCCTCTTCTTTCAACCTTCTTCTAGGACGCCTGTGGCTACATCAAACGGGAGGAGTACCATCGACTCTCCATCAATGTGTCAAGTTTAAACACAACGACATGATAGTCACCGTACTTGGAGAACTAGTCACTGCTAGCCCAATCTTAGAAATTCAGCATGAGGCAGCCGACCACCTCTTCAATAGATTCGAAATCCAAAAGCAAAGTAGTGTAGAGATGGTAGAAGTGCACAATAAAAATGACCATTCTAAGACAATTCCATTCTCCGGAACGCGCCCAGTACTTAACATGATGGTCTATACCCCCCCCCCCAGAATATGGTCTAGGGTATGTGTCACCACTCAAGGGCATCCCTAAGGAAGAAATGGATTGGACTTCATACATAGTGCCACTGGCACCGCCCTATCCAAGGACTCTAAATGGGTACCTTGTACGCGAGGGCGAAAACTTGCCATATTTCATGTTCCTTGAACCATGGATCGACCATAGGGGGAAGCGCCAACCGGGCTATGAAATATTCAGTGATTGTGATCCGTACTCATTTGAAACAGAACAGATGCAATTCTCGTGGCTACCTCAAGAATTAGGGGTACCAAGGCCGAAGCATTCAGTAAGTGGGACTTTGTGTTGGGATAATACCTACTGCGCCAATTTCTCAACCTTTGCAAGCTAGAGGACACTCAGATCAATGCAATAGACAAGGGGGACACTTCGAACAAAGACTATACCGAGCTTATCAAGAAATGTTACGAGCCCATCCAGAACTGGTATATAACTGTACGCTGCAAGCTGCTGTTGTGGGCGAATCCAGGGGCTTTGTGGCTGTTGTGTGATGATATTTTTTATTCTTATTTTGCAAGATACCAGTGGTTTTGTGGGGCCATCTCGAGTTCTTCCCAGATGCTGGTCTTTCATAGTGGGAATTGCCTTTTGGGGCATCTTTAGGTATGTGCGGTCGCGCCTATGAGGGGCTCTCCTTTGCATCGTATCGATGAGTGTATGGTCACACCTGAGGTGACAGGCTCTCCTTTGCATCATTTTAATGAGTGTGTGGTTGCACCTGAGGTGACAGGCTGCCTACGTATCCCTTTCAGGAATCAGACCTTCGTAGTTCGAGTTTTTATGAAAAACTCGAAAAAACTCAGTCTAATTCGAGAAAGTATTAGTTAGAGACGATCTGATTTGGACGTCGCGCGACTTTCAAGATTGGAGTACCTACATAAGACTTTCACAAGCATATAGATATAGCATGATATTCATGTGCTTGAAAGTGTCATACATGTGCCACAAGAGAATTCAAGATTTGAAGATATGAAAGATTAAGTACGCATTCTCTATCTTCGGATAGCTTTGATTATAATGATCTTTTAAATGATGATAATTTCTTTTCTTCTTTTTTTAGACACGATGTGCAATGCTTGCGTTTCAATCTTTAGTTTGAAAAAAGATGAAAGAAAAGTATGTATGTACAAAGAGGGAGAACCCGGGAAAGGAAGGAATTATTTTTATTTTTATTTTTGAGAGAGAGATTTGTACAAGAAATGAGAGTTATGGCAAGTGTATGGGGAAACGAGGTCGGAGGCCTAGCATGAGTACTCGAAAAGTCAATTCCCGACACCATTTTGGTCAAGTCTACTCAACGAGGTCTCTCGGGATGTGACATTCAGAACAACCCCAGTTTTTCATCGCGGAAGCCCCAATTTTTCATCATGGAAGCCCAGTGTGTCTCAATGGCAAGTCTTTAAATGTTGGCCGTTGAAGCCCCAATATTATGTCACTGTCGAGGACTCGACTATTTAGAAGAGCGGTCATATCCATTCGATGCTCATTCACATGATTCAGGAGCAAGAACCTTGACCATGGGAGATCGAGGAGACCAATGTGTAACCCGAAGGTTGCGTTCAAGATTGATGACGCTTTGTTGGGGACCAAACTAATTTGAGGAGTTTTCTCTATCACTTGATGCATTCCCATGTGGTCAGATGCAGGACCCTTTAATGTGACTTTGGAGCCGATCTCGAGTTTTTCGGTTTGAGATTTTGACTAGCAAATTGTTCTGACGTCCTACTTCTGGAGGACTTAATTGTTCTCAAGAATTTTCACAGAGTTTGACTTTTCGCTGTCAGGGTTTTAAAGAATCCCAGTATTACCGAGAAGTAAGCTTCACAATCAATGTTATTTTGATGGGGACCAAACTGTTTTGAGGAGTTGTCCCAAATCTGTCATTCTCTTGGATGGACACATACGCTAACCTGAACAAACCATGCTCGACCATTGTGAGTTCGACGCTTTCATTCGAAGCAAGCCCCAGACTGATGACGTGCAGCCCCAGATTAGGTCTTTTCATTTGGGAGTATATGCTTATTTGAGGTTGTACACTTTAGAGACTTTCATTCGTTTATCTCTCTTGCTGTGACAGATTTAGGAATTGGTAGGGGAAAGTGCGAGGCCAGTATTTTGGGAAGGCAAAAGAAAATCTCGTAAGATCTTCGACATTGTGTTTGCGCAGAATGAAATGACAAAAGGACGAGGGTAGGGGAAGCCCCTAGACTCGAAGAAAATGCTCACAATTTGAAATCAAAGATTCAAGATTAGAATTCGTGTTAATGGTCAAGTACTTCTAAATAAGATGGATTTTCGCAATCAAATTAATTTTAACTTTAGAAAAGCAGGTAGTTCATTTGGACTCAAATTAGACCGCAACAGCTCGAGATGAGAACACCATTTAACAGTTGTAATTAGCGTCGTCTGTTGACCTCGTGAGAGGGGGGTCCTCGATCCATCTATGCAAGTATTAATTTGTGTTGACGTTAATTTTGTTAATTTGAGTACGCATCATAATCAAGTGGTGAATCTCAGTGTGTGTGTGAATACCGACTCTCCCTTTGTTTTCAAACTTGGCTTAGTTTACAAAGTCGAGTACACCGTCATCCCTTACTTTATTGATTTTGTCCCTTAAATAAGACATTCCTAGAAAGCAAAATATGAGTACCATTTAGCAATTGATTGTTAACGCAAAAAGGGGCACCCCTAAATTTTTTGTCATTTGAAATTCTTTTCTTATGCACAACATTGGGAATAAATTAAAAGGAGTGAGTAACCCCTAGCTTCGGATTCGAGCTTCGAACGGACCATAGCGGTGGGAAAACTCTTCCTCCATAACGCTGATGCGTATCCAGAAATCTGGTTAAGCTAGGATAGCCCCTACCCGGTTAACCTACACATCTAGAGGTGACACCAAAGCAGGATGAAAATAAGGGGGGAGTTAGCCTTCACTTCCGTTTTCGAGCTTGGAAAGGACCATCTGTTGGTGTTGGTGCCCTAGGCACGTTTGTTAAACGTTGTATAAGTTATCATTTTGTTCATAATAATAAAGAGATAATAAGATTATTATTATGGCTCGTGTTTGCTTATAATAATCTCCGTCCCTAGAGCTTGTTAAGCACTAGTATAAAGGCTAAATGATCATGGGATGATCATGTTAGATTTATGGGTACTTGTTTGGAACAAGGTACTGGACATGACCCGCGGTATGAGATTTATGTCATGGTCGATGTCATATATAAATCTCGTATTAGTTATGCCATTTAAATCCTTAGACATGAAGTTATTATTGTCTTCCACTTGATGAACATTATGTTTGACATATTCAAACGCTGCTTTAACATGGTAGTTATAAAGGGTATGATTGGCATGATTGGATTCACGTAGGGAAGAATAATAAGCTAAATGGATTTGTCCCTCTTCGGAGAGATGTCAAGCTTGGGCCCCTCAAAGGAATGATGTTGGTGAAATGTTTGGCCAAACTCAAATGGATTGATTGGATCAATGTCATTTGGATTATCAACATATTCGGGATCGAGAAAAGTATTGAACAAAACAAGTTGACTTGTTGACCATGACTTGTGTTCAAAGACATCGTGGACAAAGGGATTATGACATGTTCTAAAAGGAATGCGAATTTGTATCTAGTTACACTATTTGGGTAGGTATTACGGTTTGCTAGAACCTAATCATATCTTATGGGTTCATGTTTGGGCTCATTGCCAACTTAGTGTAATCCTAGAGGGTCACACACGAATAGAACGAATCGTAAAGGACTAAATGGGAATTATGGAAATATATCAGTGTTTGGCTCTAGCACGGTCGTGCGCCTTAAAATGGCACGGTCGTGCCATAAATCCAAACCAAGGCAAACCTGTCGACATGATTGGCACGACCGTGCCAAATTACCAAGCACGACCGTGCCGAAAATGGGCGGCTGGGGAATTCGCGCGGAATAGATGGCACGACCGTGCCAGATTGTAGGGCACGACCGTGCCAGTCAACTCGGCGAGAATTCCTTGTTGCCTAATTTGGTGACGGGATTTAGGTTTCCTAAGTCCTTAAGGGTTAAGGATTAGGACCTATTTAAGGATCCTTTTTACAGCCATTAGATATGTTGTTGTGAGTGCCTCCATAAGGTTTTGAGAGGTTATTTTCTTGTTCTAAGATCCCAAAAGTGAAGAACAAGAATATTCATAATTCTATATAGTTCTTACAATTGTGAAAGCGTGTTTTATAATTTGGTCTAGCAACCAAGATCAAGTGTTCTTGATATTCGTTCGTGGTGTGGATACCGCTAGAGGGTGAAACTTATCATCTTCATAGTTTGTGATTCTTGCTTTGTTCGTGATCAAGATTTCAAGCTTCCATCGAATTCAAGGTTGCAAAATCAAAGGCATCAAGGGTTAGTATTCTAGTATTCATTATGTTGTATTTGACTTAATCATATGAATGGATCTATGGGCTTTGGGTTTCATAAATTTTAAATGCTTAATTCCGCTGCGCATGTTACTACGAAACCCAACACCATCACGGCGGGAAAGCTCTTCCTCCATAACGCTGCTGCATACCCAGGAACCTGGTTAAGCTAGGATAGCCACTACCCGGCTAACCTACACGTCTGGAAGTGACCAAAGCAACAGTGAAAATTTCCATTGCTCCCTCTTTTCCCTTAAGTCATCAATTCGATTTTGATTTTTATTAATTTTTTTTTTTTAAATAACAAGGGGTGGCAAAATATAAAAATTTCAGGCATCTAAAAGGTACCCATATTTTGATTTCGAAATGATTTAGTTGTAAACAAATTCAATAACTCAAGGGATGACAGCGTTCTGTGGACTCGATAAATTAAATAAAAAATTATCGACTCGGGGATTTTCAGTATAAGTGCATTTTTTTTAGAGATTCACGATTCGATCACGATGCTTAGACAAATTTCCAAGATTAACCTAACACGTATTAAGACCAAGCTAGATAAATCAAGGCACATTCTTTTCCTCATCGGCAATCTTCGGTTGCGGATTTAGTTCTCAACTCAGTTAGTCGCAGTCTAAGATTAGTCCGTTTTCATATTTAGCTTTTAATAAAGTGATTTTAAAGAGATGCGCGATTAAGAAGAACTTGATTATAAGGCGAATTCGTTGACTGAAAACTTTTATTATAAGACAAATAAGAAATTAAAAAGTAGTACAAAGGATTGACACAAAAGTTTGATTTGGAAGACAAAGAAAGTGTGAGCACATTTTAAGAACGGGCCCGAAAATAAAAGGGATTGGAGTTGGGCGGTGTTCCCTATTCACAGCAAAAGAAAACCATCCCATCTGGTCGTCGAAGTTTCATCCGAAAAAGTGTCACAAATCTTCATGTCGGCAAGCTGCGGTCATCTTAGCAAAAAAGGGAACACTTTCCTCGGGGGTCGAGGAGCCCCTATGATACCATCGTCGGACTTGAAGCCTTTAGAGAGGGCTTCGGGATAACTCTATTGTCGATGAGATTCTAAAGGGCATGCTTGAGAGACCAACATGCATCCGTATTCCAAGCTTGATGGTAAGTGTAGAGCTTTGAGGGGTCCCAAGTCCTAGGCAGCGGGTTAGGTAACTGTAGACACCCCGCCTTGGACCGCTAACCCCGATTGCACATTTGATTTTGTGTTTCTCCCCATTTTAAGTGTTTCTCGTTAGTTTTTGTCACTTCCGTTAAGTTCCTGACTGACTTCGTTAAGTCCAGGGACTAAACTGAATGACGGGGCTGACTTTCTAGTCCATTCTGTCAAAATTGCCTTCTCTGAGTCGCGCGCCTCCGACAGTAGGAGCCAGGCGCGCGCGCCTCCCGCCCCCAAAGCAAGAAGCGCGCGCCTCTGGGCGTCAGTTACAGATTTCTGGCCAGGATTCCCTCCCTTGCTCAATTTACAGGATTTTGCCCGGGAAGGATTTCTTGGTGACTGAGTTTTGGCACCAAAAACACCCCTCTTTCACCTATAAAAACTTCCCTTTACCTCCATTTTCAAGGACCGAAAACCGAAAATTAAACTTACAAAAACTATACCAAAATCACTTTCTAAAGGTTCTCCAAGGATTTCATCAAGCAATATTTGAAGGTCTTCAAATTGTAGGTAAAAGTCCATCTTTTCCTTTTTTTTCTACTTCATCTCATCTCTCTCTTTTACTCTAATCAAATGTGCAATCACCCAAATCATTTTGGGACATGACTCTAATGATCACCTCATCTCATTGAGGTTGGTTAAGGAGTTATCTCCTACATTCCAAACTCTATTTTAAACCCCCCTTTTTATGACTTAAAGAAGAATAAGAAGAACGTTATTATTCATGTAGATTTTGATCAAGCAAGACCAAGTTTAGTTGGGTGAGATGGGTGTTTCGGTACTTCCCATCTCGTAATCTAACCCCCGAACCTCAAAACAAAGAATCTTTGTTTTCGTAATCAAACTTAGGCTACAATCAATAGGTTTTTCTTATGTTCCTCAAAACATAGGTGGCGACTCTAAAACAAGTTAGACATCCTAGGATAATTCACCGCTCTAGCCAAGTTGTGGTTCCCTGGGGTATCTTCAGTGGCGACTCCGCTGGGGATGTTAATTGGGGGTTAAACTTGCATTCTGATCGAAATCTACATCTTTTCTGGGCATTCTGATTCCTGATGGGGGAGGCGCGCGCGTCTGGCCTCTTAAGCCTAAGGCGCACGTATCCCGCTTCAAGAACAAGAATCGCCCACTTCTTCATATCCTTCATCTTCTTCTTCTGTTATTCTGCACTAATCACTTCTGCAGGGGTTACAATATGAACATAGGACCAGGGCAATCCCCTGAGTCCAAAGTCTGACATTCTGACAGGTGTGCCCAGAAGCGCGCACCTCCCATGAGCATTGCGCCATGCGCACGCGTCCCACATCAGCACTCAGAGGCGCACGCTTCTGGGTTGATTCCCAGAACAGAGACAGGTTTCAGTGACTGAGCAGAACAGTGGGGTGTGGGCACAGTTGCCTGCATCAGAACAGAATTGAACTCTCAGACTGTTTTAATTTTGTGTTTTATTTACCGGTCACACGGGTGATTCGGGAGTTGTAATTTTATGTGCTTATGTGTTTTGTGTGTTTTTCTTTCTTTTCAAAAAAAAAAAAATATAAAAAAAAATTTTGTCACTTGCTAGACCTCACACTACATGCACATATTCCTATGAACTGCTCACTATCGAGTCGCACAAGTCCAACCCCAAACCCGTCGAGGCCCGTCCTAGAAAGTTTCAAGCTCCACCAGACCTTGGCTCTTTCGAAGCGGTAAACCTCAGCCCGTGGTGTAGTTCAAGACTACATGCCGGGGGTGACCTTTGAGCCTCATATTCAAGCCGAGCACAAACCACACAATTCTAGTTAGGGTCTAACACTCCGTGACTCAAGTCGGTTTCCATGTACCGAGGTTTCCCTAAACTAATGTCTTCAAATCATACATGCCAACTTGTTGAAATGGACGAAATAAAACTCCGTCCCCAAAAGTGGCTATTTTGGACGAAAATAAAAAAATACGTCCCCGCATGTATGATTTACTACATTAATTTAGTTTAATCCCGACACATGTAAGATTCACAAGCGTGGTGGAATCCGATGAGTATATGGGACCGCGAGAAGGTCTATATACTAGTGTGACGATTCCACTATTTTTCTAGAAACCCCAAAAAGGACCACGTCCTTCCGACTTTGTAAAAATAAAAAAAAAGTGTCATTTTTCTTTATGTGGTTGAGTCTTTTTCCTTTGTTTGTGGGTTAATTACTTTACTCAAAATGTGTTTGTGGGGCCATCCTAAGATCGACCGTGTTATCTCAATAGGTCCAATGGCTTCCAATGGCAACAACAACAAGGGTGAGAACATTCCCGTGTCCAACGAAGGGTTACTCAACATGGTGAAAGTATTGAAAGGGCAAATTGATACACTAGCCGAGGATGTTCGCCGCAAGGATTATTTATGGAGAGCCCGTTACGAGCATGTGGAAATGGCCCATAAAAGAGAAGTATCCAAACTCGAGGACCAATTGAAGGGGCTCACGAATGAAAGAAAGGCCCAAAGCATTGATACCGGTTTGGTCAATACTCTCATGTCCTACATTGACCAAAGGCTTAGTGGGCTAAATTTGCACAAGGGCCCAAGCACCGATCTTCATCAAGCTTCTCTCCTCATGAACACAATGGAGGCTCTTCCCGAAAAGTTCAAGATGCCCGATATTGGTAAGTTCAACGGCAACTCTTGCCCCGACGCTCATGTCGACTCCTACATTTGGGCCATGCTACCAAAGAAAGTGTCTCCTCAAATAATGGCACAATGCTTCCCGCTTACTCTTGAGGGGGTCACAAAAGATTGGTATATGGGTCTTCCAGTTTCCACCCGCCTCAATTGGGATGCCGCTATGCTTGCCTTCAAGTCACAATATCAAGGAAACTCCATATTCCGCCCTACCAAGAAGGAATTGGAGAGCACCGTGAAAATGGGTGATGAATCATTTGGGGACTTCTACCGCCGTTGGAATGACAAGCTAGCCGAGATGGTTGATAGGCCTTACAAGAAGGAACAAATGGACATCTTCTTGAAGTGTTTGAAAATGGACTACCGCACTCATCTTAGTGGGCTTTTCACTCCGATTTTTCAAGCATGTATGATGCGGGGGTTAGAATTGACAATTTGCTCCGAGAAGTGGTCGAGACCTCCTATGACACAAGCTTCAATGACAAAGGGTTCCCAAGCAATGACATGGAAGAATGTAGTGACATGGAAGACTACAAATGTCACGACCCGAAATCTAGGCTCTATTTTATTAGTAATAAATAATTATTATTTATTTAATTGCTTGTTTATTTATTTAAATTATTATTTATTTAAATATTCATGTGTGCATTTTATGTTTCATAATAATTATGCCTAGCATTTCATTTGGGTCATTTGTGCTAGTGTAGAAGTGTTGAGTCTTATTTGTTAGTGGGGAGTTTATTTGAAAGGGTAATATTAGGGGGAGGGGCCTTAGTGTAACATTTCAAATAATTCATCTTCTCCCTACTCCCTCCCTACTCTCCTCCCTCACCTCCCTCACACTCACACTCCACCTCCCTCTCTCTCCCAGCACATCTCTCTCTCTCTCTACATTGGGTAAGTTTTCTCTCTTCCTTCTCTCTTCATTTTCTTCATCTTCCTCTCATAATCTCTCATTTCTTAAAACATGAATCTTGTTTAGATCGTCGATAGGATCGTAGGAAGCCAAAAATATTCGAGTTCCGGCAACCTTGAGAAAATCCGGGTAAGTTGTTTTTCCCCTATTTTATGCTAGAAATGCTACTCCATGTTTATTTGATGTTATGAATGCTATTTATTGCATCTTGGGTTGATTTGGGAGTGATTTGCATTTTGTTCATTTTTGTGAAAATTTGGTATTTGAATCATCTTTGATTGAGGTCTTTAGATGTTCTTCTAGTAGTCCTTTTGGTTCAAAATGGTGTAGGTACTTTAGTTCACATCTTGGTAGGGTTAGAAATGGTGAAGATTGGGTTTGTTTTGGATATTGGGTTGTTAATGGTAGAAACCCAAATTTTTGGCAGGAATTTGCCTTTCCGGGCAAGGATGCACGCGCACCCTCCCATAGGAGGCGCCCGCACCCTTATGCCCCTCTTGAACAAAAAAACCTTCTGACTTCAGGAGGCGCGCGCACCCTCTCCTCCTCCAAACTGGATTTTCCTTCTGATCTAGGAGGCGCGCGCACCCTCCCATAGGAGGCACGCGCACCCTCTCCCTTGGTGTGAAATTTATTTCCCTTTTTGTCCAATCTTTCGAGATCCATATCTCCCTCATCCGGACTCCATTTTAGGTGCATAAATTATCGTTTTAAAGCTCTCCTTGAGATCTTCGAGATGAGTAAGTAGTTTTGGTTATGTTCTTGAGTTAACTGATTCCTTTGTGAATGTATGTGGTATGGGACTTGATTAAATTATTAATTGGAATTATGAAGCACTTTTATGATGCGTGCTTGTTCAATTCATCTTTTTGGTGATTAATTGGAATGATTCCCTACTTTGGAATCAATGGTTGTTTATTGTGCTAGTATTTCATTACTTAACCTTTACTTGAAAGTCCAGCTGGTATTTGTGTGTGTTTCGGGCGATGCGAAATATTATGATGGCACAAGCCAAGTCCATTATAATGTTGACCATTGTTTTGCCCAATTATTTCCCTCCTCCAGATTGGCCTTAGATGTGAGATGAGCTAGCCCCTTTGTGAGCACTTTAGCTATTGGTTTTCGGGCTTTAACTGTGTGTCACTGTCCCCTTGTTATTGGTTCCGGTACCGGGGATTTCTCTTCAGCTTTCATGCTATTATGAAGATGTTGATGGTTGATTATTGAAGCTGCGCAGCGACCTTTATTTGGTTCATCAGTTTGGGAAAACCTTGGCTATATCCTTTGTTATGTGTTTATTTCCGCTGCTATCTGTTATGTGATAATTGCTATGTGTTATGTGATTTATTATGGATTATTGCATCATAGCATGTCATGTAGTTGCATTAGTAACTTATTGAGATTTATCTCACCCCCTTTCTTTTATCTTTGTTTTTCCTTAACCCCCCCAGGTGCTAAGGATTAGTCTCGCTGATCACGAGAAAGAGGACGTCGAGTGTGGATACATTCTTTTTGGGAAAGTTGTTATAGGTTGGTTTACATTATATAAATGTGTAACCTTTTTGGGATAGTTGTACCAAACAATGACATCATTAAGAATTGTACATTTATATTCTGTTGGGCATAAACTTGTGGAAGTTTATGATAGTTGTATTTAGTTATTATCAAACTTGGATTTGTAAAACTTTGGATCATCACCTTTTGGTATCAAATGGAATTTTTAACTGCGGTATTTCACAGTTTTCGTTTTAAGTCGACGTCCAGCTCGCGATCTCGGGCCCGCGGGGTTCGGGGTCGCGACAGTTGGTATCAGAGCTATGGTTTGGATCTAAGTATAAGTCTAGGTGGACTAGTATGACCTAGGTTGGTAGTTGTGTTCGGAGTGAGTAACGGTTGATGTTTTATGCAGGTAATTGTTCTCAATGGCTAGAAGAAGGACAGGCGAAGGCTCTAGTGGAGCACAGAATCAGAATGACTTAAGGGAAGAGAACCGGGCAATGTTCCAAGGAATGTTTGAGGCCGCTATGAAGGCCATTCATGATCAAGGGCCACGAGAAGAGCATGTGGCACCACCGAGATATGGACTAGAGAAATTTCTGAAATTGAAGCCAAAAGAGTTTGACGGTGAGCCGGATGTAAAGAAGGCTGAGATGTGGATCGAGTCTATGGAGAAAATTTATGATGTATTTGGGTGTTCGGACGAAGATAGAGTCCGGTTCGCGGCTTATAAGCTTGTGGGTGCCATCGAGCATTGGTGGAAAGTAGTTAAAGCCAGTTGGGATGACACTCACACGGTTTATGCATGGGAATTGTTTGTGCGGAAGTTCAAAGAGCATTTCATTCCGGTAGTGGATCAGAACCGAAAGGAGATCGAGCTACTCAACTTGGAGCAAGGTTTGTTGTCTATAGCTCAATACTCGGCTAAGTTCACAGAATTAGCAGGGTATTGTGACTATCTTATGAGGACCGAAGAGCAGAAAGCTATGAGGTTCATCCGGGGTTTGAAGACTTCTATCCGGACTCGGCTTATAGCACAAAGGATTCAAACTTATCAAGATACGGTGGATCGAGCCTACTTGATCGAGCAGGATATAGGGGAGCATAAGAAGAAGGTTGAGGTAACTAACCCGAGCAAACAAGGAGGGCAAGGCAAGCCACAAACCCGTTCTGATAACCGAGGTAACTTTGGGGGACAATCTCAGTTCCGAGGGCAACCGATCCCAAGGAACCCGGGCACTACTTCCGGGAACCAAGGGAACCAAATTAGGAGGCTTTGTTCGTATTGTCAAAAGGAAGGTCATTCAGAGGACCGTTGTTGGAAAAAACAAGGCAAGTGCACCAACTGTGGTCAAATGGGGCATTTCGCAAGGGATTGTACTAGAGGCAAGGGTCAACCATCCGGGTCAGGAGTTGGTACTAATCAGGGTCAGAAAAGGGATGCCGCTGGGAAGCCCAAAGTTCAAGGAAAGATATATGCCATGAATCAACAACAGGCGACCGATGATCCTTCGGTTATTGGAGGTATTGTTTCTGTGTCTAATGTGAGCGCACGAGCGTTAGTAGATCCAGGATCATCTCATTCATACATTTCTGTGCAATTTGCTTCCATGTTAAATGCTGCATTCGAGTCTTTACCGTACGTGCTAGAGGTGTCGACCCCTATAGGAGAATGCTTGATTTTTGATCGAGTATTTCGTGCTTGTGATGTGGTTATTTGTGGTCGTGTCCTTTGTGCGGATTTGGTAGTTCTTCCTATCCAAGACTTTGATGTCATTTTGGGTATGGATTGGTTGAGCAAGTTTCATGCTTCCGTTGATTGCCGTAAGAAAACTGTTACTTTTTCTATTCCCGATGTGCCTAAATTTGTGTTTGAGGCTAGTCCTCTGAGTAGAAAGGTTCGCTTAATTTCTTATATGAAAGCGAGAAAATTATTGCATAGTGGTTGTGAGGGGTATTTGGCTAGTATTCTTGATACTAGGAAGGAATCCCCTAGTTTGGATAGTGTTCGGGTAGTTCGGGAATTTCTCGATGTTTTCTCTTCTGAGTACGATATGCCTCCCGATCGTGAGATAGAATTTTGTATAGATCTTTTGCCGGGTACGACTCCGATTTCTAAGGCACCGTATAGGTTGTCTCCCGAAGAGTTGAAGGAACTAAAGGTTCAGTTGCAAGAGTTGTTGGATCGAGGGTTTATCCGCCCTAGTGTTTCCCCGTGGGGAGCACCGGTTTTGTTTGTGCGGAAGAAAGATGGTTCTTTGAGATTGTGTATAGATTACCGAAAGTTGAATCAGGTTACAGTGAAGAACAAGTATCCTCTACCTCACATTGATGATTTGTTTGATCAGCTTCAAGGCTCAGTTGTGTTTTCTAAACTTGATTTGAGGAGTGGGTACCATCAGTTGAAGATTCGATCTGAGGATATTCCGAAGACTGCCTTTCGCACCCGTTATGGTCATTACGAGTTCTTGGTTATGCCGTTTGGGTTGACGAACGCGCCTGCCGTATTTATGGATTTGATGAACCGGATTTTCCACCCTTATCTTGATTCGTTCGTGGTGGTCTTTATTGATGATATACTCATCTACTCTAAATCCCGAGAGGAGCACGAGCAGCACTTGAGGACAGTTTTATCCGTTCTTGCGAGGGAGCAGTTGTTTGCAAAGTTTAGTAAATGCGAATTTTGGCTCGAGAAGGTTTCTTTCCTGGGTCATGTTATTTCGAAGGACGGGATTTCTGTGGATCCTTCAAAGATTGAGGCTATAGTGGATTGGAAGAGACCCGAGTCAGTGACTGAGATTCGTAGCTTTCTGGGTTTAGCCGGTTATTACAGAAGATTTATTGAAGGGTTTTTGAGGATCGCTACTCCGATGACTCAGTTGACCCGGAAGAATGTCCCGTTTGAGTGGACCAAGAAATGTGACAAGAGTTTTGAGGAATTGAAGAAGAGGTTGACTACCGCACCGATCTTGACCTTGCCTAATGGGAATGATGACTTAGTGATTTATAGCGATGCTTCGAAAGAGGGTTTGGGTTGTGTTTTGATGCAGAACAGGAAGGTGATTGCCTATGCTTCGAGGAAGTTGACCCCTAGTGAACAGAATTACCTGACTCATGATATGGAGTTGGCGGCGATTGTATTTGCGTTGTACAAATGGAAGCACTACCTTTATGGAGCGAAGTTCGAGATTTTCACGGATCACAAGAGTTTGAAGTACCTCTTCTCTCAGAAGGAATTGAACAACCGACAGCACCGATGGATGGAATTGTTGAAGGATTATGATTGTACGATTTCTTATCACCCGGGAAAGGCGAATGTTGTTGCCGATGCGATTAGTAGGAAGTCTTATGTGGCTTCGATGATGGTTCGGGAATGGAAAATGCTTGAGGATGTTCGAGATTGGTCTCCTCGTGAATCGAGATATGGGGCTATTTTTGCGAATATTAGGGTATCTTCGACCCTAATTTAGAGGATAAAGGAAGCTCAGAAAGAAGACCCCGAGTTGGTGAAGATAATGGGTAAATTAAAGGAAAAGAATTTCAAGGATTTTTCTATGAGTTCAAATGGGGTGTTGACTTTCCGTGGTCGTTTGTGTGTGCCCGATGTGGATGGAATAAAAGGCAGGTTTTAGATGAAGGTCACAAATCGAGATATACTATTCATCCGAGTAGTACGAAGATGTATCAGAATCTGAAGTAACATTTTTGGTGGAATAATATGAAAAGGGAAATAGTGGAGTATGTTTCGAAGTGTTTAACGTGTCAGCAGGTCAAAGCCGAGCATCAGAGACCCGCGGGACTACTTCAGCCGTTAGAGATTCCGGAGTGGAAATGGGAGCATGTGACCATGGATTTCGTTACGGGACTACCTCGTACCCGTAGGAAGTATGACAGTGTTTGGGTAATAGTGGATAGATTGACCAAGAGTGCCCATTTCTTGCCTATTGACATCAGATATTCGATGGAAAAGCTTGCGACCCTTTATATTGATGAGATTGTGAGATTGCATGGGGTTCCGGTTAGTATTGTGTCAGATCGAGACCCGAGGTTTACTTCTAGATTCTGGAAGGCGTTTCAGGAAGCTTTGGGTTCAGATTTGCGTTTTAGTACAGCTTTACCCCCAGACTGACGGTCAATCCGAGAGGACCATTCAGATTTTGGAAGATATGTTGCGAGCTTGTTCGATAGACTTTTCCGATTCTTGGGATAGACATTTACCGTTAGTGGAGTTCTCTTACGACAACAGTTATCAGGCTAGTATCGAGATGGCACCGTATGAGGCCTTGTATGGAAGAAAGTGTAGAACACCTGTCTGTTGGGATGAGGTCGGTGAAGCGAAGATCGTGGGTATTGATATGCTTCAGGATTCAGTTGAGAAAGTTAGAGTTATCCGGGATCGATTGAAAACAGCCCAGAGTCGACATAAGAACTATGCAGATAACCGAAGGCGAGATCTTAGTTTTCAGACCGGTGATTTTGTGTTCCTGAAAGTATCTCCGAAGGTGGGTATTCGTAGGTTTGGGAAGAAAGGCAAATTGGCTCCGAGGTTTATTGGCCCGTTTGATATTTTGGGAAATGTTGGACTTCTTGCGTATCGTCTTGCGTTATCGCCATCTTTGGACCGATTACATAATGTATTTCATGTTTCTATGCTTCGGAAGTATGTTCATGATCCTTCTCACGTGTTATCGAGGATACCGGAGGATATAGAGCCCGATATGACTTACGAGGAACGACCGGTTCAGATTTTAGATTCCAAAGTCCAAGAATTGAGAAACAAAAGCATCCCGTTGGTTAGAGTCCTTTGGAGGAATCACAATGTTGAGGAGTCGACGTGGGAACTCCAAGATGAGATCGAGGGGAAATATCCGTGGCTTTTTAATTCAGGTAAGTCTCGTTAAAATTCGGGTCGAATTTTCTTTAAGGGGGAGTGAATGTCACGACCCGAAATCTAGGCTCTATTTTATTAGTAATAAATAATTATTATTTATTTAATTGCTTATTTATTTATTTAAATTATTATTTATTTAAATATTCATGTGTGCATTTTATGTTTCATAATAATTATGCCTAGCATTTCATTTGGGTCATTTGTGCTAGTGTAGAAGTGTTGAGTCTTATTTGTTAGTGGGGAGTTTATTTGAAAGGGTAATATTAGGGGGAGGGGCCTTAGTGTAACATTTCAAATAATTCATCTTCTCCCTACTCCCTCCCTACTCTCCTCCCTCACCTCCCTCACACTCACACTCCACCTCCATCTCTCTCCCAGCACATCTCTCTCTCTCTCTACATTGGGTAAGTTTTCTCTCTTCCTTCTCTCTTCATTTTCTTCATCTTCCTCTCATAATCTCTCATTTCTTAAAACATGAATCTTGTTTAGATCGTCGATAGGATCGTAGGAAGCCAAAAATATTTGAGTTCCGGCAACCTTGAGAAAATCCGGGTAAGTTGCTTTTCCCCTATTTTATGCTAGAAATGCTACTCCATGTTTATTTGATGTTATGAATGCTATTTATTGCATCTTGGGTTGATTTGGGAGTGATTTGCATTTTGTTCATTTTTGTGAAAATTTGGTATTCGAATCATCTTTGATTGAGGTCTTTAGATGTTATTCTAGTAGTCCTTTTGGTTCAAAATGGTGTAGGTACTTTAGTTCACATCTTGGTAGGGTTAGAAATGGTGAAGATTGGGTTTGTTTTGGATATTGGGTTGTTAATGGTAGAAACCCAGATTTTTGGCCGGAATTTGCCTTTCCGGGCAAGGAGGCGCGCGCACCCTCCCATAGGAGGCGCGCGCACCCTTATGCTCCTCTTGAACAAAAAAACCTTCTGACTTCAGGAGGCGCGCGCACCCTCCCATAGGAAGCCCGCGCACCCTCTCCTCCTCCAAACTGGATTTTCCTTCTTATCTAGGAGGCGCGCGCACCCTCCCATAGGAGGCGCGCGCACCCTCTCCCCTGGTGTGAAATTTATTTCCCTTTTTGTCCAATCTTTCGAGAGCCATATCTCCCTCATCCGGACTCCATTTTAGGTGCATAAATTATCGTTTTAAAGCTCTCCTTGAGCTCTTCGAGATGAGTAAGTAGTTTTGGTTGTGTTCTTGAGTTAACTGATTCCTTTGTGAATGTATGTGGTATGGGACTTGATTAAATTATTAATTGGAATTATGAAGCACTTTTATGATGCGCGTTTGTTCAATTCATCTTTTTGGTGATTAATTGGAATGATTCCCTACTTTGGAATCAATGGTTGTTTATTGTGCTAGTATTTCATTACTTAACCTTTACTTGAAAGTCCAGCTGGTATTTGTGTGTGTTTCGGGCGATGCGAAATATTATGATGGCACAAGCCAAGTCCATTATAATGTTGACCATTGTTTTGCCCAATTATTTCCCTCCTCCAGATTGGCCTTAGATGTGAGATGAGCTAGCCCCTTTGTAAGCACTTTATCTATTGGTTTTCGGGCTTTAACTGTGTGTCACTGTCCCCTTGTTATTGGTTCCGGTACCGGGGATTTCTCTTCAGCTTTCATGCTATTATGAAGATGTTGATGGTTGATTATTGAAGCTGCGCAGCGACCTTTATTTGGTTCATCAGTTTGGGAAAACCTTGGCTATATCCTTTGCTATGTGTTTATTTCCGCTGCTATCTGTTATGTGATAATTGCTATGTGTTATGTGATTTATTATGGATTATTGCATCATAGCATGTCATGTAGTTGCATTAGTAACTTATTGAGATTTATCTCACCCCCCCCCCCTTTCTTTTATCTTTGTTTTTCCTTAACCCCCCAGGTGCTAAGGATTAGTCTCGCTGATCACGAGAAAGAGGACGTCGAGTGTGGATACATTCTTTTGGGGAAAGTTGTTATAGGTTGGTTTACATTATATAAATGTGTAACCTTTTTGGGATAGTTGTACCAAACAATGACATCATTAAGAATTGTACATTTATATTCTGTTGGGCATAAACTTGTGGAAGTTTATGATAGTTGTATTTGTTTATTATCAAACTTGGATTTGTAAAACTTTGGATCATCACCTTTTGGTATCAAATGGAATTTTTAACTGCGGTATTTCACAGTTTTGGTTTTAAGTCGACGTCCAGCTCGCGATCTCGGGCCCGCGGGGTTCGGGGTCACTACAACAACGACAATGAGGACTACAACGACATGGGGGATGACGACAACAATCTCCGTTTCTCTTTCTCTACCTAGAAATAGGATAAAAAAAAAAAAAAGAGTCAAAAGTCCTCTAATGTGTGCATTAATTTTTTCTCTCGTCCTATGTTAAATGTTCGAGTCCATTGAGTCATCAAATAAAGGTCGTTCTTGTCCTCATACACTCCTCCAAGTTGTTCAATTTAATTCTTGGCAAAATGATGAAAAGATGTCTAAACACGTTTTAGAACGAAGGCCATCGCTTGAACGCCTAGGGGCTAAACATCGACGACGGCATCAACAACGAAGGCATCCACAACGACGAAAATGGAAAAAAATCAAGCAATATTTCAAAGGGGGATTCAAAAAAAAAAAAAAAAACCTCGCTAGGTTGAACTCTTCAAATCAACCTAGGCAAAAGTTAGAGCACAAAAAAAAAAAAAAAAAAAAAATCCCCCTCAATCAAAAAAAAGTTCACATCAAGATCAACATCATTCCATCCACCAAAGGAGGACGAAGCTACACGACGAAGCAACAATTCCATCCCGAAGAATGGAGAATTCACAAGAACTACGGTGACCTGAGCCTCTACACTGGAGGAACGTAAGCAACCTTCGGGTCCGGTCTCATGCAAGAAAGAAGATATGTTTAGCCCTAGCGCGTTATGGTGATTGGCCTTCATCTCGAACTTGTCAAGACATCTTTGTACGATTCATTTGCCAATGAATTAACCACCAAAAAGATTGAATAACTTTCTTAGATTTGGAATCATTTCGCGCTCCTTGTCGAGTCTAGGGACTTCTATTCTTTCTGCATACTCCCAATTTCTTGCACTCAAATTGGGGCTTTCCTTCTCTTCTCTCTTAATGACTTACTTGCCTTCGTGAGTCATTCAATTCAATAAAAAATACATGTCAATACTAGGGACACTTCCCTAGTCAAGTCAATGTCACTCATCATTAGTGACAAAAGGTTTTCACCACAAAATCACATGTCTCTCATCCTCAGCTAGAGTCAATGCACACTTCCTCATTAATCGAGTCAAAAATGAAGAAGCAAAAGAGATGCCCGCTAGATTGAAAACCCGAAAGGGCGGTCTAGGCAAAAAACAGGGTGCGTCATAAAAAAAATGAGAGAGTGAGAGAGAGAAGGGAAAGAGAAATGGAGATCTCCGGCCTCTAAAGAAGACAACTGCATGAGCTCTACATTGGATCTCCTCAGCAAGTCAATTCCCCACCGAGTCAACTTTGGGATTGCAAAAGGCTCGACAAGATATGGCACCATCAAAGGTTGTTTTGGGTTATTGGCATCATTCTCCAGCAGTGTACAGTTTTGGGTTCATGAAAAGAAGGCCCGCGGTAGCCAAGACCCATCCGAGAACGAGCCCATCATAAAAGGGCAAGAGGTTGCACAAATAATCCCTAGCTAGTCAATTGGCTTGGGCAGCAAATAGCAACAACATGTGTCTCAGTTTTCAAGGCTTCTTCAAGTATGTGCTTCTAAAGTACGCCGAAAGGCTCCCGAGAAATGGAGTAGCTCTTGCCATATCCTCTCATGCTTATTCCCTCACACGAGGACGAGTCACCGTTACTTTGCTCAACAAATGGTGACGCCCTAGGGGCTATGTGACTCAAGAACAAGGTATTCTTTTGATTCATTTGGCAATCAATACGCCCTAGGGGCTATGCTCAAGAAAGATGTGTGAGACTATCCTCAAAGTCCCTCAAAAGGGATGTCAAAAAGCCCTCTTGTCATGTGTGCCCGTGCTCGTTTCCCCAATCAAGGGTGGACCTTTCTCGCAATCAATGATGGCACTCTAGGGGATACGGTCAAGTCTTAAAGGCTCCCTCAGCAAAGAGCAATTAACTCCCAAGCAGTATCCCCAGCCAAATCATGTGCAACATTGGAAGCTTCCTCAATTTGGCACCGAAGGTCTCAACGGGCTTCTCAATCTACAATATTTTGGGCTACGGCATTACGGTAATTCAAGCAAAGGGCAGTATTAGGGCTTCGCGACCGACAGTCTTTTGGGCAACAATACTCGAGCAAGTGCAATATGGAGTAGTCTTATGGCTCCATGAGAACAATCAAGATTCAAGGGTCTCTCAACACTTCAAGACAAAGGCCTCTTGGTTTTAAATGAAGACTCCAATGTTATGAATGAAGTTGATGATTTTTGTTAGAACTCACAGCGAGATTTTGAAGGAAGTCTTAGTGAAAAGGAAAAAGATTCAATATGCTAAATTCTAATCAAAACAGGGTTATAGCGGGAAATGCCACGGCCAATCCCAATGTTTCTGCAATTCAGCACCCCCTTCTCCAAGATCAAAAGCACAAGGTGCAGCTCAGATAAAGTTGGGCCACAGCACTAGTTGCATCCGAAGATCCGTCATTAGTTTAACTCAAGAAGAGTCAAGCAAGCATACTCATTTGAGACTTTATCACGCCAAGACCTTATCCTCCGCGACCTCGACGGCACCGCAAGACATTACTGCATCCTTTGACATAAGCCCTCAACCATTTGGGTATCGACCACAATGAGGCCATTCATCTCCCCAGTAAGAGCAAGAAGGAGATCTCTATCAAGAATTCTACCAAACGGTACATCCGCTCTCAATGCCGAGCCAATCACGAGATAATTTGGGGCTTTACAATGAAAGGTCTTCACATCCCGCCATCTACAAGCCCACGACACTTGGGGCTTTGCAATCTCTCGAAGCTTGGCATCAACGATCTCCTCTTGGGGCTTGCTCACTACAACAACAAAGGGCGATTTACTCGAATGGGCCAAGAGCTGATTTATCTTGGAGCTATGCAAGTCCCTCAAAATTTGGCATCAAAGGCATTCTAGGGGCTTTTCAATCAGCAACCCCTCATCTCGGCATCAAAAGCCTTTTGAAGCCCCATAATCGACAAATCTCTTGGGGTTAGACATGAATCTTCGTTGGGAACACCGGCGACAACAGAATTCAAGCGAGGCAATCCGGACTTCGACTGAACATGACTTGATCTTGGGTTGCCTTCACAAGCACATAATGGTTAAAATGGTTCACCCACGAACTAAAAAAAAAAAAAAAAAAAAAAGATTTTTATTTTTCTTTTTCTCCTTCTATGTGCAAGAGTATGTGCTTTACTTTGCTTTGCTCCTAGCTTCTCCTCCAGCATTCTCCATCATCCTTGAACTACGCTGGTCTGATTCCCTTCAAAGGATACGTAGGCAGCCTTTGGCATGACCAACCCATAATTCAGAATGTCATCTCAACAACATTCCATCGAAGGCAACGGAAGTTCATCACCTCATCAAAAGTATCAACATCCTTCGGCAATCCATCTCCAATCAAGCGGCAATGGTAAGTGAAGGAATGAATGCATCCGAGGCTTTCCTCAAAACACACCGCACACAAAATCACTTTCTCCATTCCTACAAAAGCTCTCTCTCATGCAAAACTGCTCTCAAATCACATTGCACCACGAGCACAGTTTCTCTCTTCATGCATCTTCTTGCACAAACACATATACCTGCAAAGCACATAACAGGTACCACCGCGAAGTCAAATAGCATCTGCAACTCGAGGCACTTCATCCCCAGCAGAAAATGGTCCACAGTCAACCATGCCCGCATCCCCGCAAGAGTCAACTGCAACGCCAAACAGCACACGGCTTCAAAGCAGCAATTCGTCAAAGGTTCACTAACGGCCTCATCAACGGATTTCACTAACGGATTCGTCAACAAAGGTTCACTAACGGCCTCGAAGGTTCACTAACGGCCTCATCAACGGATTTCACTAACGGATTCATCCTCAAAAGGTTCACTAACGGCCTCATCAACGGATTTCACTAACGGATTCGTCCTCAAAGGTTCACTAACAGCCTCATCAACAGATTTCACTAACGGATTCGTCAACAAGGGTTCACCAACAGACTCATCCAAGGGATTCACTAACGGATTCATCAAACGGATTCACTAACGGATTCGTCAACAAGGGTTCACCAACGGACTCATTCAAGGGATTCACTAACGGATTCATCAAACGGATTCACTAACGGATTCGTCAACAAGGGTTCACTAACGGACTCATTCAAGGGATTCACTAACGGAATCATCAAAGGGTTTCACTAACGGATTCGTCAACAAGGGTTCACCAACGGACTCATCCAAGGGATTCACTAACGGAATCATCAAACGGATTCGTCAACAAGGGTTCACCAATGGACTCATCCAAGGGATTCACTAACGGATTCATCAAACGGATTCACTAACGGATTCGTCAACAAGGGTTCACCAACGGACTCATCCAAGGGATTCACTAACGGATTCATCAAACGGATTCACTAACGGATTCGTCAACAAGGGTTCACTAACGGACTCATTCAAGGGATTCACTAACGGATTCATCAAGCGGATTCACTAACGGATTCGTCAACAAGGGTTCACTAACGGACTCATTCAAGGGATTCACTAACGGATTCATCAAACTGGTTCACTAACGGCCTCATTCAAAACATTCAGCCGGCAGGTTCACCTAACGGATCATGCCACCCCCTCTATCAACAAAAGCCGCTCACACAGGGAGCGCACCACTATCTCTCGCAATTTCAAATTCCTGCTTTCATCGAGTCTTTGCTTTTTCTTGGTGATGTCCTCGGCGGGTGTTTTTAACTTTCGTCGACGCGTTTTGCTTTGCAGTCCACGTCGCCGTGGGGCTCTGTAGACACCCCGCCTTGGACCGCTCACCCCGATTGCACATTTGATTTTGTGTTTCTCCCCATTTTAAGTGTTTCTCGTTAGTTTATGTCACTTCCGTTAAGTTCCTGACTGACTTCGTTAAGTCCAGGGACTAAACTGAATGACAGGGCTGCCTTTCTAGTCCATTTTGTCAGTTACAGATTTCTGGCCAGGATTCCCTCCCTTAATTTACAGGATTTTGCCCGGGAAGGATTTCTTGGTGACTGAGTTTTGGCACCAAAAACACCCCTCTTTCACCTATAAAAACCTCCCTTTACCTCCATTTTTAAGGACCGAAAACCGAAAATTGAACTTACAAAAACTATACCAAAATCACTTTCTAAAGGTTCTCCAAGGATTTCATCAAGCAATATTTGAAGGTCTTCAAATTGTAGGTAAAATTCCATCTTTTCCTTTCTTTTCTACTTCATCTCATCTCTCTCTTTTACTCTAATCAAATGTGCAATCACCCAAATCATTTTGGGACATGACTCTAATGATCACCTCATCTCATTGAGGTTGGTTAAGGAGTTATCTCCTACATTCCAAACTCTATTTTAAACCCCCCTTTTTATGACTTAAAGAAGAAGAAGAAGAACGTTATTATTCATGTAGATTTTGATCAAGCAAGACCAACTTTAGTTGGGCGAGATGGGTGTTTCGGTACTTCCCATCTCGTAATCTAACCCCCGAACCTCAAAACAAAGAATCTCTGTTTTCGTAATCAAACTTAGGCTACAATCAATAGGTTTTTCTTATGTTCCTCAAAACATAGGTGGCGACTCTAAAACAAGTTAGACATCCTAGGATAATTCACCGCTCTAGCCAAGTTGTGGTTCCCCGGGGTATCTACAGTAACATATAACCTTCCATGGGTTTCATGATTCCCTGAGAGACCAAGTTGTTGAAGACATTGGATATCGGGATCTTAAATTTATCGAACTGCCTATCTTCTTTTCAGGCCAAATTCTTTTCTTTACCCTTGACAGATGGTGCCGGATTGTATGCCTTTGGGGTCTCACAGTATGGAGTCTCAGGCCTTGAGGCATTATGATCGTCACATGGCGGGTCGATTACTGGCATGGGCTTCTCGATGACCCCCTCATGAATACGGTCCTGGATTACATGCCGGAGTGAAAAGCAGTTGTCTGTGCTGTGCCCTTTTGACTGATGAAACTCACAATACATAGAATCATCCCAACGCTTTGGCAACGGATTTGGGGGCACATAACCTTTCATGGGTTTCAATAAGCCTTGAGCAATTAAGTCATGGAGTATTACACTAATGGGAGCATACAACTCATCAAAGTGCCTATCATGGCGAATGGACCTCCTGTTTGAGTTGCTTGATCGACGGCCCTCTAATGCATCTCCTCTAGCCCCGGTGTGAACATCATTACTGGTAACAACCTTCTCACTATAGGTGGAGCGAGATCAGAACTTGTTTTCTGGGACCGGGGTGCTCGGAGATTGAAAATCTCTGGCTCGCTTACGTTTCTCAAAAGGGTCAAGACATGGTCCAACATTTCTTCTTGGTATCCTTGGAAAAGGCTAACCAGACGATTGGTGTGGTCATTTAGGTGCCTTTCTAACCATTGTTCCATCGCATACCCCGGCTCAAAGTTGGGCGAGCCCCTAGTCACATTTTCTGATGCATATCCTTTGTTTGCCATTACTGATTGGAAGACTCGGAGTAGATCTTGATCAAAGGGATGCTCGGAATGGACCTTGAATACTACGCTAGAGAACGAACGGGATTCTCCCTCTACAAAATTGGTTGAAGGAAAGAATGTTTTAGTTTTTTTTTTATGGGGACGGAATTTTTTATGTACGAAAGAATGATGCTTTTAAGAATAAAAGAATGCAAAAATGATTTTATTTTTGAAAGATTGAAAAGCAAGCACAGCACAAAAATCCTAGAAAGCCGGACAAGCACAATGCTTAGTTTTGACACCTTGTCTTGATTAATTCCTGGAATAGTGGATTCCTTCTCGCGAGCATAGGACCAATTTTTCGCAACTGTACCTATGGCCGTCATAAGCCTCTAGCAAAGGGCCTATACCCTTTCAGGAATCCACTATTCTCGTTACGGTCTATGTGTGAGTCTTCGACAATTTCGAGTCAATCCTAGACATCCCATTTTGAATATCAAAAAAAAATGTTGAAATTGTTTTTCTCTTTTTTTTTTTTTATTTGGGAATGAAATAGGATTAACCAGAAATTGACTCGGACAAGAACCGGCTAAAAGTCAAGGATGTGTAGTTTTTTGAAAATAGTCTCAGACGCGTCTTTTGATACGGCTAGTTGGATGGGGTCCTAACCTCTCAACCACGGCAGTGAGACGCGGCATCGAGTCGGGAAAGGCAACTGTGGATATCAATTCAGGGGAACAAGAGGTCCCCATCATCCTCGGGCTCCAAGTCCCCAAGGGTTTGTACGGTAACAGGTGGCGGTATAAGTTCACAAATGTGATGTGTGTGAGGTATCTAATTTTTGAGAAAAACGAGATTTTGAAGGAGAAAGAAAAATCACATTTTTTATGTTTTATTTGTTTTGATTTTATTCACACAAAGAAAAAAAGAATGTGCCTACAAAGCGAGCAAACATTAAGGCATATATATATATACATAAGGCAAAAAGGCAAATAATGGCGGAAGCACGCAAATTGAGTTTAGCCCACTTAGAAAAAGTCCCCAGCAGAGTCGCCACTGTGAGAGCCCGCGCGCGAACCATCTTAAGGAATTGGTCCGTGCGAAATGCGGTTTGAATCCACTCGATTTCTCATAGCGGTTTCTCTACCTTGGTTTTGGAAAATCATAGAGTCGCCACCTCATTTTATAAAAGAAAAATAGAGATAAAACCTTTTTGTTTAGAGAAGTGGGTTCGGGGGTGAAGTTACGAGTAGGGAAAGTGATAAGCAGCACTCCACTCATCCTTTCAGTCTCTAGCATGCTTCCGCCTACGCTTTATTTTAATTCCTTATTTAAAGATTGATTTTATGCCTTAACTTGAAAGAATGTGTGTATTTATGTATAAGGAGTCTCCTAATCTAGGTCGATTTATTTGCTCGCAACCGGAAATTGGTTTGGGTGGATTCCCGATTGGTTTTCGAAAAGGGTTTGAATCATTTATACAAGTAAGAACAAATAATGGGGAGAGGGAATATTGTACAAATAATACATATATGAAAAATGGGAAAAACCCCCCATGAAAGAGTGTCCAAGTGCGAAATTGATCCTTCGGGTTCATGAGTTGCTGTGGATCGCCATGGAGTGTACCTGTGAAATACCTATCCAAAAAACAGATCTAAATATTGGGATTTACTCTCAAGATGTTTGATAGCATGTATGATTTTTGGTTGGATTTATAGATTGATATTTCATGTTGGGATCATGCCAAGAACATTAAAGCAAGAACAGCCCAGAACAGCCCAGAACAGCAAAGGATGGCATACCAGACTTTGATGAACAATTTACTCTATTATAACTTAAGAATCTGGAAACACTCAAAACATAGAAGTTGAATATCACATATTAAACATAATTTTTACCAAGTTTCAAAGTCAGAAGACAAGTTTTGATACTTCAAAAGTGTTCTGACATTTATATGTCAAAATCTGGGAATTATGAATCTGCGAGCAAACACTTGATATAGAAAATGGAAATAGGCCTTTCCTCAGGTCAGAAAATCATTTCAAAGACATGAACATATTTATTATCTTGTTAAGAACATTTTTCATGTCTTTACTTTGACTTGGAAATCGAGTTTTGATAGGTTTTTAGACTTGAAAACCTAGGTTAGTCAAAAGTGCAGCAAGCAAGGCAGCAGGTTTGAGCTACAAAAATACCTATAAAAACATGACCTAAACATAGATTGAGACCACGAAACTTGGCATAGATAATATTAATTAAGTAATGAACAACTTTAATGTTTTAAGCTAGATCTAGAAACGAAGTTATGGTAAAATAAAAAGTTCATCAAAAAGCATGGTTGAAACTGGACATGCTGAACAGAATACTCATAGCATGAAGATAAGCATCTAAACATGGCATAAACTTGGAATAAACCCATGAGACCAGGGAAACTTATTTATTTGTGTGTTATTAACATTATTGAGCAAACATTAACAAAAATGAGAATAAACATGAAAGAAGGGGAAGAGGACAGATTCATCACATACTGAGTAAAGGAGCCATTTCTTGCTGGGATTTGAAGTTTAAAGCATGAAATCAACACCAAAATAAAATCAACACATATATATACATGCTAGTACAGAGATTCAAACATTTATAATAACTTAAACATGTTTATTTACAAAGTTAAATCATGGATTACATATATAGCAAGGGAGACCTTGTCATTAGTTGACTAGGCTCCCACAAATTCACATAAAACTTACATATTTTAAATCTATGATTTACAAAAGGAAAACTTACCTAGATTAAGGGGGTGGTGTGCTTCCTTTATTTCCAAGGGAAGACTTTTTTTGTTTGTTTGAGTTGTTTGAGAGTTGGAAGACTTGAATTGCTTGAGTTTTTGTTGTGTTTTGGTGGTGTTTTGTGGTGGTTGTATGGTGGTTTAGTGGTGGTTTAGTGGTGGGCTTATGGTGGCCAATTGGTGGGGTTATGAATGTGGTGGAGAGAAGGTTTAGGGGCTGAGAGAGATTGAGAGAGAGTTGCAAGAGTTAGAGAGAAGCGTTGTGTAGTGAAAGAGTTGTGGTAGAAATTGGTTGGCTAGAAGTGGTAAGAATGAGGGAGTTTGGGTAGTCATTTAGGAGGAGGGGGGAGAGAATTGGGGAGCAAGACATAGGGTAGTAGGGTCTGGTTTAGGGGGTAGAAAAGTTGTGGTTGAGGGAGGAGGAGTGAAGAGGAAGAGGAGGAAAAATATGGCAAGAAATGATGAAGGTTTGAAAAACAAAAAAGCTGGAAACAAGGCTGCACGGCCGCGCAGATTAAGGTGCACGGCCGTGCACCCCGACTTGGTGCCCAATTTTGCATTTTAATTATTTTCTCTTGGCCAATCATGGAGTGCCAAGTGGCACTAAGGGGCTGGTCCAGGCGGCCTTGGTGCACGTTTGCTTCCAGCTCCGGCTTTCCGCTCCGCAACTGCTCCGTTGTGCGCGCTCCGGTTGCCCGCGAGCCCAACAGGAAAGTTGCTCGGTTTAGTTTTCTAGTCACGCCGGTGTAGCTACAAAGGTTAGAAATCAAGGAAAAATAGATAATATTTTTAATGCATAAGATGACGAGTAAAAGGCATTTTAGGCCGGGTCCCGACACGCGAAATTTTGAGGTTTTACCTTTTTACTCGGTTTTGAGCCTTGATCATGAATCCGGACTTGGTTTTTTTTTTTGCATCCGATGCACCGATAAGGCGTACGGTAGTCTGTACGGCAAAATCTGGGGATTTAGGTCAATTATCGCGCTTTAGACCGATTTAGGGGAGGTTTTAGGGGGTGCGAGATCGGGGTGTCTACAGGTACATGGTTACTGAGCGTGGTATAGAAGCAGATCCCGCTAAGATTAAAGCCATCATTGACATGCCTCCACCTAAGACGCAAAAAGAATTCAAGGGATTTATGGGTCACCTTCAGTACATTAGTCGTTTCATTAATCAACTCACGACGATGTGCGAGCCCATTTTTAAGCTCCTCAAGAAGAATGTATCCCTAGAATGGACCGAAGAGTGCCAAGAAGCCTTTAAAAAGGTCAAGGAGTACTTAGTGAATCCGCCAGTGTTGGTCCCACCACATAAAGAGAAACCGTTGACCTTGTACCTCACAGTCAATGATATTGCATTAGGGGCTATGCTAGCACAAGAGCAACCCGATTCGAAGAAACAGAATGCCGTATACTTTGTCAGCCGTCGCTTCCAAGGGGCTGAATTGAATTACTCTGCATTAGAAAAGTCGTGCGCTGCACTGGTATGGGTAGCTAAGAGACTAAAGCCGTACATGAAAGCATTTTCTGTACAACTTATTGCTCGAATGGACCCAATGAAGTATATCTTCGAGAAGTCGCATGTCTCCTCTAGAAAAGCCAGGTGGTACTTTATGCTCGCGAGGTACGATATCACTTACATCACAAAGAAATCCGTGAGAGGAAGAGTCTTCGCGGATCATTTAGCCGAATTTCCATGTGATGAAGCGAAGGGGGAAGACCCGCGATTCCCTGACGAGGACATCATGGCAATAGCAGAAAATAAGTGGCAATTATTTTTCGATGGCGCTGCCAATAAACGGGGATATGGCATTGGCATGTTACTAGTAGATCCCTCAGATTTCTACACTCCACTCGCAATCTGCCTTGACTTTGAGGCCACTAACAATATTGCCGAGTACGAAGCTTGCATAGCGGGACTTGAAGCAGCTTTAGAAATAAAAGTAACCGAACTAGAGGTGTACGGGGATTCCCAACTCATAATCTATCAGTCACTCAAGAAGTGGAAGGTACAAGATCCTACACTCCAAAAATATAACGACCATCTCCAAGACTTGGTCAAACAGTTCAAAGAGGTCACTTTCTACTATCTTCCTAAAGATAAGAACCGCTTGGCAGACTCGCTAGCCATGCTAGCATCACTTGTGGAGATTCCCGAATAGACTGAGGTCAAGACCTTTAAAGTTACGAGGCGAACGACTCCTGCTTATTACTCAATCATAGACCTGCACGACTGCAAAGAAGAGTGTGACTCTGTCTCCGTAAATACCTTGGACGATAAACCTTGGTATTATGATGTATGGCGTCTCCTCCTAGACAGAACATTTCCATCAGACGCATCACCTAAAGCGAAGATAGCCCTCAAAAGGTTTGCCGCCCAAATCATTATTATAGGTGATCGCCTTTACAAGAAACACCACAAGCAGTGTCTACTCTGTGCCGATGAGCACGAAGCCGTAGAAATCATGGACCAAGTCCATCAAGGAGTCTGTGGAACCCACATGAATGGCAATATGCTACCAAAGAAAGTCATCCGACTAGGGTACTATTGGGCTACAATGGAAGCCGACTGCACCGACATGGTTAAGAAATGCCACAAGTGCCAGATACATGCCAATTTGCAACATGCACCACCATCCATGTTATACCCCATGACATCCCCTTGGCCATTTTCTACATGGGTAATAGACATCATTGGCAAAGTTTCACCGATAGGTCATAATGGACACTCGTTCGTATTGGTCGCCGTCGATTACTTCACTAAATGGATCGAGGCTCAATCCTAGAAAGTCTTAAATGCCAGAAAGGTGGCTGAGTTCATTAAGACCAACATCATATGCTGATATGGAGTACCTCATGAGATGATATCTGATAATGGCTCACTCTTTGAGAAAGAATGCGACCAACTACTTGCAGAATACAAGATAGAGAGACATCAGTCGTCACCGTACCGACCACAAACCAATGGAGCAGTCGAAGCTGCTAACAAGACCATTAAGACCATCGTTAGGAAAATGGCTAAGACTGGTAGAGACTGGCTCGACAAGATACCTTTTGCACTCTGGGGCTACCGTACTTCGATCCGTACTGCCACCGGTAAAACTCCCTACTGTTGGTGTTGGTTCCCTAGGCACGTTTGTTAAACGTTGTATAAGTTATCATTTTATTTATAATGATAAAGAGATAATAAGATTATTATTATGGCACGTGTTTGCTTATAATAATCTCCGTCCCTAGAGCTTGTTAAGCACTAGTATAAAGGCTAAATGATCATGGGATGATCATGTTAGATTTATGGGTACTTGTTTGGAACAAGGTACTGGACATGACCCGCAGTATGAGATTTATGTCATGGTCTATGTCATATATAAATCTCATATTAGTTATGTCATTTGAATCCTTAGACATGAAGTTATTATAGTCTTCCACTTGATGAAGATTATGTTTGACATATTCAAACGCTACCTTAACACGGTAGTTATAAAGGGTACGATTGGCATAATCGGATTCACGTAGGGAAGAATAATAAGCTAATTGGATTTGTCCTTCTTCGGAAAGATGTCAAGCTTGGGCCCCTCGAAGGAATGATATTGGTGAAATGTTTGGCCAAACTCAAATGGATTGATTAGATCAATGTCATTTGGATTATCAACATATTCGGAATCAAGAAAGTATTGAACAATGCAAGTTGACTTATTGACCATGACTTGTGTTCAATGACATCGTGGACAAAGGGATTATGACATGTTCTAAAGGAATGCGAACTTGTATCTAGTTATACTATTTAGGTAGGTATGACGGTTTGCTAGAACCTAATCATATCTTATGGTTTCATGTTTGAACCCATTGCCAACTTAGTATAATCCTAGAGGGTCACACACAATAGAACGAATCTTAAATAAGGATTATATTGGAATTTTGGAAACTATGGGAATTTGGACAAGTGTGCGACCGCACAAGATGGGTTGGGCGGCCGCACAGTTTGGGTCAAATAGTACCAGAACCTTCCAGATAGATGTGCGGACGCACAGGTGGTTTTGGGCGGCCGCACACCTTGTCGGGACTGGTTTCCTAATTTGATTTGGAAAAGAATTTTTGACGGGTTTAGACACAAGTTTCCTATTTGGAATAGGTCTAACTTGTATATAAACATCAAAATTCGGCCAGAATCAAATCGAATGTTTTGTTCAAGCCTCCAAAGAGTTTGAGAGGGTTTTATTTTGTTCTAAGAGATCCTAGATTGAAGAACAAAATAATACACAAATAATATTCCGTATAGTTCATATTAATTATGAAAACGTGTTTCATAATTTGGTCTAGCAACCAAGATCAAGTGTTCTTGATATTCGTTCGTGGTGTGGATACCGCTAGAGGGTGAAACTTATCATCTTCAAAGTTCGTAATTCTTGCTATGACCGTAATCAAGATTTCAAGCCTCTATCGAATTCAAGGTTGCAAATTCAAAGTCATCAAGGGTTAGTTTTTCTAGTATTCATATTGTTGTATTTGATTTAATCATATGAATGGATCTTTGGGCTTTGGGTTTCATAAAATTTTAAATGCTTAATTTCGCTGCGCATGTTACTCCGGAACCCAACAGTGGTATCAGAGCCCCGTTCATGTTGATTATTTCAATACCTAGATCATGTTGTGTGTATATAAATTGTTTTTGTGCCTAGCATGATATGAGTATTGGATTATATGATGTTTATGTGTTATATGATTTTATGTGGTTTATTGTTTTACAACTTTAATCGCACTATTGAATCGCACTAAAATTATGTTGGATTCTGAATTGTTTGATTATTAATTTTTTGATTGGATCAAAGTTTTAATAATCGGGGAAAACAATTTGGAGACAAATTTTTGAACTTTAAAAATTCTGTCTGATGCTACTGTGCGACCGCACAGAAAATATTGGGCAGCCGCACAAGTTTGGGCGACCGCACAGATTTTTTTGGGCGGCCGCACAGTTGGTCAGAATCAGAATCAGATTCTGGAATTTTGATGGGGTCCAACCGAATTAGTGACAATACCGGCCAGACCTGCTGATCTGGAGCGGGTTTTGGGCAGTTGGTTTTGGTGTGGATCTTGGGGTTTGATTTTCCTATTTGTTTTGATCTTGTGATTCTAAGATTGGTTCAAGGTTTGGATGACTAATCTACGTTCATCGAGATTGTGTTTCCCAAACTTGATCGCAATCAAAGTTTCAAAGATAAAACGAAGTTAGAATTATGAAGAGTTCATAATTGCTAAAATTGAGAAACAAAGTTCTTGATTCAATGATTGGAGATCCATGTGGAATTGTGAATGCAATTGGCCTACGTTCATCGAGACCATCTATTGCTTAGTTCGGCCACATGGACTACTTTCTTGGTTTCTTGAATTAGTGCGGAATTGTGGCTGCCAATGGCTTAGTTCGGCTGCACTTCTTGTTGTCTTGATTTGGAGATGATAACCAAAGTTCAAATAGTCTCATTCTCATAATTATAGAGAAACTAATGACACATAAATATTATGCTTAAATTAATGGAGATTAATTTAGTGGCTAAACTTGATGCGTAGCATGTTTATCTTGAGTGCTCATAAATATGTTGTATGCTATATGGTAATGAACCTTCAAGAAAGTTTTAAGTCCTATTGCCATGCCATGATTAAAACACTTGTTAGTGCATAGGTAATTTTAATGTGGGTTCGCCCTAGCGAGGTACATTGACTTTATTCATGTATGAGCAAGATAGATAATGTGGGCACGCCCTAGCGAGGCACATTAACTATACGTTTAAAATGGTTGGACTTAATAAGGCGTCAAAACAGTTTTGGGCCTAGGCAAAAGATGAGATTAAACATGCTTTCGAAATTGGATCCCTAAGAATCATATGAGATATGATTGACAAGAAATTGTCTACCTAATTAATTTGATTTTGAGCGGTCCGCCTCCGTGGACTCAAAGTTAAATTAAAGTTGGATCTTGGCCTAATATCAAAAGAGTCTCATGAAAGGATCTAAGAGTCATATGAGATATGATTGACAGGGTTGTCTACCTAATTAATTTAATTTTGTATAATCCGCCTCCGCGGACTTAGAATTAAATTAAAGTTGGATCTTAGCCCATTTAAATTATATCATACATTGGATGTATATGAAGGTTATATAATTTAGTGGGAGTATTTTTGGAAAATACATTATTTATCTCTTTAATGAGATTGGTACTTGTAAAATTTTGGAAATTTTGCATAAGTTGTAGATGACAACTAAAATCATTGCGATTAATCCTTGATAAGGATATGCTTCAAAAGAATGGTACAAACTTCATGGATTGGGTCCTGAGCCTAAGAATGGTTCTAAGGCAAGAATATGGGTTGTATATTCTTGATGGGCCTATTCCTAAAGAACCTAATGCCGGAGTAGACAATCACAAGAATCATAAGTATGATTCTATGAATGTGAGTTGTCTTATGCTCACGATTATGTGCTCTTAAACTCCAACAAAGTTTGGAACTTGTGGAAGCCTATTAAATAGGCGTGGAGTTGAGTTACATGTTTCAAAGAGCAATCTAAGCAAGAGAGGTATAAAACCATTGTTGCATTCACTCATTGCAAAATGAGTAAATGGCAAAGAATGGAACCTCATATGCTTAAGATAAAGGCTACGTAGAGCATCTTGAGAAACTTGGTTGTCCAATTGGATTGGAGTAAGCCACGGATCTCATTCTTGATTCATTGTTTAAATGTTATGATCACTTAGTGATGAACTATGACATGCTTAGAATGAATAAGAATCTCTTCGAATTGCATTAACATGCTGAAAAACTGCAAAGATGAAGATATTGAAGAATGGTTCTCCAATGCTCATGGTTCATGATGGAAAAGGGCCAAGTGCCAAAGGAGAGGTAAGACAAGGGTTGTCAAACCTAAAGGAAATAATTGATGCAATTTGATAAAATGGCAATTGGATTGGCCATTTAAAATTGTAGTCAAAAGGTAAGACAAGAGTTGTCAAACCTAAAGGAAATATTTGTGGTTAAAATTATAACTCTAATTTATCCAATTTGTTAAAGTGGCAATTGGATTGACCATCTAAAATTATAGTCAAAATTCTGGATGATCAATAAAAAGAATGGCAGTGGGACTACCACTTGGGAATTTTATGTTATAAATTATTCTTTCTAAATTTAATTATTGGGTATTAGATACCAGAATAATTAGTAAGATGAAAGACTACTTATAGTAAAGTTTTATGTACAAACGGTAATGATGCAATGGTTGCAACATTGTTCGTAGAACACTTGTAAAGTGACTTTACTAATGAAGTAGAAAAACACTATTTTGTTATAAGATGATGAAGGATATTAATTTCTTATTTGGAATAAGAAAAGTGCTTTATTTATTATGATTTACTTCATTGTGTTATCATATAAATAAATCTTATATCCTAAATCTTGAAGAACAAAGTAATAAAGGCTATAACATAAATAATTAAAATTCTTTATGCATTGTTGTTTTGATCAAATAAATGAGAAATGCATATCTAAAATTCTATGGAACTGAGTTTTAAGTCATATGATTTGGAATCATATGATTTATGCAAACTTATTTACTTGGACCAAGACATCTTTTACTATGATTGGTAAAAGGCTAATATCTTAGTCGACTTAATACATTTTGATGTATATGGTGCATTAAGAAGCAATGCTAAAAGAGAATTCTGGTTATACTTGATAAAACTATTCAAAGATTTTGATTAGATCATGATGATGAATAATTTAACTAAGAATTTGACAGTCATCATTAAAGTTGTGAAATGGTTTCACAAATTAACTTCACTAAGAATACCATTCTAAATGATGTGTCTACGTGGAAGTACAAGAACCTTATTGAATATGATTCATTAGATGATAAAGTCAAATTGATCTTCCATTATTAATTATGGGGTTATGTATTACAAACCGCTATAACTACATTAATTTGAGTTCCATCAAAAGAGGTTAAATGGTGAAAGAAAACTCGGTTTGTTTTTCATAAAGATTTAAGATGGTGAGACCTTTTGGAAAGGAGCTGTCTGGGACACACTCACATTTAAATCTAATAAATATATTTTCATGGGATATCCTAAGGAAACTTGAGGATAAAATTTTACTCATAAGAAACAAATGGTTTGTTGCTTATGATGATACTTTTCTAGATAAAAGGTTTATCTCTAAAAGAATCAGTGGGAGTAAAACATATCTCGAATGGTTCATGACCCAGAAAATAGTACTTAACCTATGATGGAAGTTGAATAAGTTTTCACAAGGGGTTGTGAAAATCCGTTCAAGATATACAAGTACTTGCACATATGATAAAATACAATCTATTAGAAGAAATATTGGATATTTCGAAATAGAAAGTACTGAGGTAAAGTTCATTTACAATGAAGTATTTACCACCTATCAAAGATGAAATATCAACTCCACATTTAAATTAATGGCTTGGAGTCATAAAATCTAAAAGGCAATTCATGTATAATAATCAAGTTTAGAACTTGATCATTCTAACCTAAGGTGTAAAAACCAAAGGAGATGAATGACTTTTCTTGGAGAAAACTTACATGGGTAGCAAAAAACTTATTAGAATTTTCATAGTCACATGTTCATATTTGGAATATGAAATTTGACAAAATGATGTCAAAACAAGCATTCCTCAACGGAAACTCACTAAAGGATGTATTGGATACAACCTAAAGGTTTCGATAGTCAAGAAAATTCTAAAAGGTATGAAAGTTGCGAAGATTCATTGGATGGATTGAAGCAAGCTTTTGGGAGTTGGAATCTCCGTTTTGATAAGTCATAGAGTTTGGATTGATCAAGAACGAAGATGAATCTTGTATATACAAGAAGATTAGTGGGAGCATGGTGCTATTCCTTATCTAATATGTGGATGACATATTGCTCATTGGAAACGACATTCCTACACTTTAATCTGTAAAGATTTGGTTAAGAAAGTGTTTCACAATGAAGAATATGGATGAAGCCGCATAAGTCATTGGTATTAAGATCTATAGAGATAGATCAAGGAAGACAAATGGTTTAAAGCCAATGTACATACATTGACAAAGTCATAAAAAGATTCCGCAAGGAAAATTCTAAGAGGGGACATTTGTCAGTGTTACATGGAGTTTCTCTAAGTAAGACTCAACGTCCTAAGACAAAAGATGAGCATGAGAAAATGAGTGAGATTCCATTTCCTTCGGCAATTGGATCCACCATGCCATGATAAGTACTAAGCCGGATATATCTAAATGCTTGGAGCATGACGAGTAGATATCAAACCGACACCAGTGAGATTCACTGGGTGGCTGTAAAAGCGATTCTTAAGAACTTTAGAAGAACTAAAGATTCGTTTATGATCTATGAAGGTATGGAAGATGATCTCGGATGCATGCTTCCAAACCGACAAAGATAATAGAAAAATCGCAATCGGATTTTGGGCATGTGTCGAATAGTGGAGCTGTAATTTGGAATGGTTCCAATCAGAGTACATTCACTAATTCTACGACTAAATCTAAGTATATTGCCGCATTGGATGCTGGAAAGGCAAACTGCTTGGATTAAGAAGTTCATTGTTGAACTTGAGATGGTTCCTAGCATTGCTAATCTAATAGACCTTATTAGTAATGATAGTGGTGCTATTGATCAAGCAAAGGAACCAATAGCACATCCTAAATCCAAACACATACTTAGACGTTTTCTTATCGTTCGAAAAATCGTTGGTAAGGGAGACGTAAACATATGCAAAGTACCAAGTAATGATAACGTTGCGGACACGCTAACAAAGGAACTTCCACAAGCTAAACATGATGGTCATGTTAGGTCTATGGGTATTGGATACCTAGAGATTGGGCCTAGGGCAAGTGGGAGATTGTTGGTGTTGGTGCCCTAGGCACGTTTGTTAAACGTTGTATAAGTTATCATTTTAGTCATAACGATAAAGAGATAATAAGATTATTATTATTATGGCGCGTGTTTGCTTATAATAATCTCCGTCCCTAGAGCTTGTTAAGCACTAGTATAAAGGCTAAATGATCATGGGATAATCATGTTAGATTTATGGGTACTTGTTTGGAACAAGGTACTGGACATGACCCGCAGTATGAGATTTATGTCATGGTCTATGTCATATATAAATCTCATATTAGTTATGTCATTTGAATCCTTAGACATGAAGTTATTATAGTCTTCCACTTGATGAAGATTATGTTTGACATATTCAAATGCTGCCTTAACACGGTAGTTATAAAGGGTACGATTGGCATAATCGGATTCACGTAGGGAAGAATAATAAGCTAATTGGATTTGTCCTTCTTCGGAAAGATGTCAAGCTTGGGCCCCTCGAAGGAATGATGTTGGTGAAATGTTTGGCCAAACTCAAATGGATTGATTGGATCAATGTCATTTGGATTATCAACATATTCGGAATCGAGAAAGTATTGAACAATACAAGTTGACTTATTGACCATGACTTGTGTTCAATGACATCGTGGACAAAGGGATTATGACATGTTCTAAAGGAATGCAAACTTGTATCTAGTTATACTATTTGGGTAGGTATGACGGTTTGCTAGAACCTAATCATATCTTATGGTTTCATGTTTGAACCCATTGCCAACTTAGTATAATCCTAGAGGGTCACACACAATAGAACGAATCTTAAATAAGGATTATATTGGAATTTTGGAAACTACGGGAATCTGGACAAGTGTGCGACCGCAAAAGATGGGTTGGGCGGCCGCACAGTTTGGGTCAAATAGTACCAGAACCTTCCAGATAGATGTGCGGTCACACAGGTGGTTTTGGGCGGCCGCACACCTTGTCGGGACTGGTTTCCTGATTTGATTTGGAAAAAAAATTTGGACGGGTTTAGACACAAGTTTCCTATTTGGAATAGGTCTAACTTGTATATAAACAGCAAAATTCGGCCAGAATCAAATCTAATGTTTTGTGAAAGCCTCTAAAGTGTTTGAGAGGGTTTTATGTTGTTCTAAGAGATCTTAGATTGAAGAACAAAATAATACACAAATAATATTCCATATAGTTCATATTAATTATGAAAACGTGTTTCATAATTTGGTCTAGCAACCAAGATCAGGTGTTCTTGATATTCGTTCGTGGTGTGGATACCGCTAGAGGGTGAAACTTATCATCTTCAAAGTTCGTAATTCTTGCTATGACCGTAATCAAGATTTCAAGCCTCTATCGAATTCAAGGTTGCAAATTCAAAGTCATCAAGGGTTAGTTTTTCTAGTATTCATATTGTTGTATTTAATTTAATCATATGAATGGATCTTTGGGCTTTGGGTTTCATAAAATTTTAAATGCTTAATTCCGCTGCGCATGTTACTCCGAAACCCAACACCTACGCCCTAGCCTATGGGATGGAAGGAGTGCTACCAATCGAATTAGAGGTGCCATCACTAAGGGTTCTCCTAGAAAACCAAGTGAATGAATTCGCATGGTTAGACAGTTGTTACGAACAACTATCCCTGCTAGATGAACGACGACTTCGAGCCGCCGAGCATATCTAAGCATATCAACGGAGAATGGCCCGAGCATTTAATAAGAAAGTCAAGTCCAGAAACATCAAAGAAGGGGACCTTATCCTACGTGAACATGGACAAGCGGAAGAAGTACTATTCATAAGTCTATCCCCTATTTCAAAAAGAAAAGAGGAAAGCTCGCTAGGTTGAAAACCCGCAAGGGCGGCCTAGAAAAAAATTAGAGCAGAGAGCACGAGAAAAGAAGCCCGCTAGATTGAAAACCTGAAAGGGCGGTCTAGGCAAAAATCAGGGTGTGCATAAAATATATATATATAAATAGGGGACAGTCTCGTGCAAGACACCTATGTCTCGTACGAGACATGTCAGTCAGTATACATATTTTTCTCTTTCTTAAACAAGAACTACGATGACCTGAGCTCCTTATTTAATTGATGTAAAAAGGGAACGTAGGCAGCCTTTTGGTCCAGTCTATTCAATAAATAAAATCAAAATCTTGTCTTGTTATTAATTGAATGCATTTCAAGAAAGAAATAAGAAAATTTCTAACATGAATACCAACTTGCAAAAGAAAAATAAATAAAATTCTAAAAATCGAAACATTTGGTCTATCTATGGTAATCTCCTGTAGATACCCCGGGGAACCACGGCTTGGCTAGAGCGGTGAATTATCCTAGGATGTCTAACTTGTTTTAGATTGTTTAGAGTCACCACCTATGTTTTTAAAGGAACATAAGAAAAACCTAAAAATAGCCTAATTTATGTACAAAACCAGAGATTCAGGAGAGAAGGGTTCGGGGGTTAGGTGACGGAGTGGGAAGTACTTAAACACCCAATCTGCCCCGCTTACGCGGGTCTTGCTACTATTGGTGTTCTAATATTTACATGTCCTTCAATTAATTAAATAGAAATGTGCTAACAATTGTGATGAGAAGAAAAGGGGAAATAAAGGGGAAAAAAAATAGAATTGTTTTATTTATTTAATGATAAAGATTACATGTAACAAGTAATGTTAAAGAATTACATTAAGAGATGAAGAGAAATTAACATGGTGAATTAAAGTTAAGATTAAAATGTAGGGAGATAACCTTAACTAACTTCAATATGTGAAGTAGTCATGTTGGTCATGTCCCATTAATGGGGATTGCATACATCAAGAAGAAGAAAACAAAGGAAGAAAATGGAGTTGTACCTTGAGCAAGAGGACTTGGAACCTTGACTTGAAAGTGTTATTGTTGTAATGAAATTGTTGTAGAACAATTTGTGTAGAGTCTTGTTACTAAGAACTCTTGTTGGGAGAATTTGTGTATAATGTAGTTGGTGAATCAAGGTTGGAGTCCCTTTCCAAGGTAGGAGATGATGGTTTTTATAGGTAAAAAAGAGAGGGAAATGATGGAGGGAAATTGGTCATCCATGTGAAATGGAATGAGCCAATCACAAATAAGATAAATGAATAAAAGAAAAATAAAAGAAATAAAAGAAATCAAATAATAAATGAAAGAAATATTAGTTTTTGGGAAAAGGCTTAGAATTTGGGATTGGGAGTTAATGAGAAAAGGGGGGATGAATGTGGATGTAAAAAGATGGTTTTTGTGATCAAGAAAATATGTTTGTAAATAAGAAAAAGGAGGGAAATAAGGTGCAATCCTTTACTGCCAAAGTGGGAAGCGCGCGGGTCCGGCTTTTGGGACGGGACGCGCGCGCGGCTCACTGGCAGTGCCGGATGCGCCTGCGGGTGAAAAATGACAGAATGACAGAATGACCCTAAAAGTTAACTCTGTTATGCAGTTTAGTCCAAAACTAACGGAATCAGTTAGGAACTTAACCGAAGTAACATAAATCAACAAAAATAAGTTAAATAAAAATACTTTGTATGCAATCGGGGTGAGAGGTCCAAGGCGGGGTGTCTACAGAGCCCTTCGGCGACGTGGATTGCAAAGCAAAACGCGTCGACGAAAGTAAAAACACCCGCCGAGGACATCGACAAAGAAAAAAGGAAGAATAGAAAACAAAGACTCGATAAAAGTAGGAATTTGAAATTGCGATTGATAGAGGTGCGCTCCCTGCATGAGCGACTTTTGCTGGAGTGTTGAATTGGAGCTCATGGGAGCTTGTCTCAATATGGACCGAGTTGTTGAGTTGGGGCTCATGGGAGCTTGTCTCGATATCGACCGAGTTGCCGACTTGGAGCTCATGGGAGCTTGTCTCGATATGGACCGAGTTGCCGACTTGGAGCTCATGGGAGCTTGTCTCGATATGGACCGAGTTGCCGACTTGGAGCTCATGGGAGCTTGTCTCGATATGGACCGAGTTGCCGACTTGGGGCTCATGGGAGCTTGTCTCGATATGGACCGAGTTGCCGACTTGGGGCTCATGGGAGCTTGTCTCGATATGGACCGAGTTGCCGACTTGGAGCTCATGGGAGCTTGTCTCGATATGGACCGAGTTGCCGACTTGGCGCTCATGGGAGCTTGTCTCGATACGGACCGAGTTGCCGACTTGGAGCCGCATCTGCTTATGTTGTTGACCTTGTGGGGTGTGGGCACGGTTGACCACTTTCTGGTGGGGATGAAGTGCCTTGAGTAGCGGATGCTTTTGACTTCGTGGTGGTACCTGTTATGTGTGTGCTTGACAGGTATATGTGTTCTTGCAAGAAGATGCGTGAAGTGTGAAATGAAGAGAGAGAAATTGTGCTCTTGGTGTGATGGGATTTTGGAACACCCTTGCAATGAGAGAGAAGTAAGAATGTAGAGAGTGATCTTGTGTGCGGTGTGATTTTGAGGAAAGCATTGGATGTATTCATACCTTCACTTACCATTGCCGCTTGAGTGGAGATGGATTTCTGATGTCCGCGGAGGATGCTTTGATGGAGAATGTCCATTCTTTGGATGTTGATGAGAGAACGCTCTTGATGTTGGGTTGGCGAGATGGTACTCTGGATGATGGGTTGGTCGTGCCAAAAGGCTGCCTACGTATCTCTTTAAGAGAATCAGACCAGCGTAGTTCAAGGATGATGGTGAACGCTGGAGGAGAAGCTAGGAGCAAAGCAAAGTAAAGCACATAATTTTGCACATAGAAGGAGAAAAAGAAAGAAAAATCTTTTTTTTTTTTTTTAAGATTAGAAAGGAAAGAATATGCACACATGTGAGGAAAAGATATATTTTTTTTTTTTTTTTTTTTTTTTTTTTTTTTTTTAAGTTCGTGGGTGAACCATTTTAACCATTGTGTGCTTGTGAAGCCAACCCAAGATCAAGTCATGTTCAGTCGAAGTCCGGATTGCTTCGCTTGAATTCTGTTGTCGCTGGTGTGCCCAACGAAGATTGATGTCTAGCCCCAAGAGATTTGTCGATTATGGGGCTTCAAAAGGCTTTTGATGCCGAGATGAGGGGTTGCTGATTGTAAAGCCCCTAGAATGCCTTTGATGCCAAATTTTGAGGGACTTGCATAGCTCCAAGATAAATCAGCTCTTGGCCCATTCGAGTAAATCGCCCTTTGTTGTTGTAGTGAGCAAGCCCCGAGAGGAGATCGTTGATGACAAGCTTCGAGAGATTGCAAAGCCCCAAGTGTCGTGGGCTTGTAGATGGTGAGATGTGAAGACCTTTCATTGTAAGCCCCAAATTACCTCGTGATTGGCTCGGCATTGAGAACGGATGTACCGTTTGGTAGAATTCTTGATAGAGATCTCGTTCTTGCTCTTACTGGGGAGATGAATGGCCTCATTGTGGTCGATACCCAAATGGCTGAGGGCTTATGTCAAAGGATGCAGTAATGTCTTGCGGTGCCGTCGAGGTCGCAGAGGATAAGGTCTTGGTGTGATAAAGTCCCAAATAAGTATGCTTGCTTGACTCTTCTTGAGTTGAACTAATGACAGATCTTCGGATGCAACTAGTGCTGTGGCCCAACTTTATCTGAGCTGCACCTTGTGCTTTTGATCTTGGAGAAGGGGATGCTGAATTGCAGAAACATTGGGATTGGCCGTGGCATTTCCCGCTATAACCCTGTTTTGATTAGAGTTTAGCATATTGAATCTTTTTCCTTTTCTCTAAGACTTCCTTCAAAATCTCGCTTGAAAGTTCTAACAAAAATCATCAACTTCATTCATAACATCGGAGTCTTCATTTAAAACCAAGAGGCCTTTCACTTGAAGTGTTGAGAGACCCTTTGAAGCTTGATTGTTCTCATGGAGCCATGAGACTACTCCACATTGCACTTGCTCGAGTATTGTTGCCCAAAAGACAGTCGGTCGCGAAGCCCTAATACTGCTCTTTGCTTGAATTACTGTAATGCCGTAGCCCAAAAGATTGTAGATTGCGAAGCCCGTTGAGACCTTCGGTGCCGAATTGAGGAAGCTTCCAATGTTGCACATGACTTGGCTGGGGATACTGCTGGGGAGTTAATTGCTCTTTGCCAAGGGAGCTTTTAAGACTTGACCGTAGCCCCTAGAGTGCCATCATTGATTGCGAGAAAGGTCCACCCTTGATTGGGGAAACGAGCACGGGCACACATGACAATAGGGCTTTTTGACATCCCTTTTGAGGGACTTTGAGGATAGTCTCACACATCTTTCTTGAGCATAGCCCCTAGGGCGTATTGATTGTTAAATGAAGCAAAAGAAGCCCTTGTTCTTGAGTCACATAGCCCATAGGGCGTCACCATTTGTTGAGCAAAGCAAGAGTGACTCGTCCTCGTGCGAGGGAACAAACATGAGAGGATATGGCAAGAGCTACTCCATTTCTCGGGAGCCTTTCGGCGTACTTTAGAAGCACATTCTTGAAGAAGTTTGAAAACTGAGACACATGTTGTTGCTGTTTGCTGCCCAAGCCAATTGACTAGCTAAGGATTATTTGTGCAACCTCGTGCCCTTTTATGATGCGCTTGTTCTCGGATGGATCTTGGTTACCACGGGCCTTCTTTTCATGAACCCAAAAATGCACACTGCTGGAGAATGATGCCAATAACCCAAAACAACCTTTGATGGTGCCATATCTTGTCGAGCCTTTTGCAATCCCGAAGTTGACTCGGTGGGGAATTGACTTGCTGAGGAGATCCAATTTAGAACTTGTCTTCTTTAGAGGCCGGGGATCTCCATTTCTCTTTCCCTTCTCTCTCTCACTCTCTCATATTTTTTTTTATGACGCACCCTGTTTTTTGCCTAGACCGCCCTTTTGGGTTTTCAATCTAGCGGGCATCTCTTTTGCGTCTTCATTTTTGACTCGATTAATGAGGAAGTGTGCATTGACTCTAGCTGAGGAGATAAGACATGTGATTTTGCGGTGGAGACCTCTTGTCACTAAAGGTGAGTGACATTGACTTGACTAGGGAAGTGTCCCTAGTATTGACATGTATTTTTTATTGAATTGAATGACTCGCGAAGGCAAGTAAGTCATTAAGAGAGAAGAGAAGGAAAGCCCCAATTTGATTGCAAGAAATTGGGAGTATGCAGAAAGAATAGAAGTCCCTAGACTCGGCAAGGAACACGAAATGATTCCAAATCTAAGAAAGTTGTTCAATCTTTTTGGTGATTAATTCATTGGCAAATGAATCGTACAAAGATGTCTTGACAAGTTCGAGATGAAGGCCAATCACCATAACGCACTAGGGCTAAACATATTTTCTTTCTTGCATGAGACCGGACCCGAAGGTTGCCTACGTTCCTCCAGTGTAGAGGCTCAGGTCACCGTAGTTCTTGTGAATTCTCCATTCTTCGGGATGGAATTGTTGCTTCATCGTGTAGCTTCGTCCTCCTTTGGTGGGTGGAATGATGTTGATCTTGATGTGAACTTCTTTGATTGAGGGGGATTTTTTTTTTTTTTTTTTTTTTTTTGTTCTCTAACTTTTGCCTAGGTTGATTTGAAGAGTTCAACCTAGCGAGCATTTTTTTTTTTTTTTTTTTTTTTAAATCCCCCCTTTGAAACATTGCTTGATTTTTCTCCATGGTTGTTGCTTCACCCTTGATGTCTTGGCTTTGTCTTCGTCGTTGATGATGTTGCCTTCGTCACAATGTTTAGCCCCTAGGCGTTCAAGTGATGGCCTTGTTCTAAAACTTGTTTAGACATTTTTTCATCATTTTGCCAAGAATTAGATCGAACAACATGGAAGATAAGAAGACTCGACACTTAACATGGGACGAGAGAAAACATTAATGCAGACAAAAGAGGACTTTTGACTCTTTTTTTTTTTTTTTTTAATTTTTTTATTCCTACTACTAGGTAGAGAAAGAGAAACGGAGATTGTTGTCGTCGTCCTCTTTGTTGAAGCCCCATTTAAAAACCAAGCCACTTCTTTGATGAGTTTCTCTTCACCCACGGTAAATTCGCCGTTGTCGATCAAATCTTGGATGATGTTTCGGAGAAGGAAGCACCCTTCGGTAGTGTGGCCACTATGCTTGTGGTAGCCGCACCATTCACCATGAGCATGATTTTTCAATATCGCCTTCGGCTTGTACCCCTCCAAAGGTTTGATCTTCCCTCTTGCCACCAAAATTTCAAATGCCTCGGCTTGGGTTACTCCTTGGAGAGGAGTGAAAACTCGGTTGTTGGTGGTACCTTTGTAGTTTTTGAGGGTCGGGCCACTTGAGCATGCTTTATCATTGAACTTTGCTTTGCTGTCGGTGAGCTCTTGCAAATGGGCTTTGAGTTCGGAAACCTCTTCCTTGTGAATTCTTCTTTGATAATCAAGACGGGCCTTGAGTTTGGAAACCTCTTCTTTGTGAATCCTCTTGTCGATATCGAAACGGGCTTGCCACAAATTGTCTTTACGGCGAGCATCCTCGACAATCCTATCCATTTGTTCCCCCATTGATTTCATTACGTTGAGTAACCCTTCGTTGGACACGAAATCATTTCCACTGTTGTTGTTGTCGCCGTTGGAAGCCATTGGACCTATTGGAAGAGCATTGAAGATTGGCCCCACAAACACCGAGTTGATCTTAGATTGGCCCCACAAACACCTTTTGAGTAAAATAAATTTAACCCACAAACACAAAAAAGACTCAACCATATAAAGAAAATGACTCATTTTTTTTTTTTTTTTTTTATTTACAAAAGTCGGAAGGACGGAGTCCTTTTTGGGGTTTCTAGAAAAAATAGTGGAATCGTCACACTAGTATATAGACCTTCTCGCGGTCCCATATACTCATCGGATTCCACCACGCTTGTGAGCCCTACATGTGTCGGGATTAAACTAAATTAATGTAGTAAATCATACATGCGGGGACGGATTTTTATTTTCGTCCAAAATAGCCACTTTTGGGGACGGAGTTTTATTTCGTCCATTGCAACAAATTGGCATGTATGATTTGAAGACATTAGTTTAGGGAAATATCGGCACATGGAAACCGACTTGAGTCACGGAGTGTTAGACCCTAGACTAGAATTGTGTGGCTTGTGCTCGGCTTGAATATGAGGCTCAAAGGTCACCCCCGGCATGTAGTCATGAACTACGCCACGGGCTGAGGTTTACCGCTTCGAAAGAGCCAAGGTCGAGTGGAGCTTGAAACTTTCTAGGACGGGCCTCGACGGGTTTGGGGTTGGACTTGTGCGACTCGATAGTGAGCAGTAGATAAGAATATGTGCATGTAGTGTGAGGTCTAACATGTGACAAAACATTTTTTTTTTCAAAATAAATAAAAAAACAAATAAGCACATAATTACAACTTTCGAATCACCCGTGTGACCGATAAAAATAAACAGAAAGTAAAAGAAATTGTATGCAGGCCCGGTGCCCACACACTGTCATTCTGTTCTATTTCTGTGCACTATTCTGTTGCGGGAAAGCGCCCAGAAGCGCGCGCATTGGGTTGCCTATGCGGAAGGCGCGCGCGTGAGAGGAAGCAGGGCAGAGGCACCCGCTTCTGGGTGAGAACCTGCAAATCAGTGGGTTCAAGGGATTGCCTTGACCCTTAATTAAGAAAACTTTCCCCTGCAGAATTTGTTAGCACAGAAACATGGAATTGAAGGACAAGAAAGGAGGCGGGCGATTCTGGTAATTGGGGTCGGACGCGCGCGCTTTAGGCCAAGAAGGCCAGAGGCGCGCTTCCCACCCTTTTTACCAGAATGCCCAGAAAACAGTAATAAGAACACCAAAAGTTAAGAACGCAAGTTTAACCCTCTAAATATTCCCCAGCGGAGTCGCCACTGTAGATACCCCGGGGAACCACGGTTTGGCTAGAGCGGTGAATTATCCTAGGATGTCTAACTTATTTTAGATTGTTTAGAGTCGCCACCTATGTTTTTAAAGGAACATAAGAAAAACCTAAAAATAGCCTAATTTATGTACAAAACCAGAGATTCAGGAGAGAAGGGTTTGGGGGTTAGGTGACGGAGTGGGAAGTACTTAAACACCCAATCCGCCCCGCTTACGCGGGTCTTGCTACTATTGGTGTTCTAATATTTACATGTCCTTCAATTAATTAAATAGAAATGTGCTAACAATTGTGATGAGAAGAAAAGGGGAAAAAAATAGAATTGTTTTATTTATTTAATGATAAAGATTACATGTAACAAGTAATGTTAAAGAATTACATTAAGAGATGAAGAGAAATTAACATGGTGAATTAAAGTTAAGATTAAAATGTAGGGAGATAACCTTAACTAACTTCAATATGTGAAGTAGTCATGTTGGTCATGTCCCATTAATGGGGATTGCATACATCAAGAAGAAGAAAACAAAGGAAGAAAATGGAGTTGTACCTTGAGAAAGACGACTTGGAACCTTGACTTGAAAGTGTTATTGTTGTAATGAAATTGTTGTAGAACAATTTGTGTAGAGTCTTGTTACTAAGAACTCTTGTTGGGAGAATTTGTGTATAATGTAGTTGGTGAATCAAGGTTGGAGTCCCTTTCCAAGGTAGGAGATGATGGTTTTTATAGGTAAAAAAGAGAGGGAAATGATGGAGGGAAATTGGTCATCCATGTGAAATGGAATGAGCCAATCACAAATAAGATAAATGAATAAAAGAAAAATAAAAGAAATAAAAGAAATCAAATAATAAATGAAAGAAATATTAGCTTTTGGGAAAAGGCTTAGAATTTGTGATTGGGAGTTAATGAGAAAAGGGGGGATGAATGTGGATGTAAAAAGATGGTTTTTGTGATCAAGAAAATATGTTTGTAAATAAGAAAAAGGAGGGAAATAAGGTGCAATCCGTTACTGCCAAAGTGGGAAGCGCGCGGGTCCGGATTTTGGGGCGGGACTCGCGCGCGGCTCACTGGCAGTGCCGGAAGCGCCCGCGGGTGAAAAATGACAGAATGACCCTAAAAGTTAACTCTGTTATGCAGTTTAGTCCAAAACTAACGGAATCAGTTAGGAACTTAACCGAAGTAACATAAATCAACAAAAATAAGTTAAATAAAAATACTTTGTATGCAATCGGGGTGAGAGGTCCAAGGCGGGGTGTCTACATCTCCCGATACTCCTAAGGATTTATTTCTTCCTTAACCTAGTAGGGGCTTGACCACGATCCGCCTTGTCATTCCTCTTCCTCTTGTGCAAAGGTATCTCGAAATCGGAAGGAACATCAAGTCTACTGAACACCGAGGGAGTCAGTCTCGCAAACTTATGAGGCCTATCTAGAGCTTGAAATTTACTGGGAAGTCCGTTCGCTCTCTTCTCGTAAAAGTCACTATCCAGAAAATCTTGAGTGGCATCTACTCTGACATTAGAAGGATCCTCCTTAGCTTCCTTCTTCCTCAAATTCAAGATAGGCTCGAATTGGTCCCCTAAAAAAGAGTGGCGGTTCTCATCAGAACACTGGGATGGAGTTCTTTCAGAAACCAATCCAAATATTTGTCAGACAAATAGATGCTCCCTCCATCACAACGAAGATTGGTCCAACGATCCATAGTGTTGCCTTAACCCCAAGCGCGAACCAAGCTCGTAGGAAACTCTGAGTCCATAAAAGACATGTCTCGAGATCGCCCGCCTAACACGAAAGTGTCATGCTGTTGACCGAATTGTCGCATCACCCTCCGAGCAAAATAGAAAGAGGAGTCCCTCAAACCCAGAAGGACGACCCTGTCGTACACAAGGGTATTAGCTACGAACCTCCTCACCTTCCAAAATGATGGGAACCAAGCAATATCATTAGTCACCGCTTTAGCAAAGAGATGGGCCCACTCCTCGATGCTAAGACCCTTCACCAAAGTCTCCGTCTATGGAAAGTATAAGGAGAATACTCAATCGGAGAGTCCAACAATTTGAAATGTTCTCTGAGCAAAATAGTTAACAATAATGGACTTCCCCGAGTCATAGAGCCGGTTCGATGTAGCTCATCAAGGCCATGAAGGGTCTCCCCCAAGATGAGAGGAACTATGTTGAAGTCCTATCCTCTAGCTTGCAGAACGATGTCCATGAGCTTTGTGTTCGCCATGCCACACTTGCTCATGAAAAGCACGCTTCGAAATAAGCACAGTGCCAAGAGACAGCACTGGGAATCCACACCGTGACCACGAGTCACCCGACCTTTAAATCTCCTAGGCAAAGAGTGGAGATCGATATAGCGGTTACAAATATAACTCTGCGCCTCGGGAAGGCCTATACTTAATAAATCCCTAAGCGACTCCGCTGGTACCTTGTCACAATTAGGAACCGCAATCATCCAAGTCAGTGGCATATCCAGGATAGTTGCCATCTCTTCCACAGTAGGCACCATCTCATTAAGTGAAAAGCTGAAAAAATGAGTCGATGGATCCCAAAAGCGTGCAACTCCCTTTAGGAGGTCCCATTGTGGTTTTAGATTCTTCAAGGTGAAAAGAATCTAAAAACCGAACATCTCCACAAATCTTTCTTGACGAGCTTTATCAAATGAGGGAAAGAACGTTGCTAAGTCATTCTTGTAGCGTTCCACTAATTCTGAGTCCAAGGAGAACTCATCAACAATTATTGATGAAGGGACGGACTTACTTAGGGCCATTGGGAGCAAAAGGTTGAGGATTTTACTCCAAAAGAGAGATTCGCATAACTGATTTAAGGCTGCATGGTATTCTAGGATGGACTAGAGGTGTTTATATACAAGTTGGACACCAAATCCTCGAGGAAAAGAGAGAAACAGCCGCAGATTCAGAGGATGACTCGTACGAGACATCGATGTCTCGTACGAGCCATCTCCCAGTTCAGAACAGCAACAACTCTGCTCAAATCCCAGGTTGCCCGGCAAGTCAAAACATGTCTCAATCACCTTAGAAACTCACCCGAAACAGTTCATACATCACATACAAATGGCCCAACGCGAATCCATCTCATAAAATTACCCCTCGGTTGACCAACTGGATGTGAGTCAATACATTTACAACAGTCATAAATAAAAATTAAAATTAATAAAAGTATTGTGTGTTAGAGTTAGGAGCTAACTTTTGCATAGGTACAAACCAAAGAAAGAAAAAGTTGTCTTCGCCTACGCCGAGGTTACATTGTTAACAAAAAGAGGGAATGGGGGATCCTATCTGCTCAGCATCAAAAGGAAGGAAACGTCGCCATTGCCACGTGATCACTCGTCCGTCTGAGGTCTCTTCCCGCAAGAGGCTGACTCTACTGTCTGACGAGCCAATCGGCCTAAGAGTTCCGCGGTCTCTCTCTTCACCCTCTTGGCATAGGCCATAAACTGGGCGAGCCGTCCGGTGACCTCTCTATACTCGGCAATGGGCACCTGTTGAGAAGAAATGAATAGAGATATCAAAATCTTCAGATAAATGATAAACAGAGAGATGAAATGGTAGAATGACGAGAAATGATGGAAGAAGGGTCATAAACCATACCATGGTCGCGTCAGCAGGAGGTACGAGTCCCTCAGGCATATCGTACTATGCGGGAAGATCCTCAACGCTCTCTATCCCCTCAGCCATGCTGTAGGTAAAAGAAGCTGGTCCAAGCTATAGACGGAAAGGGACGTGGACAACTCCTTGGACCTGAGCCTGATCACCCTCCAGAATCTACCAAGGCATGAGACGAGCAAGGACATATGGTCAAAAGCATCCTGACCAATAACGAGGTCCCCTCTTTCCTCCTCCGCGATGGCATAAGAGTTAAGCATATGGGCTGGCGGGTCCAAAGGGACGATGAAATCGAGTCTGCCACCACCTTGATGGCGAGAGACTCTCTCTCCTAAGTAGAAGCATCCCCCACCAAGGCCAATCATAAGCAGCCTCATACCGGCAAACCCGTAGGCATGATCAATGCCCAGACTCCGCCAAGGGAAGAAAGCGACAGCGGACTCAGGGACGGCCTCCCATCTATCAAAATACATCCGCATACGCTCCACCGTCATATCAGCCCCCTCTGCCTGCTCATCACGAATATCCCTGTTACCCCGGCGCCATCTCAGAGTATCTGGGAACATAACAGTGTTGTCTTAAAGATTGAAACTAAAGAGACCAAACATGGCGTAACCCCAAGCCTGCAAAATGGGATAAACATAAAAGATGTCAATATACAATAGCTAAGATAAAAATGCTATCAAAATAGACTAGGGCTGAAATAAAGGAGGAATATAGAAGAAGATGAGTATTATACCTCCCAGGCATGACTGTAGCCGCCTAAGCCAGCATTCACACGATCCCGCGAACTCTCATCCATAGCCACATAGCAGTGAGCCAAGCCTGCCAATCCCCAACAGGCATCAGTCACATACTGCATATCCCTCAGGCAGCTCAACAGAGTAAACAAGGCAGTCGACGCATGATTTGTAAATAGCGTCTCAGAAAGGGCCCACCACAGAAAGCCACGGACGGCTACAGTGCGGGTGTTCACAGATCCCATCTGGCCAGCATTAACAGTAATATAGGCATCAACCTTGACCCTCAAAGCCTTTAGAGGGATACCCTTGCCTAGGGTACGCACAGAGAAACCCAGAAAGTGCCTCATATCATCCCCACTGGGATAAAAATCCGTATCAACCTCAAGTGGCTCACCAGTAATAGAAAGCCTGGTAATGGCATGAAAGTCAGTAGGGGTCATGGTAACTTCTCCCCATCGCATATGCATAGTATGAGTGCTGTCTCACCAACGCTCTCGAATAGCCTAGAGTAAATGAACGTTCCTCCTCTTACCGACTAGGCCGTCAAAGAAAGGCTTAAGCCCGAGATTCTCGATCTCCTCCTTCATCTCACCATTAAGAGTTACCCACCTCTCGGTAACCTCTCGTACACTGCCTCTACAGTTATCGATAACCCTGAATGGCTGCAAACAACATAGGCAAAAGATACAAATGTCAGATGATCGGTAAAATCCTCATTTAAGCATTTTACCCGAAAAGTCACAGGATTGCCTACAACGACAATAAAAATCATGTACTACCATACTACAATGATTTTCAACGTCAACAAGGACGAAATCCCATCGAAAGATCAGCCATGCATGATAAACCCTAGCAACAATAATTCTAGGCGAAAGTCGATAAAAGTCGAACTGCGAAGGCACCAAATTGAGACATGCAACGACGAAATTGACATGGAAACTCAGTCAAAGGAAGAATTCCTTACCCGCCTTGTCCGAACGGGTGTGAGAAATATGGTCATCAAGAAACGGGCACAGCTCATCCGTCGCCCATACTTTGCCTCTCATATGCCTACCGAAGAGGTGTTCCCTATGAGAACGATTTGCACCGGCCATTTGAAAGGGTTAAGAATCACTAGAACTTGGTGAAAATGAAGATTTTTGGATGAAAAAATCGCCTAGGGTTGAGAATTCCCGAAATGAAATAAGAAAAGTGATTTGAAAATCACCTTCAGCTCCTGATATTGCCTTTGATATGCGTAAAACAGAGAAGCCTCATACGAGACATCGCTATCTCGTACGAGATATCTCTAGAAAAATCTCAGAAAACCATATTTTCTTGGGAAATTCCAAAAAAAGCCCTGCTTTTAACAGAAATGTTAGAAAAAGCCCTGCTTTTGACTGAAAGGTCGAATCTGAACCCGGTTCAAGATGGAACATTGAGTCGTCAACAAGTGGATATTTTCAGAATTGGAAAAATCAAAGTTGTATCTCACTACGAATTTATTCTCACCGCACATCTAGGATCATGGGTGAGCAACGAAATCTACATCAGCAAACTTTAAATCCCATGACTGTCATCAAGACGTATGTTAATGGCACAGGATTTATAACCGGGTATCCCACGACTGTTATCAAGACGTAAGTTAATGACACAGGATCCCACCATTCAGAGTCCCATAATTGTCATCAAGGTGTAAGATAATGGCATAGGATTCACATTTTAAACGGAAAGGCAGTCTCGTTGAAAGGGGAAGCAAGGATCCAAGTAATTGGCGTCTCCAAAACTGGGTATCCCACAACTGTTATCAAGACGTAAGTTAATAACACAGGATCCCACCATTTAGAGTCCCATAATTGCCATCGAGACGTATGTTAATAACATAGGATTCACATTTTCCGGCGAATAAGGCAACCTCATTGGAAGGAGAAGCAAGGTTCGGGTAACTGGCATCTCCAAAATCGAAGACGGTTCGTCATCAACAACAGGGCATATTCAGAATTGGAGTCAAAGAGATTGATTCCTCAGTATGGATTGCAACTGGAGATGGTTCATCATCAAAAAAAGGAGTATATTCAGAATTGGATCAAGGCCATTTATTCCTTAGTATGGGTACTCTCTAAACTCTAAACTTTACTTACCGCAAGTATTGTTTTAAAAAAAAATAATTTTCGAAATACCTTAAACTAGGGATGGCCAAAACCGGTTCCGGGCCCGGTTCCGGTTCGGAACCGCCGGTTCCGGTTCGGCAAAAGGGTGACCCTGAACCGGCCCGCGCTTACCCCTGTTCCGATTCTGGTTTGGCACAATCCGGTTCTGGTTCGATCCGGTTCTGGTACGGTTCCGGTACCCCCCTTTAAAATTATTGAAAAACAAGGGATTTTCAGTCCGGTTACGGTTCCGGTCCGATTCGGCATATATATGACCCTGAACCGGCCCAGATGCCTTACGGTTCCGGTTCGTCCGGTTCCGGTTTCCTCCCCGGTTTGCTCCGGTTCCGGGCTTTTTCGGTCCGGTTTTCTGGTTCCGGTCCGATTCCGGTTCGGTTTGGCCATGCCTACCTTAAACCTCATTTTTGTGTGTTTTCAGAGTCGAACTACGTTTGGTCTGATTTCCTTCCGAGGAATACGCAGGCAGCTTTTTAGCACGACCATACCCCTAGTTCAAAATAACGTCTTTTCTATCGACGACGGTACTTTATCCATAAGTATCGTCGCCGAGGGGCTCTGTAGACACCCCATTTTGGACACTCATTTATGATCACACTACGTCTGTGTCTAGCCTTTGATTTTGGGTCAAAACTCGTTAAGTTGGACATGTTTTGTTAAGTTTCTGATTGACTCCGTTAGTCAGGGGCCAAAATGAACATTAAAACTACTGCAGAGGGCAAAGAGTGAATTCTAGCACTGAGATGCCTCGTACGAGACATTGATGTCTTGTACGAGACATCCCCCTTGACAGTCGGGTTTTTTGTCAGTTTCCTTGTTGATCTTAACCCCTTTTCTTGGCAAACACTTAAGCAATCCGGGAAAACCTATTGGACGATCCTAGAGACCAAAAAATACCTCTATGGGAATCAAGTCTTGGATTCCCATCACAACTTACCTTCTTGGCCAAAACCCTAGGTCCAGAACCTCTATAACTATAGAGCTTCTTGAACCAGAAAAAGGCTAGAATCCTCATTCACCCAAAAACCACTCCAAATCTGATCAAAGAGGTCCCCATAATCAGTCCCTCTCCCTCACCCACGAAATTCAAGCCTCCACAACACCATTCAAGCCATGTTCATTGGATCATTAAGGCCTTTAGTCAAGGCCATCCATAGGATTCTTGAAGAACGCTTAGTGTAAGTACCCCAATCTGAAATTGACCAACTTAGAGGAACTCTTAGCACCATTCAGGGATCAACTGATGGGCTGGGACCTCACTAGGATAAACAGAAAATTCTAGGACTGCTCTGGAATTAAACTTGGAAAAATCCCGAAGCTCGCCAGGCTGAGCCGTACGGATGGTTTGGACGCAGGAAGGGCCTAGCCGTACGGCTGGTTTAGGCACCTTCAGTCCCTATAAATTGAGACCCTTGCTGATCATTTCAGGGGGAGACATATAGTAGGTGAAACACTGCAGAAATACTGTCTGAGTGAAACACCACCAAACACTTGAGTGAAAATAGAGGAAGATAGGCCATAACCATCATAGGTGAAGCCTCCTTCTCCCCATCTTCTCTCCATCTCAAACTCTTTTGTTCTTGTTCATATTGTTTATTTACTTGCATTTCAAGCGTTGCCCTTGTCAAGCACCTTTATATTGCATGTCTTTCCCTTGTCAAGCATCTTTATATTGCAAGTCTTGTCCTTTCAAGCACCTTATATTCTTGTTATATGTATCTTGGAACCAAATCATGAAATAATTCAAGGTGCCCTCACATTCAAGTATGTGAAAAGGGATAGAACCTAAAGAAGATCATGATTTGTTAATTTCTTGTCTTCAAATAGCTTAATGATCCATTTTCATGGTGAAAGCATGTATCTTTATGTTGTATTTGGCCATGATGATTATGTTAGGTGATAAAGTTCCAATCTTTATCATCCCAACCTTGATTTAGCTTAAAATCTCACATTTGGGTCATAAAGATTCAATCTTTATGTCATTTTGTTGTCCCTAAAGGTTTAATCTTGTATAAAGATCCCATTTTTATGCTAAAGTTTGAATCTTTACTCATCAAAATGGCCATCTTGGCTCAAAGGCCACTTTCATCACCTTTTCTCAATAATTCCCCAATGATTGTATTAATCACATCCAAAATTCTTGTTTTGGTGTCTAATCTAGTGATTAATGACATAGTGATGATTTAATTTGTGTTTTGTTACAAAAGAATGGCTGGAAATGATCAAACATTCCAGTTTCAGACAGAATGCTCTATTTCTGTATGGAACTGGACTGATTCCTGGGAATCTGTTAAATTTCCCAGACCCTCTTTAGCAGTACAGCTACTTTGTCCAGGGGCATGTGTCAGTCCAGTCCCCCTTTAATCCAGAATGTTTACAAAAGAACACCTTTCTGTTAAAATCCTAACCGTTTTTTGTTAAAGTCAGTTTCTCCCATTTTCTAAACACACACACACACATATGCACTTTTCGTTAACAAACACAAGGAAGACTCGGCTTTGTCCGAGGCATATTGGGTGATGTGAAACTCTTCCCAAGCTGTAACTTGACCTCCGAACTCATAAATTTTTAACCACTTTCATTTGTTGGGTTAAAAGTTAACAAATGTGGCGACTTCGTTAAGTTTGTGAAGTTACATGAGTTTGGCTTTTCTTCCTCGAAACGAACCCGTTTTGCCCCGAGGGGGGGATCCTCACAGTGGCGACTCTGCTGGGGAATAGAGAGTTTTCGAACTTCTTTTTAGAAGATTCGGGGGCATTCTTGTATGGGTCAAACTCCCGTCCCCGTTTGTTGACTTTGTCCATTTTTGTGTGTACTTCATGTTTCTGTTTTGATTTCTGGGAATGAAACTGTTCTGGGATTGCCATAGACTGGGGCTTGATGATCAGAAGCTAAAAATTTGCAAAAAATAATGGATCTCCTGCTCTAGCTGTACGGCTGGTTTTGCCGGGCCCACAGAATGTTTCAAATTAATGATTTTGTACAAGGCAGAAACATTCTGATGGTCCCCCTTGCTTCTTCTTGTCCAGGTTCCATTTACAGCCTCTACTTGTGCACATTTACCTCCTTTTTCTTAGCCAAAAATGGATTTTCAAAACTTGGTTATGCACAATTTTTTGGACATAAAATTGGGTTTTCAAAACCTCATTGTGCATTTCCCCTTTTTATAAAAGTTTTAGTTTCTCAAATTCTTTTATTGTGCACAACCTTTTTGTACAAATGATTTTCAAAAGGTTGTTGTTCTTGTTAGAAAAATTTTTGTTTCGAAAACCTTTGGTTGTGAACAACCTTTCCCATGTACAAGATTTTGACTCTCATTTGTTCACATCTTTGCTTGATTACTTGTGCAAATTACTTGTTTAAATTATTTGTTCATGTCTTGTATATACTCTTGTTCTTGCTCATGATATTAAAACGCATTGAAAATTTCTATGTTTGACTCAAAAGGGAACATAGAAGGCTTCACACAACGCGCACTCGACCTTGTGCACGTTCCAAAAACCCTTTAAACCCGGGATAGATGCCACGATGCAGCTTGATTGGCGATCTTGTGCCCTTCTCGCGTGCACGGGTCCATTCCACCTCCCCTTCCGAGCCGAGTCAACCACACATGTCCGTGACACACAAATACCATGACCTTGGTTGGTTTTTGGTCTATCTCACGTCATCACGTCCTTAATACGTGCCCAAACGCTAATTATGGCCAAGTTAACACCCGAGTCATGACTCCTTGTGAAAGAAAGTGTGACCAAGGTCATCTTTGACCCGGTCCTTGACATATGCATTAATTCCAACCATAATTAACCGAGGTCATGTATAAAGGATAGGTTTACACCGCGTCATTAAGCTCTAATTCTTGACCCATCCTAATCATCTTTAAGCTCAAGGCTAAGGTCCGAGATCCCTCATTAAAATGAGGTCATGCCGGAATTTCGTTAAGGCGATAAGTAAGTCAATCTTAACCTTAACCGGGGCTTACCTATGATAAGAATGGCTCAGACATTGGCGTTCTGCGATGCACTAGACCCTAGGTTTGGCTCTTTCGGTTGGTGGAAGTTGCGTGCCCTATAGGACCCTCGCCCGGGATCGTCCGTCCTTAGGAGTGTTCAATACAGGTGTAAAACGAGGGGCTTATAGACGTAGTGATGGCCTCCACTGATCCAGGATTTAGATTAGTCGCGAAAAAGAAGAGAAATATTTTCCAACCAATTAGGAATAAAATGCATTTTAAGGGAACTCAATAAATGAAAGCATGCTTTTGAACTGTGCTCTAACGTTTGCTCATGTGAAAGATCCCCCAAATAAAATATTTTTTTCTAAAAAAAAAAAGAGACATGAAATTGGCAAATTCCCTAAAATGCATATCTGTAGATACCCCGATCTCGCACCCCTTATCAAACCCTTTTTGAATGGTCTAAACCCTAAAATTGACCTAAGCCCAGATTCGGCTATGCGGGAGTTCTGTGAGCCTTATCAGGGCATCTAATGGATTAACGGACTTCAAATTCATGATCAGAGCGAAAAAGCGAGTAAACAGACATGTACTTCAATTTTTGAGCTGCGGGACCCGAAACGGGGCCCGCACCCTTAGAACTGCTCGTTACCGTCCATTCTGTGCATTAAAAAAATAATTATTGTCATTTCTTGCTCATTAACATATTTCAGATAGACGTACGTGACCAAAAGATTATTTCAAGCAACTTCCATGTTGGAACCGCGGACAACCGGGACACCGTTGAGCGCACACTCGGACAAAACTTGCACTGTTGCGGAACCAATACCGGTGCAAAAATTGTGATCATTCACGCCTAAAAGATCCAGGCAAGTGGCCCAAGTTGGCTGGCCAAATCAATAAAGAAGGAGCCAATCAGAATGCGACAAGTGGCACTTTGGGAAAAAGGGACGGAGGTATGAGCCGTACGGCTGGTTTGGGAGGTTCAGACAGCAGTTTGTTCTTCAGCAACTTGGCCACAAAAGTCTTGATTTTGATCATTCCCAGCTGCAAATGGACGGGGTAGCCACCCCCTAAACTGACTCCTAAGCCTAGCAAGGGTGGCCTAAGGTCATTTCCCACCTCCCTCCTCCATATACTTACCTCCCTCATCCATTTTATCAAAAGAAAAAACACACACACTTCATAGAACACTCCCATTCACTCTTGTTCTCTCTAGAACTTCCAAGAAGAACTCTCACCAGTTTCAAATCTCAGTCCATAGACCACCACAACACCACCCTAAACACACACCAAACACAAGCAAAAACAACCCACTCAAACACTCTTTCAATCTGAGGCAAACACCTTAAGAAAAGCAACAAAAAAGTCTTCCCTTGGAAGCAAAGGAAACACATCTAGGTAATCTCTTGTTTTTGTAAATTTCACCTATGTAAGATGTAGTTGATTATGTAATATGTTGAGAGGTCTAGCCACCATGTTAGGCTAGACCTCCATTTGATGTCCAAAGATACAATGTTGATGTTCTTGTTGTTCTTCTCCCTAAATGGTGATAGATCTTGATCAAATGCTTCAATGTCTGTTGTTTTGTGTTTTTAGTATGTATATATATGCACACACAAAGTTTCATGCCCACATCACTTCATGTAGATGAGTTTTCATAGGTGTTTTCATGCCATTTGCATTTTTCCAGCAGTCTGTCAGTCTGTATCTTTCTGTCTTGTTGCTCTCTTTATGCATAGCAAACGTGGTTTTTGGTCTTATACCAAAAAATATGGTTTGTTCTAGACAAACAGAGGAAAATTATAATGTACATATATTATTTTTACCCTGGGTGAAAGGGATTCTTTCCATTTTTTGTTTCAACTCTTTGTTCTCAGATTTACATATCTCCTGTTCTGACACCCAAATGTCAGAGGTATTTTGTGTGACTTAAAATTGCTTGATGGACTTTAAAATTTCCAGATATAAACTTTGATATGTTAGTAATAACTTTCATGTTTAGTGTTTTCCATGATTCCCCCGTTTTCATGATGAAAAAGGTGAGTCTTTTATGGATGTATGAATGTCTGTCAGATCTGGCTGTTGAAAGTTCTATCTTGCATGCCTTATTTGGAAACCATAACATGCTCCTAAAATAATAGGAAAATTCATGGTTGATACTTGATGTGTTAGGGAATTTTCCTAACTTTCACTTTCCAGATTGTGAAAGCATAAGAGCAGGTACACAAAGAAAAAGAGCGCAGCAGTCCCTAAAATCTTTGGGGACGGAGTTTGGACATTCTTTTTTATGGGATTTGTTTCCCTTTTTTTGTTTACCATTGTAAATATTAATCCCATACCCCCTCTTTGTGATCTCCTCTACTAGATGTGAATGTTAAACCATTTTCAAAACCAAGTGTGAGTCCACCCAAACCGACTCTCATTTGTGAATTAAAACAAACATTCCTAGAATAGAAAGACTTCCTCTTATATCAAATCACCATTTTTGTTAGGGCATAAAATCAGGTAAAAGGCATAAAATGAATCTACGTGGCATGCATGCTAGAGACCATCACGGGCAAGGAAAGTGCCTAACCCCTTCTCTTCTCGTAACTTAGCCTCCGAACCCACTTTCTCTAAAAAAAGGTTTTATCTTCGTTTTTCCTAAAATAAAATGAGGTGGTGACTCTTGACTGTTTTGATTCCATCGAGAGGAAACCATTGTGTGGGAACCGAGCGCATTTCCAAAAGCACATTAGCACGAGGCATCACCCGAATCGCCCTCGCGAGCGATCATTTCGGTGCGGTTTGACCTTCGAGCGCGGGCTCCCACAGTGGCGACTCCGCTGGGGAATTTCTTAAGTGGGCTAGACTCTAATCTTTGTGTGTGCCATGCTTTACTTGCCTTACTTGGGTTATATATGTGTTTATGCTCTAACCTTTGTTTTGTAGGGACATTCTTTCTCCTTCACCCTCTTATTTGTATATATATGCATGCGTGGTGGGTGATTCCCTTATAAAAGAAAAAAAATAAAAAATGGAAAAAATAAAAAAGGAAAGAAAAGGATTTTCTTGTTTTCTTTACTTGCTTTCAAAATCATTTTTCGAACTCATAGATACCTCACGCACATGCACGTTTTTGAAAATAACGTCTCGTAGAACCATACAAACCCGAGAAGGTAACCCGAGGGTATATGGGAGCTCATTGGACTTCCCTATAGGGCCCGCGGTGTACATTCTCACCCCAAAGCGCGCCTATTAGTCGTTGCGATGGTGTAAGCCAATCTTCCCCGTTACCAAGCCACGATGTCCATGTTTTCGAAAAAAGACACGTCCCACACTTCATGCTGGTTTTTGTCTAGCAATTTCACCTCAATCCTATGCATTTTCCAAAAGGTCATAAACAACCTACATTGTGGAAATTCATTGAAATGCTCGGATTGACTTTAAATTGTCAAGACCCTCCCTTAGACCGTAACCGAATGGTGGATCCCCGAAAGAGTATAGGCCCTTCACTAGGGGCTTGGACGGACAATAGTACAGGTGCAAAACGATGGTCCTATACTTTGGAGACGGTATCCACTATTCCAAGATTTCATGCGAAAATGTGTCCAAATAAAGCAAGTGCTTATCCGGCATTCTAGGTTTGATTTTGTGATTTTTGAACTTCTTTTGAATCAAGCTCGGAAAATCTCGATCCTTTCCACTCTTTAATCAGCCCTATACACCATCCCTTTCAGATACTCTACGCCTGGCATCTGCTTGGAGAGGGGGAGTTAGAAACCGCAAGGGGAGGTTGATCTGAGTTACCGAGTCAGTGCCCGTTATCGAAGAAGCTACTGCAATGGCCGAAGAAGGGAATGATCAAGCCTATGTGCCGCCACCGGGTCTTCAAGCATGGTTAGAACAGAAAGTGTTGGGTCAGATGAGAACTCAGCAAGACGAGTTACTTGCTACGCTTGTTCAGATGCAGAATCAGAATGGTAATGGGGCTCCTAATGGCAACCCCAACGGAAATCCCAATGGCAATCCGAATGGAAATGACAATGGTAATGGGGCTCCTAATGGAAACCCCAACGGAAATCCCAATGGCAATCCGAATGAAAATCAGAATGGTAATGGGGCTCCTAATGGCTTCCCCAATGGCAATGGCAATCCTAATATGAATGGAAATGGCAGCGGCATCCCCACCGTGAACTTGAATCCCAATGGTAGTAACACCAACGGTCATAATCATCACCAAGGTGTCCATCCTCATGGTCATGTGGCTCATCTAGACTTCAGTGGCCTCAATCACAACTTCATCCCGAATCAAGCAAACTTTGTGGTGAACCCATCTCAGTATCCACCCGATCATAATGCCTTTGCTCAGTATATGCAAACTCTGTATCCGAATCAGCAACCCAACGCCTATGGTGCGTTTGCTAGTGGTGTCTCTCCCTTCAACCAAGGAACTTCCCAGGGGCAAGATCCTAACTTGGTTCGCCAAATGGAAGCATACTACAAAGGGGTACCATATGTACCTCTTACTAGAGCTGAGATTGAAATGAATGAAATGAAAGAAATGTTGAGAAAAGTCATGAATAAAGGAGAATTTTCTGCAGATTCCTTGAAATTATCTCCATTTGCTGTTTTGCCTCCTAAATTCAAAATGCCCGATGTGGAAAAATTCGATGGTACGGGGTGCCCAATGGCCCACCTGAAATCTTATGCTCATGCAATGCAGTCTCGTGGGGCTAATGTCGGTGCTATGGCCTCCAACTTCCATTTGACTTTGGTAGGAGCCGCTAAGCAATGGTTCATGACTGTGGATGCCAATTTGGATGATAATTGGGGAAAGTTTGTGGATGAATTCCAAAAGAGATACAAAGATAACTCTAACTGGGAGAAGAGCCGCCGTGATCTTGATTCGTGTGCTCAGTGTGAGAAGGAATCGTTCTCTGAATTTGCAAGCAAGTGGAGGAAGAAAGTCGCTCAGACTTTGGAAAGGCCCGACAGTGGCGAGCAAACTCGCATTTTCCTCAAGAATCTTCAGCCAGTGTATGCGGATAAGATGAAATATCTCCCATTCCGGATTTTGCTTCTATTCTAGATGTGGGTTCCCGTATTGACGAAAATGTCCGAACTGGGGTGATCAAGCTAGATCCTTCTCCTAGCTCCTACAGGTTCCGACCTACTGCTAAAACCCCGGCCCCAGTTGTGAACAATGTTGCCATGACTCCCGGTCCCTTTTGGAGCAACAATGTGAGACCTTGCCGGAACAGCTACAATAGGGCACCCCCGTGCTATAATCAAGATGGGTATGTGAATGCCATCAACAATCAGCAAAGGAATGGTAGAAATCGGAGAGAGAGGCAGTTTGATAAGTTCAACGCTCCGTTGTCCACTATTTTCCAAGGATTAGTCGCCCAAAGGGTATTGAAACCGATAGAAGGATACCGCCCGCCTAATCCACCTCCTAAGAATTGGGATGCGAGCAAGTATTGTGCATACCACGTATCACCTGGTCATGCGACAGACGATTGTTGGAATTTGAGGCATACTCTGCAAGACATGATTGACGATGGGCTCATTCAGAAACCACCCCAACCGAATGTGGTAATCAATCCCTTGCCGGGAATCCATGTGATCGAATTTGAGGAAGACTACTCAATGACTAGTTTCATAGTCCCAAAGAAAGCTTTGAATTACACCGTGACTCCTGTTATTTCTGAAGACTTTGAGTGCCACATGATCTCTTGGGATTCAATCTTGTCTAGTGCTAAAGCCGTTGAGGAACGAAAGGCCCCTCTTGAAAAGGCCACTTGGATTGGTGGAAACGTGAATCATCTCACTCGCTCAGGGAGATCCTATTAGTCTTTGAATCCTGAGGCGAGCGAACCTGGAAAGGACAAAGAAGGAGCTTCCGCCCAGAAAGAAAAGGTCGCCGAGAACCCGGTCTTAACTCAGTTAAAGAAAACCCAGGCTAATATATCCATTTGGGGTTTGCTTTCATCTTCTCAAGAGCACCGAGACACTCTGGTTAAAGCTCTCACTCAAGCTTTTATCCCAATCGAGACGTCTCCCAATGACCTTGTCCATATGTTCGGCAACATTCATTTTGGGAACATTATCAATTTTACTGACCTCGATGCACCAAAAATTGGCCTTAATCATATCGAGGCTCTGCACATCACAGTTGGGGTTGGAGGTGAGCACTTAGCTCGTGTGTTGGTCGATAATGGCTCTTCGGTCAATGTTTGCCCCGTGCATGTTCTCGCAGATTTGGGAATTAAGATAACTGATTTGGCCTCGTCTTCTCAAGTGGTCCGTGCCTACGATAGCACCAGTCGCTGTGTCTTGGGTGTTATCTCCCTCACTCTTACCATTGGCCCTCTTGTTATGCCAATTGAATTTCAAGTGATCGACATCAAGTCCTCATTCAGTTTACTATTGGGACGCCCTTGGATCCATGGAGTGAAAGGGGTAGCTTCTTCTTACCATCAATGCATCAAGTTCATTCACGACAATCATGTTGTGGTAGTTCACACCCAGGATGACACGCAAGTCAATGACCTCCCGATCTTAGGAATTGAGCACAAAGATACCGGTATTTTCTTGAGTGATTTTGAGGTGATCCCACAAGCTCGGATCCATGCTATTGACTGCGTCAAAGAAACCGATCTGATCGGGGGAAAGAGGACCAACTATGGTGACGCGATGGCCTTGAATATGGTCAAGAAGATGAATTTCTTACCTATGTTGGGACTCAGGAAAGAGCAACAAGGGTGTATCGAAGCTATCAAAAATGATGTGCCTGTTTTCATTCCTCCGTTTGGACTCGGGTACAAGCCCACTCCCGCTGAAATTGCCAAAGCTATGCGTGAAAAAAGGGAGAGGCGGAATGCCATCAAGAGGGGAAGGGCCTATGATCTCCCACCACTCCGTCCCTATGAAAAATCCTGGAAGGGATACTTTATTCGAAAGAGCGAAAATGTGGCCCATGTTATGCCTCTTGAGCCGACTAGTGGCATGGACGAAAAGTCTCGCGCGGGATGGGAAGTATTTGATAATGTGAATTTGTTCGATAAAAGCCTTGATTTGGATGGTTCCTATAAGCAACCGGGCCTGTTTACTCCGTGGAATATCGATGAGGAGGATGATGTCTTCGCATTGTTTGAAGGATTTGGCTTTGAAGACGGATCTGTGGTTATGATCGAGGATGGCACCGCAGAAGCTTATGACCCGGTGAAGCACCTCAAGCCGGCAGTGGCACCACTTAATAACTGGTCCAAAACCACTGGCCCGCTCGCTACTGTTGACGTGCTCGTGAAGCAGTTTGGATATGTTCGCCCAGAGGGACCGGCTTTTAAACCCTTTGTACTTTCTGATGTTGTTTCTGGGACTCCCGAAGAGGGCCTCACTGTCGAGGACCTCGACGCGGTCGCCGAGCTTGTACTCCCCTCTGTCGTGAATGAAATTTCCTCTATTTCCGCTTACTCCTTGGTTGCCAATATTTTGAATAATGATTTAACAAATGAAAATTTAATAACAAATGAAGTTAATCATGAATCTTTAAAAGACGTAAGCCAAGATGAAAAAGATTATTTAATTGAGTTAAGCAGGTTAGCAAAGCAGCGTGGGGAACGAAAGTTAGAGGCCTGTGAGGGAGATTTGTCTACTGTCAATCTGGGGTTGAACGGGGAAGTTAAAGAAATGAAAATTGGAAGCTTCATGCAAGGGGCTGACAGGGAACGATTGATCAGTTTGCTTAAAGAATTTTTTGATGTGTTTGCTTGGTCGTACGAAGATATGCCTGGGTTAGATCCGACAATTGTGGAGCACCGAATTCCTACCTTTCTCGATGCCAAGCCGGTCAAACAGAAACTACGCAGAATCAAGCCGCAGTGGGCCCTCCAGGTTAAAGAAGAGATCGAGAGGTTGCTGCAAGTGGGTTTCATCCGAGTTGTGGAATATCCCCAATGGTTGTCCAACATGGTCACAGTCGAGAAGGCGAACGGCAAAGTCCGGATATGTGTTGACTTCAGAGACCTCAACAAAGATTGCCCGAAAGATGATTTCCCGTTACCAAATATTGATATTATGGTTGACTCAGTCGCAATGCACAAAGTGAAGTCATTTGTTGATGGAATGGCGGGTTACAACCAAATTAAAATGGCGGTAGAAGATCAAGAGAAAACCTCCTTCATCACCCCGTGGGGGACATTCTGTTATACTGTGATGCCTTTCGGTCTTAAAAATGCCGGAACGACTTATCAACGAGGTGCTACAACTCTTTTCCATGACATGATCCACAAAGAACTTGAAATCTACGTGGATGACATGATTGTGCACTCAGTCGAAGAAGACGCCCAGCATCTGGTTGACCTCAGAAAATTCTTTGAAAGGCTGTGGAAGTATCACATGAAGTTGAATCCTGCTAAATGCACATTTGGTACCGTCCGAGGCAAGGTCCTGGGTTTCCTGGTAACAGAAAGAGGGATTGAAATCGACCCCGACAAAATAAGGGCCATCACAGAAATACCCCAACCTCAGACTCAAAAGGAGGTAAAGGGTTTCTTGGGAAGAATTCATTATATCAGCAGATTCATACGGCAGCTAACCACGATGTGTGAGCCGCTCTTCAAGCTCCTAAAAAAGGGTACCGATCAATCCTGGGATGAAGAATGCCAGATTGCTTTCGAAAAGGTCAAAGAATACCTGACAAGCCCACCGGTCTTGGCCCCACCTCATTCGCACAAACCTCTGCGGTTGTACCTAACCGTCACCGACACCGCGGTAGGAGCAATGCTTGCACAAGAAAAAGAAGACTCCTGGGTTGAAAATTCAATTTATTTTGTTAGTAGCAAGCTGCAAGGGAGTGAATTGAACTACTCAGCATTGGAAAAGGCCTGCACCGGTTTGGTTTGGGTCTCGCAGCGGTTAAAGATCTATCTGCAATCCTTGCCCATTCAGATCATATCCCGAATGGATCCAGTAAAGTACATCGTCAAAAGGTCAGCCATGTCCAATCGAGTAGCCAAATGGGCTCTTCTCTAAAGCGAATATGATATGACTTACGCAACGCCTAAGTCCATTAAAGGAAGGGTGATAGCAGACCAACTTGCAGATTTGGCTCTTGATCTCGAGCCCGGACCAGAAGCACAGTTTCCCGATGAAGGAATCTACGATGTTGATTGTTCAGAAAACAAGTGGCAACTCTTCTTTGATGGGGCTTCCAACAAAAGAGGTTTCGGAATTGGAATTTTGCTCATTGATCCAAGCGATACGCACATGCCCATTGATATCCGGTTAGACTTTAACAGTTCAAATAACACAGCGGAGTATGAGGCTTGCATGGCTGGCCTTGAAGAGGCGTTAAACAGAGGGATCAAAGAAATTGAAGTGTTCGGGGACTCCGCCCTAATCATCAATCAGATTGAAGGAAAGTGGAGGATCCAAGATTCAAGACTACAACAATATCATATTCGACTGGTAGCGCTCACAGAACGTTTCTCGAATATCTCATTTCATTACCTCCCAAGGGACCAAAACAGATTCGGAGATGCGTTGGCTACCTTAGCCTCCATCATGGAGTTCCCTGCTGATGTCATGGTAAAGCCGTTTGTGGTTAGCAAGAGGTCAATCCCAGCCTACTGCCTGGCAATTGACTTAGATTACGAAGAAAATGAAGAGCCATGGTACACAGATGTATGGAATGTGCTCAGGAATGGGATCTACCCTCCAGAAAAGGACAAAAGGGCAAGAATTGCAATGCGAAGATGGGCCTCCCAATTTTTGATTTCTGGAGATCGATTGTACAAAAGGTATCATAACGGACCAAATTTTCTCTGTGTAGACAAGTCTGAAGCGAATAGAATCATGGATGAAGTCCATGGGGGACTGTGTGGACCCCACATGAATGGGCACATGCTTGCTAAGAAGATAGTGAGGCAAGGGTACTACTGGACTACAATGGAAAAGGATTGTGTGATGAGAGTGCGAACTTGTGATCATTGTCAACGGTATGCTAACCTACAACATCTGCCACCGCACGTTCTCTATCAGTCAACTGCTCCTCGGCCTTTCTCCACTTGGGGAATAGATGTTATTGGTCAAGTCAAACCGAAAGGTTCAAGCGGGCAAGAATATGTGCTCGTAGCTATCGACTACTTCACCAAATGGGTTGAGGCCGCTGCTTACAAAGTCTTGAATGCCAAGAAGGTAGCCGAGTTCATCCGCACCAACATTTTCTACAGATATGGAGTCCCTTATGAGATGATCTCAGATAATGGAACTCACTTTGAAGGGGAAGTCAACCGATTTCTTGACGAATTCCGTGTGATCCGGCACAAGTCCTCCCCCTATCGACCACAAGCTAATGGAGTGGTAGAAGCGGCAAACAAAACCCTTGAGAACATCATTAGAAAGATGGCCATCACCGGAAAGGATTGGCCCGAGAATTTGCCTTTAGCTTTGTGTGGATACCGCACATCTGTCCGGACACCGACTGGGGCTACTCCTTACTCACTTGCATATGGCATGGAGGCAATTCTACCGATTGAACTTGAAATCCCCTCCATGAGAGTTTTACTTGAAAACCAAGTGTCCGAGATTGATTGGCTACAAAGTCGCCATGAAGAGTTAGCATTACTCGATGAAAAGCGATTACTGGCTTTAGAGCACAACCGCGCGTATCAACGCAGAATCGCCAGGGCATTTAACAAGAAGTTCAAAGACCGTGATGTCAAAGTGGGAGATCTTGTTTTACGAGAAAAGCCACCAAGCTATGTCGACCCCCGAGGGAAATGGAAGTCTCCATGGTTAGGCCCCTACATTGTTAAGAAGATACAATCCGGAGGAGCCGTGTTTCTGCAAACCGAATTTGGAGAAGACCTCGTTCAGCCCTGCTACCTCAGCAAATTGAAGAAGTATTATGCGTAGAAGGCGCAGAGTCCGGTGATTCCTATCGAGTCTGTAAAAAAAAAAAAAAAAAAAAAAAAAAAAAAAAAGAGAGCGCAAAAGACAGCCCCACTAGAAGTGAAAACCCGAAAGGGCAGTTCTAGGTAAAAATTAGGAGGCGCGCAAGAAATTCAAGTAACTGTGTCGAACTAAGCTGACCTGAGCCTCTAAAGAGGAACGTAGGCAACCTTCGGGTCCGGTCATTAGTAATAAAAAACATTATTCCCCACGTTGAACTTGCAAACATTACATTTGAAAAGGAAAAACAAGCACAACAAACTTTGAAAAAAAAATAAAAAAAAAATCATCTTGGCGTGGCAACCAAGGATCATGCAGAAATAAATGAAATTCCACTCATTAACCGAGGCGGTTGAACACGTTCTGGAAAAAGCCTGAAGAGCTCTCTCCCCTTTGGTTCCCAGATCCGGTTGCATCGGGCAGGGTAATCCTTGAAGCTAAGTCTCGGCCAACCCTGCGACGTCCCGACCGATGGCCGTGGCGTGATTGATTCCTGCCTATCTGATTTTGGAAGACTGTGGGACCCATTATCTGAGAAAAGTAATCCCCAGACAGAATCTCTGGACCTAAGAGCCCCGAGACCAAAGCTGAAATGGTAGCATTGTCTTCAACAGTCTGGGGACCCAGCCATTCAAGATACGCCAAAGAGGGTTCATAGAATATGTCCCCTTCGCTCCGGCGTCTGCCTCTGCCGACGTGCACACCGTTCCTATACCAAAGCTCTTTCAACAATTCGCAAATATTGGCATCCACGGGCAAATTGGTCGGGATGGGGTGGTCAGAAAAGGGAACCTCTTGGACTTGTCCAAATTGGCGGGAAATCCGTTGACCTAGATAAAAGGTGGTAGACCGAAGCCCAGCTAACTAAACGAAGGAGTGACCTGCACTCGTGATAATGTACCTGCTCGGGTTCCAATGCGGAGGCACCCACAGGATGTCTGCCGACCTAATCCGCCAAAAGTGTCCAACCCACTCCTTAACAGTAGTGCAGTTCTGCCTGTTTAAACCTCACCTCGGAAGCATGGAAGGGTATAGTCTGGATCAGACACCGGACGAATGATTCTGAGATGCTCCTGGAGCCATATTTGCAGCAAAATAGGGCTGCCCGACGTGAAAGCGTCACCCCTGGGATAGTAACCGTCCAGCCCGTGCAAGGTTTCTGCCAAAAGGACAGTCATCACGTTACTGGCACCACCTTTGCAGGAATCAACAATATCCACCATTCTTGAATCAATGAAACCATCATAAGAGACGAAGAACAGTTCAGCAAAGAGGCACATGACTAAGGCAAAATCCCTGCGGTCAGAATACTCCGGGTTATGAGGGGCAGCCTCACCATAGAGTCCGGGGAAGCAAGTGATATCAAAGTGGGTCCTGTGAAGGAGCCTCCTCAAAAATCCGATATCAAATTCTAAAACCTCAGCGAGCCACCGGACAGGGGTCTTGCGAGAAGTTGGCACCATAACCACGAGTTGGGTTTCCCGTAATGGCACAGAATTCCTCAAAGGTAGGACACAACTCATCTTGGGTAAAATTAAATAAGTGAGTACCTGTCGACCAGAAGACGGACGCACCGCAGATCATCTCCCATTGGATAGGAAGCCTCCTTAATGCAAAAAGGAGTTTGAAATGAAAGGTCTCTTCTAGCGCCGCTCGCGCACTCTCCGAGTAGGAACTCACCCAACGGTTGAGTCCCTCGCGCACTCTGCGAGTAGGAACTCACCCAAAGCTAACTTGCAGGTCACGGCACACAAAGATGATGTGGTCATCTCCCCAAGGCGTGAGAGACTTCAGTCAAAACTGAAACAGTGCCAATGGATCACGCGAAGCGATGGTTCACTCCTTAATAAAGCACAAAAATCTCATCACACGACAACTCAAAAGCAGATGGGTCTATACATATCTCGGAGAGCAGTGTATCCTTTGATTGAATGTTTTATGAATTGTCATCTGTTATTTGGTCTTCTCTTGATGTTGAGTTGTACCCCCTTTTTTTTATTAGCGCGAAGCGCTCGATCTTTGAGTGAGTTGGTTTTCCTAAGGGGCGCGAAGCGTCCGGACCTCGATGAGTCGTTATTATATCCCCTGGTAGTCTCCTGATTTTGAGATGTACCTCAACTCGGATTGCACCTTGCGTCAATCCTCAAGTAATGTTGATCTTAAGCCTTCTCTGGATTGATTGAGTTGGTTTGAGTCAGAACTACGACTCGACTTGATTCCCATGGAGGGATACGTAGGCAGTTCACCCCGGTGAGCTCAGTCGCCCGTTTTTGCAATTTGTCGGTCGAAGACCGATCCCCAGAGTCAGATGCGACACACCTCGATGATGAATTAGGTCATCTCCTGGATTCTGAGATGTACCCTCGCTCCGATTGTACCTTGCGTCAATCCTTGAGTATTGTTGTTCCACCTTAGTCTTCTCGCCTGCCCGAGTTGTACCTCCCCCGAACTACGTTTTGACTTGATTCCCATGGAGGGATACGTAGGAAGTTCACCCCAGTGAACTCAGTCGCCCGTTCTCATAAATATTTTCTCATGTCGATTTTCTCCCCAGCAAAGAGACCACATATCTCAATGCAGTCCCCAGCAAAGAGACAACACATCTCAATGCTCCCCCCCAAAATTTCTTGTTTTTTAATAAACCTGAACTACGATTGGTCTGATTCTCGAAAGAGATACGTAGGTAAACCGGAAACCCGATACCGACCATTGTTTGTCACTAGTTTGATTGCTTGTTTGAGTTAGAACTACGGAGGCTTGATTCTCGAAAGAGATACGTAGGAAGTCCTACTTTGGACCCAGCCGTTACACCCTAGACGAGATCGTTTGTCTCTTAGTAAATCGTAGAATCCCCTTTACATTACAAGGAGATTCGACTAGGGGCTCTGTAGATACCCCGATCTCGCACCCCTTATCAAACCCTTTTTGAATGGTCTAAACCCTAAAATTGACCTAAGCCCAGATTCGGCTATGCGGGAGTTCTGTGAGCCTTATCAGTGCATCGAATGGATTAACGGACTTCAAATTCATGATCAGAGCAAAAAAGCGAGTAAACAGACATGTACTTCAATTTTTGAGCTTCGGGGCCCGCACCCTTAGAACTGCTCGTTACCGTCCATTCTGTGCATTAAAAAAAATATTATTGTCATTTCTTGCTCATTAACATATTTTAGATAGACGTACGTGACCACAAGATTATTTCAAGCAACTTCCATGTTGGAACCGCGGACAACCGGGACACCGTTGCGCGCACACTCGGACAAATCTTGGACTGTTGCGGAACCAATACCGGAGCAAAAATTGTGATCATTCACGCCTAAAAGAGCCAGGCAAGTGGCCCAAGTTGGCTGGCCAAATCAATAAAGAAGGAGCCAATCAGAATGCGACAAGTGGCACTTTGGGAAAAAGGGACGGAGGTATGAGCCGTACGGCTGGTTTGGGAGGTTCAGACAGCAGTTTGTTCTTCAGCAACTTGGCCACAAAAGTCTTGATTTTGATCATTCCCAGCTGTAAATGGACGGGGTAGCCACCCCCTAAACTGACTTCTAAGCCTAGCAAGGGTGGCCTAAGGTAATTTCCCACCTCCCTCCTCCATATACTTACCTCCCTCATCCATTTTATCAAAAGAAAAAACACACACACTTCATAGAACACTCCCATTCACTCTTGTTCTCTCTAGCACTTCCAAGAAGCACTCTCACCACTTTCAAATCTCAGTCCATAGACCACCACATCACCACCACAACACCACCCTAAACAAACACCAAACACAAGCAAAAACAACCCACTCAAACACTCTTTCAATCTAAGGCAAACACCTTAAGAAAAGCAACAAAAAAGTCTTCCCTTGGGAGCAAAGGAAGCACATCTAGGTAATCTCTTGTTCTTGTAAAGTTCACCTATGTAAGATGTAGTTGATTATGTAATATGTTGAGAGGTCTAGCCACCATGTTAGGCTAGACCTCCATTTGATGTCCAAAGATACAATGTTGATGTTCTTGTTGTTCTTCTCCCTAAATAATGATAGATCTTGATAAAATGCTTCAATGGCTGTTGTTTTGTGTTGTTAGTATGTATATATATGCACACACAAAGTTTCATGCCTACATCACTTCATGTAGATGAGTTTTCATAGGTGTTTTCATGCCATTTGCATTTTTCCAGCAGTCTGTCAGTCTGTATCTTTCTGTCTTGTTGCTCTCTTTATGCATAGCAAACGTGGTTTTTGGTCTTAGACCACAAAATATGGTTTTTTCTAGACAAACATAGGAAAATTATCATGTACATATATTATTTTTACCCTGGGTGGAAGGGATTCTTTCCATTTTTTGTTTCAACTCTCTGTTCTCAGATTTACATATCTCCTGTTCTGACACCCAAATGTCAGAGGTGTTTTGTGTGACTTAAACTTTCTTGATGTCCTTAAAACTTTCCAGATATAAACTTTGATATGTTAGTAATAACTTTCATGTTTAGTGTTTTCCATGATTCCCCAGTTTTCATGATGCAAAAGGTGAGTCTTTTATGGATGTATGAATGTCTGTCAGATCTGGCTGTTGAAAGTTCTATCTTGCATGCCTTATTTGGACACCATAACATGCTCCTAAAATCAGAGGAAAATTCATGGTTGATACTTGATGTATTAGGGACTTTTCCTAACTTTCACTTTCCAGATTGTGCAAGCATAAGAGCAGGTACACAAAGAAAAAGAGCGCAGCAGTCCCTAAAATCTTTGGGGACGGAGTTTGGACATTCTTTTTTATGGGATTTGTTTCCCTTTTTTTTGTTCACCATTGTAAATATTAATCCCCCACCCCCTCTTTGTGATCTCCTTTACTGGATATGAATGTTAAACCATTTTCAAAACCAAGTGTGAGTCCACCCAAACCGACTCTCATTTGTGAATTAAAACAAACATTCCTAGAATAGGAAGACTTCCTCTTATATCAAATCACCATTTTTGTTAGGGCATAAAATCAAGGTAAAAGGCATAAAATGAATCTACGTGGCATGCATGCTAGAGACCATCACGGGCGAGGAGAGTGCCTAACCCCTTCTCTTCTCGTAACTTAGCCCCCGAACCCACTTTCTCTAAAAAAGGTTTTATCTTCGTTTTTCCTAAAATAAAATGAGGTGGAGACTCTTGACTGTTTTGATTCCATCGAGAGGAAACCATTGTGTGGGAACCGAGCGCATTTCCAAAAGCATATTAGCACGAGGCATCACCCGAATCGCCCTTACGAGCGATCATTTCGGTGCGGTTTGACCTTCGAGCGCGGGCCCCCACAATATCTCGGGTCTTTCCCCCAAAACTCTTACCCTTCGAGTCAAATCGGTCTTCCCCCGAGCCAAATATCCTTGTGTCAAAGCTCTCTTTCTTACTCAAAAGCATGGTTTTTTCCAAGAATCTCATCAAAGTACCCTTATGGTTTGTGGACCTTTTGCTCAATAGGGGAATATGGAATCCCGATTGGAAATCGTTGAGAGAACTTTGGATGTCGTTCAGCGGGCTATGAAAAGATTGGAATACGACCAGGGTCGCCTAGTTGGGATTGTGAGCAAGATGAACGAAAGACAGGCTCCAGATCTTGAAAGGGAAGCCGAGAGGATATGGGTCCAAATGGTTCACCCGTGCCTCCGCGAGCTTTTGAAAGATAGGGAGAATGACTAGCACCAAGAAAGGAAAAGTGTGAGAGATGAAATGGATTCTCAAAGTCGTATCCACCAAGAAGACATGAAAAACGTCCAAGCATGTATGAAAACGGTGGTGGATGCGATCGTGGATATTAGAACCCATCTCAAAAATCACCTCGAAGGCCGTTTCGCCGGACCTATATCTAACAGCCCATCCCCTGTCACTCTCGTCAACCCCCGAGTGACCATAGGCCAGCCAGAAGGCCCACTTCTCCAGTCGCAGCACCCGAATGGATGTATGCCACCAAGAAATAGTCGGTCTAGACCCATCCTCCCAAGGGTTCAATTACTCGTTCAGTTGCTCAAGGGAGGAAAGATCCAGTTACTTGATCCGAGTAGGCTCCTGGCCGAACACGCCCACCAACGGTTTGATGAGACCCAGTTCTATCGGTACCACCAAGGGGTAGGGCACACCACCGGGGCTTGCGATGCCTTGAAAGACAAAATTCAGGAGCTCATCGACAAGAGAGTCATCATAAAAAGTGGAAATCAGTGGGTGTAAACCCGAGCGGAAGCACAGAAACCAAAGTTGAGATTGCAAGAAAGAGAGGAGGAAAGAACAAACTAGGAGTGGTCTAGTTAGGTAGGTTATAAGGTCTTCCCAAAAGTCCATTTTGGACATGTTTTTTATTTTGCTTTCCCTAAGCCGTACAAGGCAAGATTGTAAAGGGGTACATGGTTGGAATCTGTCAACAGAATAGTCATTTTGGGTCTGTAAAAAAAAAAAGGAGGGGTTTGAATCCCCGTGCAATGAAAGAGTCATTTTCTTTCTATTATCTCTAGACTTGAGACATTGTTTGCATTTTACATTGATTCTTGGAATTGCCTTAGTTAATATTATCAAATGATTGCTATGCTCCCAAAATGATGAATTGACTTCTCAAATATGCTAGTCAATAACGACTCATTAAGGACGAATGGACTCAACACAAATAAAAATGCTCAACGCAAGCAATTAATCTTGCTATGAATGAATGCTGTGATCAATTGGCATAAAGAGACCATTAATGGCAAGCTTTCCCCGATACACATTCCCCGATACACAATCCATACAACTTTCCATGCAAACCCCCGACGCAGGTCAAAAGGCGTCCCAAGACATGAAAAATAAAGGATGTTGTTGCTCAACCATCAGGATTCAATCACCATCGCACGGGCGTGACCAAGCAAAGCATTTCCCGGCTCCCCAATGATGAAAAGAGGGAAAGGAAAAAAATGAATGTGGAGAGAAAACCTATCTCAAAAGACAAACAAGGAGAGCCCAACCTCAAAAGAGTCCCATTTATCTTAAAAGGAGTTCACCACGAAGCAAAGCGGTCCACATCAAAGGGGCAACAAGATCCTTCAAAGGGACACAAAAGGCGATCCATGGCCGAACTACGGCGACCGGAGCTCCTCAAAACTGAGGGGAACGTAGGCAACCTTCGGTCCGGTCACAACATGAAACAAAATCACCAAACCTTGGTCTTCTCAAAGCGACTAAGTCTTCCCCCACGGTCTCATCAATGACCGATTTTCCAGAAATGCCTAGCTGGGTCTCACCAATGACCAACTCCCCTAAACACATTCTCCTTCTGATCCTGCCATTGATCGAATCTTAATCTAAATTTATCGCAACATTTATACATGTTAAGGCTAATTGCTTGCCATAATCTTAACTTAATAATAAACGTGGTCCATTCAAGCAATCGCTTTGATAATATTGATTAAAGCAAATTCTGAATGTCTCGACAAGTCTTCTTTTCTTCATCTTAGGAAAGAGCCAAACACCGAATTTCTGTCTGTAGGCTTCCTTCCTCACAAAAGGGACTCACTCCCGCAAATGCCTACGTCAATCTGGTTGTGACCAAGAATAATTTGCTCCTATCCATGTCTTGAGTCAACTAGGCCACCCCTAGGAACAGGAGATATTTGAAAGAAGGTTGGAAAGGATGAGAGCCCGGAGAAAATGACTCCCTCAAAGGACAAGATGCACTCTGAAAAGAGAAAGGTTCAGTCCCAAGGAAGGTTGATACCGGGGAGCCTATTCCCAGTCAGAGGATTAAACCAGGGCTATCAAGCCATAACTGCACTTTGAAAAGATTAACGGGAAAGTCAATGCTTTGGTAAGCCTAGTCGAGGCCAGAACCCAGAGTCAGTCCCCCAATTTTCAAAAAATTCCCCAGAGGTCCTCAGAAAACTTTGGTCAAAAAGAGTCAACTCCCTGCGTCAACCGTACGGATGGTTTGTCCCCAGTAAAAATTCATATCAGCAGTCCGTGCCAGCAAACTGCCCACAAGTGAAACTCACTTTTACTTGTTCAAAAACCTGTCAAAGCATATCCCAGTTGTACATAATTTAGTCTAAACACGTTTCGGAGATTCCCTCAATAAGTCACAACATCAAAAAAGCCCTCATGAGGCCCGAGCTATGCATAAAATGAATTTGCAAATATAAGAGATTTAAACATTAATAGAATGACAGGTTTTATACACATTATTTGCAAAAATAAAACAAAACATGAAAGTATTCAAACAGGTACAACTACTCGGAGTCGGGGTCCGAATCAGGTGGTAGCAAATCAGAAATGCCCGGCCCCCGAAAGGAATAAGCGCTGGGCTCGAAATGGAAAAGAGACTCTGCCAAGCTCATGTCCTCACCAGTAGGTGGCTGAAAAGAACGCCAAGAAAATTGGGAAGAGGTACCCGGACGATCAACAGAAGGCGGTTCGGGCCGCTCCAAAGTTAGATGGGCAAACGGATCTGGAGCAATTTCATGGGTACCTGAAGCCCGAAGAGAATCCCGGAGAGAGGCTATATCCACGGCACTCATAGAATGACTGCGAACATAGGAGGGAGGTAGCTCCACACTCGATGCCCTCTTACGGGGCCTCTCCTCTCCGCTCACAGAACTCCTGCCTAGCACAAAACTGTACTCTGCCCGAGGCCCCTTGGAAGAACGACCTGTGAACTTCCTAAACCACTTCTCTGCCCGCCCTAAGAAGCCTGGCCGCCTCAGCAGTGCTCGTCCTGCAACCTGCACATGAAAACATAAATGGCTCAGCAAAAGAGAAGGAAATGAAAGGCGTGTGTATGTAAAGAAGAATCATACCGCCTCGACCGGAATCTCCTCAGCTGGGACCCACTCCCCTGGAGTAGATAAGTCGACCTTGTGAACCCTTCCATCCACACAGACAAAAGAATAGTCTGTCCAAGCCGGTGAGACTACCCCAGAAGCAACCACTTATGGCGACCGCAACCTTGTGGCCATAAAATGGTCGTATGGCTCGCCAGTAATCAAACCAGCGGCATCTGCTCCCATGAGATAGGGGTTCTCCCCTCGGACAGCCACAAACATGGTCTCAGGAGGATCGACGGGCACCCTCTGCACGAGCTCCAACCCATGCTGCCATAGGACCCTCTCGCCTAGATAAAAGGCCTCGCCCCGGAATCCCACTAGCAGCCTCCTCTGTCTAGTCACCTGCTGGGCCTCGCTCAGATCAAAACATATCTCCTCATACCTTGACCAAGGAAACAGGTTCAACTCCGCCGGTATGGCTCCCCTCAGCACCGCCTTCACATCGGCATAACGGACAGCAACTCGTCCCTTGGACCCCCTCTTCTCTCGAGCTTCCCTAGCCTTACAAGTCATGGCCGGAAACGTGAGGTCTCGGTCAAGATTAGGCCTCCACGAATATTTCCCAAAGACCTCATAGTACTAAGCATGAAAAAGGAAAAGGCAGGAAATCCATCAGAACAAAAACAAGGTAAAAGTCGAATGTAAAGAGTAAAGCAAAGGCAGAAAAGAATGAAAGAGGGAAAGGAAATACCTCTAGGACGAATTGGAAGCAAGCCAAGGACTTGCTCGCTTTCCGACTATACTTGCCGATCTCCATGTATAGCTCGGCAAGGCCGGCCTCACCCCAAGCAATACCTTTAATGGCCTCGGGAGTAGTCAATGAGCCGAGAAGAGGAAACATGCACGTTGTGTCGGCATTGGAAAAAATGGTATTGCCAAGAAGGAGCCATACGTAGGAGCGCCCGAGTTACTCAGCTATAATCCGACCTGCCCAATACTCCAGAAAGTTGGCCCGGATGGCCCTCTCAACATTCTGCACTAAAATGCCCAAACCCTTGGTAGGGCCTGAGAATCCAATAAGCGCTCTGATCTCCGTCTCAGGGATCCTGTCCCTCCAAACAACCGGATGCCCATCAAAGGAGAGCCCAAAAATGGCCGTAAAATCAACCGGAGTCACGGTCACCTCCCCCCAACTTAAGTGGAAAGTGTGGGTCGTGTCCCACCAATACTCGCCAAGGGTGTTGAGAAACCCCATGCTCTTGTTGGTGTTAGCCAAATTTCCCACGGCCTCGATAAAAGGCACCAAGCCGGTACGCTCCACCCAATCCCTCGGACCAGGTGCGCCATCAATGGACTCGGGCATGGCCTCCCACAAAGAGAAGCAAACATCCGGCGATCCTCGAGATTTGAGATCACCACTCTGCATGTAAACACAGCAAATGTATGAATAACACAATTTAAAAATACCAATGCTCATGATGAATACAAATGATAAAATGAAAACAAAAAGTGAACATGCATTGAAGTTCTCCGTCCCCTTTCAAATTGCATAGACATTTGAGGGTTGTTTACATAAAAAAATGTCTCCGTCCCCTTTCAAATTGCATAGACATTTGAGGGTCATTTTGGAAAAATGTGTCTCCTTCCCCTTTCAAATGGCATAGACATTTGAGGGTTGTTTACTTGAAAAAATGTCTCCGTCCCCTTTCAAATTGCATAGACATTTGAGGGTCATTTTGGAAAAATGTGTCTCCGTCCCTTTTCAAATTGCATACACATTTGAGGGTTGTTTATTTGAAAAATGTCTTCGTCCCCTTTCAAATTGCATAGACATTTGGGGGTCATTGTTTAAAAGTGTTTCCACCCCCTTTCAAATTGGATATACATTTGAGGGTTGTTTACTTGAAAAAAATGTCTTCGTCCCCTTTCAAATTGCATAGACATTTGAGGTTCATTTTGGAAAAATGTGTCTCCATCCCCTTTCAAATTGCATAGACATTTGAGGGTTGTTTATTTGAAAAAATGTCTCCGTCCTCTTTCAAATTGCATAGACATTTGGGGGTCATTGTTTAAAAGTGTTTCCACCCCCTTTCAAATTGCATAGACATTTGAGGGTCATTTTGGAAAAATGTGTCTCCGTCCCCTCTCAAATTGCATAGACATTTGAGGGTTGTTTATTTGGAAAAATTTGTCTCCGTCCCCTTTCAAATTGCATAGACATTTGAGGGTTGTTTATTTGAAAAAATGTCTCCGTTTGAGGGTCATTTTGGAAAAATGTGTCTCCATCCCCTTTCAAATTGCATAGACATTTGAGGGTCATGAAATTTTAGGGTCTAAGTCCCTCGCAAGTAATAAACAACATTTCTTAGCACGAACGTAGGCGACAACATCCCGAGACGCGCTTAATAGCTAGTCGGAGCCTGGGGTACAAGCATTTCATGCACAAAAGTGCGGACAACATACTTTAAATTTCAAAGTATGGCTAGGCATGTACGATTAAGGAAATAAACACATGCCCATGATCCTTGAAACTTCAATTTCATGAAAATGAGATCAATTTCGCAAAAATGCGCCAAAAGCCCAAGAATCCCAATTTACATGAACATAAGCCCTAGGTCTAGGCAATGCACCCATTTGACATAGAAAGGCTTAGAAATGCTCACCCCTTTTCCTTAACATAGATGTATGGTGGGAGACTTGTAGAAACCCGTTCCCGCATCCTGGAGATCAACGGTGTAGCCACAGAAATTCCGAGCCATGTCGAGCCTTTTCTCCGCCCCTCTAGGGTAGCCCGTGCGTGCCCGTCCCACCATAAGTGATCCTTGAACAATCTAGGGAAGAAAATTCAAAATTGATGGAGCTTTCCCTCTCAATTTCGCCCCTACCTTGATATGTTTTCGTCTGAGTTTTTGGAGAATGAAAGGAACAGCCGTAAGGCTGTTGTGTTTTGAAAAAGAAAGGACACCTCCCTCATCCGTACGGATGGTTTAGGTGAGGAAAACCTCAGCCCAAAAGTTACACTCTAGCCCCTGGCGCCTTGAACAAAGTTCCCCGAGAAGAACTTAGGCCCCCTCCCTTTGAGAGATGTCCAAAAATGCCCCTTTTAAACCCTGGAATACGGCAGTCCTTGACATAAGCCCAGTAAAATTTGGGATGATTATCTCCCGCAAGTCTTTGATGTAAGCCCAGTAAAATTTGTGAAAATTGCTTGGTGTGAGAATACACTTAAGCCCGGTGAGAAAATCACATCTCCCGGCAGTTTGTAAGCCCGTCTTTTGCCTAGAATGAGCATAACCTTAGGCAGTCCTTGACGTAAGCCCAGTAAAAAATTATGAGAGTTTACCTAGTGCGAGCATACCCTAGGCGATCCCCATGTGATATAAGCCCTTTGACTCTTCTCCCGGCCGTTTGTAAGCCCGTCTTTGCCTGAAGGTCCCCGGCCATTTGTAAGCCCGTCTTTGCCTAGTATGAGCAAGATCCCGTCCCCTTGCGAGTCTTAGTCCATCCTTGACCTAAGCCCAGTGAACTCTTAGGTTTAGAAAACCTCGTCCCGACCATCCTTAGTGGGACGTAAGACCAGTTTTCCCGTCAAACTCCCCAAACGTGGAAGTTGACCCAAGTTAAACCTTGACTCGGAATATCATTATAGGTTGAAGTCTTTGTCCTCGGCAGTCTTTGACGTAAGACCAGTTTTCCCGTCAAACTCCCCAAATGTGGAGTTGAGCCAAGATAAACCTTGACTTAGAATAGTCATTATAGGTTGAAGTCTTTGTCCTCGGTCGTCCTTAGTGGGACGTAAGACCAGTTTTCCCGTCAAACTCCCCAAACGTGGAGTTGACCCAAGTTAAACCTTGACTCAGAATAGTCATTATAGGTTGTCCCCGGCCGTCCTTAGTGGAACGTAAGACCAATTTTCCCGTCAAATTCCCCAAAGGTGGAGTGGACCAAGCCTTAACCCAGAATGGTCTCTTTAGGCTCAAGCCTTCGTCCCGGCAGTCCAAAATGACATAAGACCATCCTTGTAAGTCAACCCTCTACATAGAGCCAAGTTGACCATGTCCCGCCTCTGACCCCGAGAGTCATGCTTCCTTGTGTAAGTCAACCCTCTCTATAGAGCCAAGTTGACCATGTCCCGCCTCTGACCCCGAGAGTCACGCTTCCTTGTGTAAGTCAACCCTCTCCATAGAGCCAAGTTGACCATGTGTAAGTACCCCAATCTGAATTTGACCTACTTTAGAGGAATTCTTGGTACAATTTAGGGATAAACCAATGGGCCAGGACCTCACTAGGATAAACCTAATATTCCAGGACTGAACTGGAATTAAACTTAGAAAAATCCAGAAGCTTGCCAAGTCAAGTCATATGGATGGTTTGGGAACTTGAGGGGTTGAGCCGTACGGATATGTTGGGCACCCTCAGTCCCTATAAATTGAACCCCATCCTGATCATTTCAGGGGGGAAGAATATTGTTTAGATAGGGGAAACTCTGAAGAAATCGTGCCTGAGAGAGAAATCACCCTTATAATTGAGTGAATGAAAGGAAGATAGACTAGAACCATCATAGGTGAGGTCCCCTTCCCCCATCTTCTCTTCATCTCAACTCTATTTTTCTTTGTTAACCACATTACTTGTTCTTGTTTACATTATTGTAAGACTTGTCCTCTCAAGCAAATTTACATTCTTGCAAGACTTTTCCATTTCAATCATATATATATTATATTACTACAAGACTTGTCCATTTCAAGCATATATATATCTTATATATATATATATCCATATAATGTGAACTAAACCATGAGCATGATTCAAGGTGCCCTTCATGCTTTTGTGTGAAAGAGGTTCAAACCTAAGGATGATCACAGTTTAATTTCTTGTTCTAACTAGCTTAAAGATCTCTTTATCAAGGTGAAAGCTCATGTCTTTATATTTGTATTACACAAACTAGGCCATGATGATCATGTTGGGGGTAAAGGCTCAATCTTTATCATCCCAACCTTGATCTAGCTAAAAATCCCTAAGATTGGGTCATAAAGATTGGATCTTTATGTTGTTTTTGTTGTCTCTCAAGGTTAATATTTCATAAAAAGTCCATTTTCATGGTAAAGTCCCAATCTTTACTCATCAAATGGCAATTTTGGCTCAAAGGGCATGTTCATCACCTTTCTCAAAATTTCCCCATTGATTATCTTGATCACACCCAAAACCTTTGTTTTTGGTGTCTAATTTGTGATCAATGACATAGGGATGATTAAATCCATGTTTTTGTTAAAGAAAATAATTGAAAATGATCATCACAGTCCAGTTTCAGCAAGAACACTCTGTTTTGCCTGAAACTGGACAGTTTTCTGATAAACTGTCAAAAACCCCTGGAATGCTCTCCCTAGCCGTACGGCTACTTTGGCCAGGGAGTGCATTTTCCAGTCTCTTCCCTTTTTGACTGGAATGTTTGCAAAATAACCCTTTTCTGTTAAATAATTAACCAGTTTTGTTAAAATGTCAGTTTCTCCCATTTTTGAAATACACACACACATACATGAACGTTTGTTAACTAATGTTAGGGAGACTCGGTCCTATCCTAGGCGACTTGGGTGAAGTAAAACTCTTCCCAAGGCGTAACCTGACCTCCGAACTAATAGAATCTCCAACCTTTCCATTTGTTGGGTTAAATAATTAACAAATATGGCGACTCTGTTATGTTTTGCGTAATAACCGTGTTTGGTTTTTCGCCCTTCGAAACGAAAACCCCTTCGTTTCCCTTCGTTGCGGGGCGGGATCCTTACAGTGGCGACTCCGCTGGAGAGTAAAGTGTTTGCAAACTTCTTTTTAGAAGCTTTGAGGACACTTTTGTGTGGGTCAAACTCCCGTCCCCCATTTTCGTTAAGTTTTGTGTTTGTTTTGTGTCTGCTGTGTTTCTGTTTGAACCTTCTGGAGTGGAAACTATTCTGGAAATGCAATAAACTGGGGCTTGATGATCAGAAGTTGAAAAACTGCAAAAAATAATTGCCAGGATGCTATAGCCGTACGGCTATGTTGGGCAGGGAACTGAATGTTTCAAAATTTAATAATTTTGTGCAGGGCAGAAACATTCTGTGTCCCTTTTTGCTTCTGCTTATCCAGGTTCCAAATTTACAGATTTTTTTGTTCACATTACCTTCTTCTGTTTTTAGCCAAAACTTGGTTTTTAGAGCTTGGTTATGCACAAGTCTTTTTGGAAATAAAATTGGGTTTTCAAAGCCTCCTTGTGCATAACCCATTTTGTAAAAATTTTTGAATCTTTTGTTGTGCGCAACTTGTCTTGCAAATGGTTTTCAAGAGGATTGTTTCTTGTGAAGTTTTGATTTCAAATAATTCTTTGGTTATGCACAATTTGTTGTATGTACAAGTTTTGGCTTTGTTTGCTCATATGATTCTTGCTTGATCGCTTGTGTAAATAGCTTATTCATGCTTGTTCATATGTTGATTATACATTGTTCATGATGTTAAGACGAATCAAAAATTTCTATTTTAACTCTAAAGAGAACATAGAATGGCTTCACATTACGCGCACTTGACCTTGCACGTTCCAAATGCCCTTTAAACCCATGATGGATGCCAGATGCAGCTTAATTGGTGCTCTTGTGCCCTTCTAGCGCGCACAGGTCCATTCCACCTCCCCTTCCGAGCCGAGTCAACCACACTTGTCCGTGACACACGAATACCGTGACTTCTGTTGGTTTTTGGTCTAGCTCACATTACCACGTCCCTAATACGTGTCTAAGATTAATTGTGGCCAAGTTAATGCCCGAGTCATGACTCCTTGTGAAAACAAGTGTGACCATGGTCAACTTTGATCCGGTCCTTGACTTATGCGTTGATATTGGCTATAATTAACCTAAGTCATGTGTTATGGATAGGGTGACACTGTGTTGTCGAGCCCTAATGAATGGTTCATACTAATCATCCTTAAGCCCATGGATAAGATTCGAGAACCCTCATCAAAGATGAGGTTATACTGGAAGTCCCTTAAGTCCCTAAGACGAATCTCGATCTTAACCGGGGCTTAATCATGATTGGAATGGCTCACGCATTGGGATTCTTGCGATACAATAGACCCTAGGTTCGTTTCTTTTGGTCCGTGGAAGCCGCTTGCCCTATAGGACTCTCGCCTGGGACAGTCCATCCTTGGGAGTGTGCAAGGCAAGTAAAAAACGAGGGGTCTATAGGCGTAGTGATGGCCTCTACTGATCCAGGATGTAGAATAGTTGAGAAAAAGAAGAGAAATCTTTTCCAACCAGTTAGGAATAAATTCATTTTAAGTAAACATGAACAATAAATGCTAAGCCTTTGAACTGTGCACTAACGTTTGTTCGTGTGACAAGATTGCCTAATAACAATCAAAAGAATAAACAAAAATCCTTTTCTAAAAAGTGAAAATCGTTAAATTCATCCAAAATGCATGGTTTGGGCTTGTCCCCCCCCCAATGGTCAAACTCGTTTCCCCCATGGGTCAAAATCTCGTTTGTGTCGAGTCCCCGCCTTACTCAAAGCACGGTGCCCTTACGGCTTGTCGGTCCTTTGTGCTATAGGAAGCAATGGAAAGCAAATCCCAAGTGATTGAGGTAGATATCCGGTTGGATACACAGGCCCGGCTGGAAGGTAGGCTGAAACTCCTAGAAAGGACGGTGAACACGATGAGGGATCAAATATGAAAGTCAGAGGTTGATCGCAATGAAGCGATCAAGGTGGTTCAACAACTCCGGAAGGAGATCAAGGAGGTACTCCATAAAAAAGGTTGAGGAGCTATGGGAAGAGGGTGGTAAGAGACTCAGGAAAGACCTTGAGGAAAAGTACGATTGCCGGTACGAGCTCCTGCATAGCCGAGCGGAATTGATGGACGAATTAGAAAGGCACAACTCAAGGAATACCCGAGAATGTCTCCATGAAATTGTGAAATCCATTGAGGAGATAAAAAAGTCCTCGGAGAAGTCGTCCTCCTCACCAAGGACCATCCCCGACCGCTTGGTCCAAGATGAGCAAGAGTCTCGTGATCAGCTCAAACCCGTTACAGTATCCCATGGGAAGCCCGCGGCAGTTGTAGGAGGATTTCACCCCCAAAGCAAGGGAGCTTACTACCGTTGGTTCCACGAGCTAGGAATGCCCAGAGAGTAAATGTTGAATCATTTACTCGAGATTGGTAAGATCGAGTTCCTCGGTCGGCACGTGATATGGACCAAACCGATCGAAGCTCGCCATGATCCAAAGCAGCACTACAAGTACCATCAGGCCCCGAGTCATTCTACGAATGCTTGCCTCACCTTGATAAATCATATCCAAGCACTCATCGACGAAGGTGTCATTACCAAGCAAGGATACAAATGGGTTTGAGGAGGAAGCGTAAGGAGTTGGAGCAAGGAAAGAAAGAATTGTTAGGAGTGGCTTAGTGTCTAGGTTCTAGAGGGTCCCCAAAGTCCGTTGTGGACATAGTCTTATGTCTTTTTTACTTTCCCAAAAGGCCCTGCGAGGCAAGAGTATGTAAAGATCCATGGGGTTGGCCATGGTTGAGTCAATGAATGGTGGAATGGTCGAGTCAATGTAATCAATAGTCGAGTCTAAAGTTGTAAAAATTGAGTCTTCCGTGAAATGAAATGAATCATTTTTACTTCTATTCTCTCTAGACTTGAGGCATTATTTGAAAATTACATTAACTCTCGGAATCGCTTTGATTAATGTTTCCAAATGATTGTTATGTCCCCAAAATGACGAGTTGACTCCCCAAACATAACAAGTCAACAACGACTCATTAAAGGATGAATGGACCTAAACATAAAAGGGTGCTAAATTCAAACGATTAATCTTGATGTGAATGAATGTTGTGATCAATTGGCATGAAGAAAACAATTAATGGCAAATCTTCCCCCATACACTCTCCCGATACACAACCCCATATATCTTTCTGAGATAAATCCCTGATACACGCCAAAGGCATCCCGAGACAGTGAAAAAGTGAGGGCGTTATTGCTCAACCACCAAGGTTTAACCGTGATCACATGTGTGCAATCAGGCAAAGGGCTTCCCGGACTTTCAAAGTCAGCCTAAAGTGATAGGCACACCGCCAAGGGGATACAAAAGAGCTAATACCCGAGAAAGCGAGCTAGGGCCAGTGTTTTCGTCCTCCTAAAAAAAAAAAAAGAGGAAAAGGAAGTGAAAAAAAAAATTGAATGATGAGAAAAGAAAATGAATAAATGGAAAGAAGGAGAGGAAAAAGCAAAAGGGAAAGCTTGCCTCAGGAGACCCATCCACACCAAAGAGGGTTCATCCCAAGAGGTCCATCTCAAAGAGATCACCACAAAGCAAAGTGAGCAACAACGTCCCCGAGACAGCAAAAGGAAACCAATCCCGGTAAAAGCTGCCCAAAGGCAGAACTATGGTGACCTGAGCTCCTCATATTGAGGGGAACGTAGGCAACCTTCGGGTCCGGTCATAGCGTGAAATGAATCCATCAAGCCTCAGTCCTCCCAAAATGACTCGGTTCTCTTCCTTTAGTCCCGTAAATGACCAACCTCCCGGATAATAACTAACTCCTCCTAAACACACATTGATATTGCCATTGATCGAATCTGAACCTCAAATGATCACAACATTTATGCATGTTAAGACTAATTGCTTGAATTTTGACCTAATACTGAACAATGTCCATTCGAGCAACCGTTTTGATGGCATTAATTAAGGCTGATTTTGAATGCCTCGACAAGTCTTCTTTTCCACATCTTTGAAAAGAGCCAAACACGTGAATTTCGGTCCATAGGCTTCCTTCCTCAGAAAAGGGACTCACTCCCGTAAATGCCTATGTGTGTCTACTCATGTGAGCAAGCGTTATTTGCTCTTGTCTGTGTCAGAGTCAAGTATTGCTCTTGTCCGTGTCAGAATCAACTAGGCCACTCCTAGAAAGAGAAGATAATGGGAAATGTGAGAAAGGGAAAGGTGATTGGATGATTAGGGAGAAGAAACCCGTGAGAAGAGTGAACCGCGTCCCGAACAGGGGAAGATGTGCACCCAAAGGGAAAGGGTGAGACCTGAGGAATAGTTTCGGGCGAAGGCAAAACACTGGGGCTGGCAAGCCATGACTGTGAAACCCGAGGAGTAATTCCCGGTAAGGCAAGACACTGGGGCTGGTGAGCCATGACCATGAAACCCGAGGAGTAGTTCTGGCAAGGCAACGCATTGGGGCTGGCGAGCCATAATCGTGCAATGGAAGGACCAACGAAGAGTCATGCTTTGGGTAAAACGGTCTGAGTCAAATAAGGTCTCCTGTCTGTCAAAATTCCCTAAACGTCCTCAGAAAGTTTGGTCAAAAAGTCAACCATGCTTGTATGATCTGTACGGCTGGTTTTTCCATGTGAAAAATTTCATATCAGCAGCTTGTATCAGCTGAGTTCCCACAAGAGAAACTCATTTTCACTTGTTTAAAAACCTGTCAGATACGTGTCAAGGTCCAAATAATTGAGTCCAAACACGTTTCGGGAATCCCCGATAGTCCAGAAATGACCATGAAGCCCTCTCAAGGCCCAAGCTATGCATAATGGTGAATTTACAAATAAAAGGGACAATGTTTTAAACAACCAAAGATAAACAAATTTTCATACATTGTTTTTTAATAAAACAAAGAAAAAGAAAAATTGTTCAGGTTGTTGCATCCTAATCTGAGTCCGGATAAGGATCCTCTGGAGGCGAGTGAACCCTCTCCAAAGGACGAGGTGGGCACACGCTGGGGTCAAAGAAGAAAATGGACTCTGCCATGCTTGAGCCTTCACCCAAAGAGGATTAGCCCGGGAAGAAGAAAGGAGGAATCTGGGAATAAGGACCTGGATGTCTGGTCGGCTGGGACTCCACACGCTCCAAGGCTAAATGAGCAAAAGGATTCGGAGCGAGCTCGTGAAAGCCGGGGTCACGGAGCGAATCCCGAAAGGCCTCTAAATCAGTTCCACCTAAGGTATGGCAACGGACAAAGGATGGGGGTAGCTCTACGCTCGAGGCCCGTCGAAAAGACCTCTCCCCACCACTCACCGAGTTCCTGCCCGGCGCGAACCTGGACTCAGTCCGAGGCCCCTTGGAGGAGCAACCAATAAACCTCTTCAGCCACCTTTTGGCCCATTTTATGAGGGAGGGTTTATCCAACAGGGCCCGCGCTGCAACCTACACAGAGAAATTAATCTGCTCAGTGGAAAATATAAGGATATGGGATGAGTGAGTGTGAGAGAAAGGAATGAAAACACACCACGCTCTCAGGAGCATCCTCAGGTGGGGCCCCCTCTCCCGCCACAGATGTGCTACCATGTGGACCTGGCCAACTAAGTATATGTATGAGAAGTCCTGCCACATCGGAGGAGCCGCCCCAGAAGCCACTACCTGCGGTGATCTCAGACTCCGGGCCACGAAACGTCTGTATGGCTCATCGGTGATAAAATGGGATGCATTCGCCCCCATGAGGTAGGGTTCGTCCCCTCGGTCTGCTACGAACATGGTGTCAGGAGGGTCGACAGGAGCCATCTGCATGACCCCGAGCCCGTGCTGCCAGACCACCCTCTCTCCCAAGTAAAAGGCCTCTCCCTAGAACCCTAAGAGCAGTCTCCTCTTACGGGTTACCCACAGAGCATCAGACAGGTTAATGCCTAGCCCTTGACCCTCATACCTCGACCAAGGAAAGAGGTTAAGCTCAGCCGGCATAACTTCCCTTAGCACTGCCCTAACATCGGCATGACAGACGGAGACCCGTCCCTTGGATAGCCACCAAAGATCTCATAGTACCAAGCCTGAAAGGAAAAGGCCAAAAATCATTAAGACGCCGAAAACCAAAAAGGTGAATGAGAAGGAGAAAATAGAAAAATGAGGGAAGGAAAAGAATGTACCTCCTAGGCGAACTGGAAGCAAGCCAGGGATTTGCTCGCTTTCCGACTGAATTTATCGAGCTCCATGTACAGCTTAGCTAACCCAGCCTCTCCCCAAGCAATACTCCGGATGGTCTCCAGAGTGGACAATGATCCAAGTAGGGGGAACATGCATGTGGTGTCGGCATTGGCAAAGATGGTGTTGCTGAGAAGGAGCTACACGTAAGCTCGCTTGAGCTGCTCCGCCGTCACCAAACCCGCCAAATACTCCAGAATTATGGCCCGAATGGCCCGGTCAACATCCTGCACCAGGATCCCCAAGCCCTTGGTAGGGCCCGAAAAGCCAATGAGTGCCTTAAAGTCTGCGGCCGAGAGCCGGTCGGCCCAGATAACTGGTCGACCACCAAAGGAGAGCCCGGTAATGGAAGAAAAGTCTGCGGGAGTCACAGTCACCTCCCCCCAGCTCAAATGAAAGGTGTAGGTCGTATCCCACCAGTGCTCACCCAAGGCAGAGATGAGTCCCAGGCTCCTATTAGTGTTAACCAGCTGGCCTACGGCATGGATGAATCGCACCAACCGGTGCGCTCTACCCACTCTCTCGGACCAGGCCCATCGCCGACTGCCTCGGGCATGGCCTCCCACAAGAAACAGTACATGTCGGGAGATCCTTGAGATTTGGGATCACCGCCCTGCAGGTAAACACAGCAAAGGTATGAATAACACAGTTTTAAGATACCAATGCGTAGGATAAATGGATATGATGAACGAATCATGCAAAAAAAATGTGATTTTACCCTTTTCAAATTGCGTTGGGCATTTGAGGGTGCGTTTTATGAAAAAAAATGTGATTTTACCCTTTTCAAATTGCGTTGGGCGTTTGAGGGTGTGTCTTGTGGAAAAAAAATGTGATTTTACCCTTTTCAAATTGCGTTGGGCATTTGAGGGTATGTTTTGTGAAAAAATGTGATTTTACCCTTTTTAAATTGCGTTGGGCGTTTGAGGGTGTCTTTTGTGAAAAAAAAATGTGTTGTTCCTTTTTAAACTGCGTTGGGCATTTAAGGGTGTGTTTCTTATGAAAAGAATGTGTGACGTTTTGTTTGAAAGGATTTCCCCCTGTCCCAAAGAACAAAATCCGTCCCCATTTTGAGACTTAGTGTCCCGAATTTCCACAAACATGCAACAACTTATCCTAGGAAATGCTAGCATGCACTTGAATGAGTCAAAATGACTAGTCGAACCTAAGGTACAAGTAGTTTATGCACAAATCGCGGGACAACGCACTTTGATTTTAGAAAGTATAGCTAGGCATGTCCAAATGATGATATGAACACATGCCCATGTCCCTAGTGATCCCAATAACATGAAAATGAAGCCAATTTTGTGGAATCGCACCTAGTAGGGCGAAAACCCCAAATTGCATGAACATGAACCTTAGGACTAGGGAGTGCACAAAATTGACAAGGATCGAGTGGGAAAGAAGGCTTACTGCTCGGTCATGGCATAAATGAGCGGTAAGGGACTTATAAAACCCCGCTTCCACATCATTAAGGGAAATGGTATAGCCCCGGAAATTGTGGACCATGTTGAGCCGCCTATCCGCCCCTTTTGGGTAGCCCCTTCGCGCCCCAGCATCCATAAGTTAATTTTGAACGGTTTGGAGAAAGAAATCCAGAGAATTTTGATGAAATTCTCTCTCGAAATTGCCTCTCTCTCTAGGATTTTCGGCTTGGATTTTGGAAAAATGCAGCAACCATCCGTATGGCTGCTGTTTTGAAAAAGAAGGAGACGCCTTCTTAAGACGTACGGCTGGTTTTGGTGAGGAAGAATCTCAGTCCACAATTTACACTCTGGTGCCTGACGCCTTGAACATAGTTCCCCCTAGGTTTCTGAAATAGAACTTAAGCCCCCTCCCTTTGGAAAATGTCTAAAATGCCCCTTTTGGCTCATGCAACTTGAATTGAACCTAAAAAGATTAGGTTTCCGATGAAAATGAAAATCGGGCAGTCCCTAGATGGACGTAAGACCAGCTTTGTGAAATTAACATGGCCGTACTTCGTAAGTCCAGTTAAGAATGTGAGAATTAGCGTTAACCGGCCGCACTTCGTAAGTCCAGGTTAAAAGTTTAAAATTTGTGTTAACCCGGCCGCGCTTCGTAAGTCCAGGTTAAGAGTTTAAGTGAAATTAACCCGGCCGCGCTTTGTAAGTCCATGTTAAGTGTTTGAAATTTGTGTTAACCCGGCCGCGCTTCGTAAGTTCAGGTTAAGAGTTTAAGTGAAATTAACCCGGCCGCGCTTCGTAAGTCCAGGTTAAGAGTTTGAATTTGTGAAGTTAACATGGCCGTTCTTCGTAAGTCCAGTTAAAAATGTGAAAAATTATCCTTTGGCGGTCCGATGTGACGTAAGACTATTAGGTTTTGTGAGATTATGCCCTTTGGCTGTCCGACGTGACGTAAGACCATTAGGTTTTGTGGGATATGTCCTTTGGCCGTCCAACGTGATGGAAGGCCATTAGGTTTTTGTGAGATGTGTCCTTTGGCCGTCCGGCATGACGTAAGACCATTAGGTTTTGTGAGATTCATCCTTTGGCAGTCCGGAATGACATAAGTCCATTAGGTTAGATTGGCCCTTTGGCCGTCCGGCGTGACGTAAGTGTAAGTACCCCGATCCGGATCGTCGCTCTTAAAATAATTATATTATAAAGTTTAGGGGTAATTTGGAAAAAATATGGGTCATACTAGAAGTCTAGGGGGCTTTTGGGTATTAACAAAGTCATCCTAGGAGTTTAGGGACTTTTTAGGTATTTTTGGAACATATGAGGAAAGGGAGGGCCTTTTGGTAATAAAATCAGACCAAGGACCTTGGGTTAAATCCCATAAAGCCCAAAAGGACTTTATGGGAATTTCTTGAAAATGCTCAAGGCCAAGGAAATGGGCGCACCTGGTAGAAGCGCTTCTTGAAGGCGCGCACGAGCTTTCTTGAAGCGCACCTACCAGGCGCGCTTTCTCCATCAAGGCCGACAGCCAGCAGCTCCCACGCGCCTTGTCCCCCGCGTGTGCCCCACTCGCCAGACAAAGCCCCCACTTGCCTCGCTGTGATTGGTCTGTCTTCCTTGGTTGTCTCCCTCACCCGGCCATCTCCACATGGCACTCTCTGATTGGTCCTTTGCCTCCCATTTTGTCACCAACAGCCCACCTTCTAGAAGGATTAATTCCTAGCCAAAATGCTCCATTTTGTGCCCAAAAATGATCCAATTTCAACCCAATTTGTGACCATTTTATGAGTATAAATGACCCATTTTGTGATCCAATCTTAACCCATTTTTATGCTTAGCTCCTAAGCAAGTCACAAAGCCATAATTGAGGGACTAAAGTGAAAATGTCCCCATTTGCTTGGTGCCCAAGCCCATAGTTGAAGGGCTAAAATGAAACATTTTCCGCTATAAATAGAGGGCTCATCCCCTCTAATTGAAAAAAAGAACAATTCCATAGCAAAGTTACTCTCCAAAATTCTCCTCTCATCAAAATTGATTAATTTTCTTTGTGATAGATTATGGCCCACTTTAGATAATAGTGAAGAACTACCAAGAGTAGTATCCCTCTTATCTTTAAAGTCCCATTTAAACCAAAAGAAAATACAATGATCAAACCATGATTAAGTTAAAACTTAGGGTCCATGATCCCTAAGTGAAGGAAGAAGCAAACTTGGGTCAATCAATTAATGATTTACCCCAAGCTTGCTTAAAGATTGAATCTTTGTCTCATCTTCTCTTCATCTCCTCTTCTATTTTTATTTATTTCTTTATTTAATGTCTTTTAATTAATGTCTTTACATTTCTTGCAAATTATATGAATTGGAACCAAGCCTTGATCCATGGTGCCCTTCATGCATGATTGTGGGTTCTAAACCAAAGGAATAACCTAAGGCTTGTTATGATTTATGCAATTTACATTTATGTCTTTACTTTTGGCTTGGTGATCCATTGCACATATGGAGAGAGCCCTTGCATAATTATGATGTTTAGGCTTATTTATGTTATGATGATCAAGTTTGGGTGGTAAAGTCTCAATCTTTACCATCCAAACTTTGATTCAACCCTAATTCAAAAGAATGCTCTGTTTCTGTTTGAAACTGGACTGTTTCTGATAAATCTGTAAAAAAAAACATGGGACGTCCAAACGAGCCGTACGGATGGTTTAAACCAGCCATATGGCTAGTTTGGGCAGGGAGCACTTTTTTCTAGTTTTACCCCTTTTTGTTAAATTGATTGCAAAATAAACCCTAGTTGTTAAGTTTCTAACTGATTTTTGTTAAAAGTCAGTTTCTCCCATTTTCAAACACACACGCACACACACTTGCACATTTTGGTCAACAAACACAAAGGAGACTCGGCTTTGTCCGAGGCGGCTTGGGTGACTGTAGACACCCCGCCTTGGACCGCTCACCCCGATTGCACATTTGATCGTGTGTTTCTCCCTATTTTAAGTGTTTCTCGTTAGTTTCTGTCACTTCCGTTAAGTTCCTGACTGACTTCGTTAAGTCTAGGGACTAAACTGAACGACAGGGCTGACTTTCTAGTTCATTCTGTCAAAATTGCCTTCTCTGAGTCGCGCGCCTCCGACAGGAGGATCCAGGCGCGCGCGCCTCCCGCCCCCAAAGCAGGAAGCGCGCGCCTCTGGGCGTCAGTTATAGATTTTTGGCCAGGATTCTCTCCCTTGCTCAATTTACAGGATTTTACCCGGGAAGGATTTCTTGGTGACTGAGTTTTGGCACCAAAAACACCCCTCTTTAACCTATAAAAACCTCTCTTTACCTCCATTTTCAAGGATCGAAAACTTAGACCAAAGATTGAACTTACAAAAACTATACAAGAAATCACTTTCTAAAGGTTTTCCAAGGATCTCATCAAGCAACATTTGAAGTTCTTCAAATTGTAGGTAAAAGTCCATCTTTTCCTTTCTTTTCTACTTCATCTCCTCTCTCTCTTTTACTTTAATCAAATGTGCAATCACCTAAATCATTTTGGGACATGACTCTAATGATCACCTCATCTCATTGAGGTTGGTTAAGGGGTTATCTCCTACATTCCAAATCATATTTTAAACCCCCCTTTTTATGACTTAAAGAAGAAGAAGAAGAACACTTTCATTCATGTAGATTTTGATCAAGCAAGACCAACTTAAGTTGGGCGAGATGGGTGTTTCGGTACTTCCCATCTCGTAATCTAACCCCCGAACCTCAAAACAAAGAATCTCTGTTTTCGTAATCAAACTTAGGCTATAATCAATAGGTTTTTCTTATGTTCCTAAAAACATAGGTGGCGACTCTAAAACAAGTTAGACATCCTAGGGTAACATCACGCGCTCGAGCCTAAAGTCGTGGTTCCCCCGGGGTATCTACAGTGGCGACTCCGCTGGAGAGTTTTGAGGGTTAAACTTGCATTCTGATCGAAATCTACATCTTTTCTGGGCATTCTGATTCCTGATGGGGGAGGCGCGCGCGTCTGGCCTTTTAAGCCTAAGGCGCGCGCATCCCGCATCAAGAACCAGAATCGCCCACTTCTTCATGTTCTTCATCTTCTTCTTCTGCTATTCTGCACTAATCACTTCTGCAGGGGTTACAATATGAACATAGGACCAGGGCAATCCCCTGAGTCCAAAGTCTGACATTCTGACAGGTATGACCAGAAGCGCGCGCCTCCCATAAGCATTGCGAAATGCGCGCGCGTCCCACATCAACATTCAGAGGCGCACGCTTCTGGGTTGGTTTCCAGAACAGAAACAGGTTTCAGTGACTGAGCAGAACAGTGGGGTGTGGGCACAGTTGCCTGCATCAGAACAGAATTGAACCCTCGGACTGTTTTAATTTTGTGTTTTATTTACCGGTCACACGGGTGATTCGGGAGTTGTAATTTATGTGCTTATGTGTTTGTTTTCTTTCTTTTCAAAAATAAAAAATAAAAAATAATAATAATAAAAAAAAAAAAAAATTGTCACTTGTTAGACCTCACACTACATGCACATATTCCTATGAACTGCTCACTATCGAGTCGCACAAGTCCAACCCCAAACCCGTCGAGGCCCGTCCTAGAAAGTTTCAAGCTCCACCAGACCTTGGCTCTTTCGAAGCGGTAAACCTCAGCCCGTGGCGTAGTTCAAGACTATATGCCGGGGGTGACCTTTGAGCCTCATATTCAAGTCGAGCACAAACCACACAATTCTAGTTAGGGTCTAACACTCCGTGACTCAAGTCGGTTTCCATGTACCAAGATTTCCCTAAACTAATGTCTTCAAATCATACATGCCAACTTGTTGAAATGGACGCAATAAAAATCCGTCCCCAAAAGTGGTTATTTTGGACGAAAATAAAAATCCGTCCCCGCATGTATGCTTTACTACATTAATTTAGTTTAATCCCGATACATGTAGGATTCACAAGCGCGATGGAATCCGATGAGTATATGGGACCGCGAGATGGTCTATATACTAGTGTGACGATTCCATTATTTTCTTAGAAACCCCAAAAGGGATTCATTCCCTCCGACTTATAAAAAAAAAAAAGAGTCTTTTCTTATGTGGTTCGAGTCGTGTGCCCAACTGTGTGTTCTAAGCCTCTTCATGGACCGCAAGTGTTACTCAAGACTAACAAGGGCCTCTTCTGCAATATAGGTTCAATTGGTACTTACAGAGTCTACCGGGATTCATCAAATCGGTTAGTCCGTTAAGAGATCACTCCAACAGCTCCAACATCAACCATGACCGGCAGCAGCAACACCATGTCTCTCGAACAGCTCTCAACTATGGTCCAACTCCTCCAAGAGCAAGTCTCCACCCTTAACAAGGAGGCACAAAGCAAAGACGACATTTGGCAATCCCACCTCGATAGCCAAAGGGAGGCCCACGAGGCCAAGATGGAGCTAATGAAAGAAAAGCTCACTAACCTTTCCAAGGGGAAGAACAAGAACAATGATGATGAATCCGAGTGGACCGAGGGTTTGTTCAAAAGTCCGTATGTCAACACCCGCACCAAGAAAATGGGGGAACCAAGTTCCGAGAACAATGAGCCCAAAATGGTGGATTCTATCATGGCCTACATCGACCAAAAATTCAATGGGCTCAACATGGGGAAAGGCTCCGACATAAGCCTTTATCAATCATCCATCCTCATGAGTACTATGGCCGCTCTTCCCGATAAGTTCAAGATGCCCGACATAAGCAAATTCAAGGGCAACTCTTGTCCCATGGCTCACATTGAGACTTATATTTGGGCAATGGTTCCAAAGAAGGTCTCTCCCAAGGTGATGGCTCAATGCTTCCCTCTCACTCTCGAGGGGGCGGCAAAAGATTGGTATGCTACTCTCCCGCTCACTATCCGTCTTGATTGGGACTCCGCCATGCTTGCCTTCAAGAACCAATACCAAGGCAACACCACTCACCGGCCCACAAGGAAAGAGCTAGAGAACACTACTCAACGAGACAATGAGTCCTTCATCGACTTCACAAGGAGATGGAATGATAAACTCTCTGAAATTGTTGAGAGGCCAAACACAAAAGAGCAAATGGACATCTTTCTCAAGTGTCTCAAGATTGATCTCTGCACCCACCTAAGTGGGGATTGCTACTCCGACTTCTCCCAAATGTATGAGGCGGGGGTACGCATGGATGACTTGCTCAAGGAGATTAAGAAGGCCACTCCTACTTACCGCTACAAGGCCGCTTCCAACTCCACAAAAGAGGCCTCGGTCAACGCCGTCACTATTGACAAGGGGAATTACAAAAAGGTTCCTCCACCTCAAGGGAAGAAGTCCCGAAGTGACCGTGTCTACACGCCTCTCCAAGGCATGACTCAAACCGAAGTGTTCGAGGTCCTCAAGGCAAAGGGTCAAGTTACACCCGTGCAAGGGTACCAACCCAAGACGATCCACCCCAATCATGCTCACCACAAATATTGTGGCTACCACCAATATAGTGGCCACACCACCGAGGATTGCTTCGTTCTCCGCAATGTCATTCAAGATCTCATAGATAAGAAAGAATTTGTAGTGACTAATGATGAGCATGTCAATGTAATAGAGATAGGAGAACTCGAGGGGACCACCCATTCAATCCCAATTGTGAATGGGGGCCCCAATGTTATGAATAAACTTGACAATTCTTGTTATGTAGTGACTTACGATGAGGTAATGAGGGAAGTACTAGAGAATAGGAAAAAGAAGCAAGATGGGAACGTCAACATGCTAACTCGATCCGGTCGAGTCATAGCAAGCAACCCTTCCACTTCCGCACCGAGCTCCTCTTCTCAAAGGCCACAAGCTCGCAACACTCCCGAAGATCCTCTACTTGTCCAACTCAAGAAAACTCAAGCCAACATCTCTATTTGGGACCTCATTGCATCCTCAAAGAAACACCGAGATCTTTTCATCCGCAATCTCGATGACACATCAGTTTCTCCCGATACTACTCCCGAGGACCTCACGGCAATGATTGGTCACATTTATTTTGGCAACGTCATCACCTTTGCCGATATGGACCTTCCACCATTTGGTTCCGACCACAACGAAGCTATTTACCTCAAGGTACGAGCAAGGGGGAGGCCCGTCTCAAGAGTCTTAGTGGATGGTGGTTCCGCACTCAATCTCATGCCTGGCAGAATCATGGGCATACTGGGGCTTAAGGATTCCGATTTGAAGCCTTCTACTCAAGTAATCCGAGGTTATGACAGCACCGCCCGTACAGTCATGGGTATGATCGAAATAGACATCGAGTTTGGAAGCATGGTCATGTCCATTCCATTCCAAGTGCTTGATATCCCGGCCTCGTTCAACTTACTTTTGGGACGACCATGGATTCATAGTGCTAATGCCGTACCATCAACTCTCCACCAATGTGTCAAGATCCGAAATGGTGATGAAATAGTGACCGTCATGGCTGAAAACGTCACTATCCACAGAAAAGGTGAGCCCGTCCACCAAGTTCAGCATGGCTTACCAGACTCCACTCTCTCCGGCGTCTCAATCAACGCCATTTACAAAGAAGGGGGAAACGGATCATGGACCCCCAGCAATCACAAAGTCCTCCGCGTGATGAGGAATATGGACTACTTCCCTGGTTTAGGCTTAGGGAGATATCAACAAGGAATCCTACATCTCGTGCAAGTCCCATTTGTCAAGAACACATTCGGTTTGGGGTACGAGCCTTCCAAGGAAGACTTGAAACAAGAGCAAACAATCAAGAACGAAAAGGCCCGAGCTCGTAAAGAAGGCCGTCGTTACGAAGTCCCTAATCTAAGGCCTTACCGCAAGACGTTGAATGGTTATTTTGTCTGCCAAGGGGAAGACGTTCCATACATGATCTTTCCCGAGCCATGGGTTAACAATAAGGGTGTCAAAAAGCCCGGCCTCGAAATCTTCTCCGATTGTGAGATCCAGAAATCCGAAAGGGAACCAACTCCCATGTCGCCCCGTGAATGGTGGGGAAGGAAGATGACTATAGAATCCGAGACAGAAATCACCGTGGGGGAAGAACTGACAGATTTAGCCTCCATGTTTGAAGAGCTTGCCATGACGAATGAATGCCAAGTTAACGCCATCCATGACACAGTCATCATAAACAAGACTCTCAGTGAGATCCTGCCAAGCTCCGAGCCGATCAACAATTGGTATTCAACGAAAGGGCCCGTGGTATCCGAGGAATTCTTAGTCCAAAAAATGGGTTGCATACCCCGCACAGCAATAAAGGAAGAGCAGCTCACATTTACTTTCGAGTTCGAGAGTGTCTCTAATACCCTCACCCAAGAGGATTTGGAGGCGATAGCCGAGCGTGTGTTTCCTTTCTTTGCTAATGAAAAATTTGATATTTCTGAGTACCCTGAGATTGCAAACATCATAAATGATAAATTAACTAATAATGAAATTAATGAACAAGTTAATAACGATTCAAATTATGATGAAATAGACCACGAAAACATAACATACTTAAATGAACTTGCTCAACAAGTCCGTAGTCGTGGTGAGAATGGTCCAAAGGCTGACGAAGAATTGCATGTTGTTAATCTGGGTACCGAAGAAGAGCCAAAAGAAACTAAGATTGGAAGCTTCTTCAAGGGGGACGACAGAGACAGATTGACTGCACTACTACAGAAGTTCGTGGATGTGTTCGCATGGTCATACAAAGACATGCCGGGTTTGGATAGAAAGGTAGCAGAGCACAAGATTCCGATCAGAGAAGATGCCAGGCCAGTAAAGCAGAAGCTCAGAAAGATCAAGCCAGAATGGTCTCTGCAGGTCAAAGAAGAGATTGAGAAGCTCCTCAGTGTGGGTTTCATCAAGGTTATCGAGTATCCGACATGGTTAGCCAACATTGTGACAGTCAGGAAGGCAAACGGCAAGGTTCGAGTTTGTGTAGACTTCCGGGATTTAAACAAAGCTTCCCCAAAGGATGATTTTCCACTCCCTAATATCGACATGCTGGTCGACTCCACTGCTGCCTATGAGGTTCGCTCATTCGTGGATGGGTTCGCTGGGTACAATCAAATTCTCATGGCCGAAGAAGATCAACATAAGACAGCCTTCACAACACTGTGGGGTACCTTTTGCTACACAGTCATGCCATTTGGGTTAAGAAACGCTGGGGCTTCCTACCAAAGAGCCGTGACAGACTTGTTCCACGATATGATTCACAAAGAAATCGAGGTCTATGTGGACGACATGATCATTCACTCCAAAGGGACCGATGGCCAACATTTAATCGATCTCCGCAAGTTCTTCGAAAGGTTTCGTCAACACAAGATGAGGCTCAACCCTGGAAAGTGCACGTTCGGGGTTATCCGAGGCAAAGTTCTTGGTTATATGGTCACTGAAATGGGAATTGAAGTAGACCCTTCCAAAATCAAAGCAATCATTGACATGCCTCCTCCAAAGACGTAGAAAGACATTACAGGTTTCATGGGAAGACTACAATACATCAGTCGGTTTGTGCACCAACTCACTTCCATGTGCGAGCCAATCTTCAAGCTACTCAAGAAGAATGTGGCTCTAGAATGGACCGACGCGTGCCAAGAAGCCTTCGACCAAGTGAAGCATTACTTGACGTGCCCTCCTGTTCTAGTTCCTCCGCACAAGGAGAAACCTCTGTTGCTCTATCTCACTGTCAATGATGAAGCCCTAGGGGCTATGTTAGCACAAGAGCGGCGAGAGTCCACAAAGGAGAACGCCATTTATTTTGTCAGTCGCCGATTCCAAGGAGGCGAAAAGAATTACTCTGTCTTAGAGAAGTCATGCGCAGCATTGGTTTGGGTCACTCAAAAGCTCAAACACTATATGGAAGCTTTTCCGATCAAGCTAGTAGCAAAGGTGGACCCGCTCCGCTACATCTTCGAGAAGCCTTTCATGTCAACAAGAATAGCTAAATGGTACTTCATGCTCGCCGGCTATGATATCACTTACGTCACACTAAAATCCGCCAGGTGGAAAGTGTTCAGTGACCAGCTTGCCGAATTCCCGTGTGATGAAGTGAAGGGGGAAGATGTACAGTTCCCCGACGAGCATTTAATTTGTACTGCAACCGAGGAAATTAAGTGGCAACTTTTTTTCGATGGCGCCGCCAATAAACACGGTTTTGGCATAGGGGTATTGCTTGTCGATCCAAAAGACATCTACACTCCCATTGCCATCCGCCTGGAATTCGAAGCTACCAACAACATTGCCGAGTACGAAGCATGTATAGCGGGGCTCGAAGCAGCTCTCGACAGAAACATCACAGAACTAGAAGTATTCGGCGACTCTTTACTCCTTATCAATCAGCAATCGGGTAAATGGTGAACCCTAAGACCCGACTCTCCAACAGTATGGTCAGCACCTTGAAGAACTAGTTGAACAATTCCAAGAGATCACTTTCAACTACCTACCAAGGGATAAGAATCGCTTCGCCGATGCACTGGCCACTATAGCTTCATTAGTCGAAATGCCCAAAGGGAAAATGGTGAAGCCCTTCAAAATTGCTCGAAGGAACAGTCTGGCATATTGCATGAGTATCGAGATTAACGAGATGCAAACAAACTCTCTGTGGTATTCGGATATCATGAACTTCCTCAAAGAAGGCACTTATCCCGGGAATAGCAATAAGAAGTCTCAAGCAGCTCTGCAAAGGATAGCCTCTCGGTACGTACTGATTGGGGACCGAGTCTATAAAAGGCACCACGACGGGATCAATCTCTTATGCGCCAATGAGGCCGAAGCTCAAGAGATAATGTGTGAAGTGCACGAAGGAGAATGTGGACCCCACATGAATGGGTTTATGCTAGTCAAGAAGATACTTCGCATTGGTTACTATTGGAGCACTATGGAATGAGACTGTATCGAGAAAGTCAAAAGGTGTGCCAAGTGCCAATTCCACGCTAATCTGCAACATGCTCCACCCTCACAACTTTACAACATGGTCACACCTTGGCCTTTCTCTTGTTGGGGGATAGAAATCATCGGTAAAGTTCATCCTGCTGGAAGCAATGGGCAGTCATTCGTCCTAGTGGCAGTCGACTACTTCACAAAGTGGGTCGAAGCACAAGCTTATCGAACCCTCAACGCCAAGAAAGTGGCCGAATTTGTAAAGATTAATATCATGTTCCGATACGGCGTACCTCATGAAATCATTTCCGACAACGGCTCTCACTTTGAGAAAGAAATGGACGCACTTTTGGTAGAATACAAGATCACCAAGCACATGTCATCTCCTTACCGTCCCCAAGCAAATGGCGCGGTCGAAGCAGCAAATAAAACCATCGAGACCATCATCAAGAAAATGGCCTCAACAGGAAGGGATTGGCCCGAGAAGCTACCATTAGCATTGTGGGGCTACCGCACATCAATACGGTCTGCAACAGGAAAAACTCCTTATGCATTAGTCTATGGTTCTGAAGCCGTACTCCCTATCGAACTTGAAGTCCCATCTCTACGGGTCCTCCTCGAGAATCAAGTCAACGAGGTCGACTGGATGCAAAGTCGATACGAACAGCTAGCCTTACTCGACGAGAAAAAGTTAAGAGCACTCGAACGCACGAGGGCGTATCAGCAAAGGATGGCAAGAGCTTTCAACAAAAAAATGAAGCCTCGAAACATCAATGTGGGAGAGTTGGTCTTAAGACAACATCCTCCTAATGCCATGAATCCCCTGGGGAAATGGGGACCCCGATGGATCGGTCCGTACGTGGTCAAAAAGATACTAAGCGGTGGTGCAGTCCGGCTCGTGGATTTAGATGGTCACCAGCTGCCAAAGGAGGTCAACCTCGACAAGCTCAAGAGGTTCTACGCTTAATAAACAAAGACCATAAAAAATAAAAAAATAAAAATCGCTCGCTAGGTTGAAAACCCGCAAGGGCGGGCTAGGAAAAAATTAGAGCACGTGCAAAAAAGAAACCCGCTAGATTGAAAACCCGAAAGGGCGGTCTAGGCAAAAAACAGGGTGCACACAAAAGAAAAAAAAATGGTCTTTGTTTGTTTGAACTACGAAGACCTGAGCCTCCCAACTGGAGGAACGTAGGCAACCTTCGGGTGCGGTCTAAAACATATCAAAAATACCCAATTCACTTCAAATAACAAAATGCAATTCTTATTCATTCAATGAATTATTCAAATCATTACAATGGATTTATTGAGAAACAAAAGACATCAAAATACTAAATCCTAAAACAAAGTGGTCTAATTGCAATCTCTTAGGGTACTAAGAAAAATCCAATTTTCTCTTAGCTTTCAAAGGACCACCCGATCGTCTCTCAATCCTTTTCTTTTTGGGTAACGAAGGAGCGCTAATACGCACCGAAACCTTTTGTGTTGCGACACGTCTCCTAGCATAAAAGTCATCCAAAGGAGTACCGAAAGGGTCAGCAAGAATGTTACTCGAATCAGCAGCAGCCTCCCTATATCTCAAAGTGCTGCTAGGCTCAAAACCCTTTCCCAACAGCTCGGCACGAAGCACATCAACCCAAGTGATTCCACGGTAAAGGGTGCCAAATAAATAATCCAAGTAGCTCTCGGGAAGGAAGACACTCCCCCGATGCAGAGGAGCAAAAGCCCAACGGTTGCGGTCATCTCCCCAAGCCGACTGAAGCTCACTCGAGAAGTCAGGACCCATGTAAGCAACTGGACGAAGCATTCCGCCCCTCGGAAAAGGAATTGTCTGTTAGCGACCGAACTACCGCAGAACCCGCTCTGGCTGGTAAAATGAAGAATCTCTCAAACCGGGTACAACCACGTGCTGAAAACCAAGAGTCCACTCCACAAAAGGACGAAGACCCCAAGAAGAAAGACACCACTCAATATCAACGGTCACCCGAGAGGCAAAGAATTTCTTCCAATCATCTTCAGATAAATCCCGGATCAACAACTTCCTCCTATGAACAGCAAAAGGAGACAAATCACTATCCAGAGAATAAATCCTGAAGTGTTCTCGGAGCCATATGGTCAAGAGCAAAGGGCTTCCCCGACACATCTCGCCCGTCCTATGTAACTCAACAAGGCCGTGCAACGTCTCCCCTACAATAAGAGGGATTACACTAAATTGTTGCTCCTTAGCTTGCAAAATAATCTCAGCCAACTGTACGTCCGCAGTCCCGAAGGGTGTAACAAATAGTACTTCGCTGAAGAGACAAACGGCCATGGCATTCCTTTTGAAAGATTGAACCACCGAGTCCTCCGAGTGTAAACTGAAGAACATCGGCAACTCAGTTATATCAATCACGGTACCGTGCAACATCTTCCTCACGTCCTCAACAGGGAGATTCAGTAACTCAACCCAAGAGTCGATGGCACCACGGTGATATTTAGGGACGGCAATCCGACCGGCCAAAGGCATGCCAAGTATGGCCCCGAAATCATCAACAGTCGGCACCATTTCATTAGCCGAAAGGTTGAAGGTATGGTTGTCGCAATCCCAGAAAGCCGCGGTAGCTCTCAACAAATCCCAATCCGGCTTCAACGTCCGCAAGGTGAAAAGAATTCGGAACCCGAAGTCTTTAATGAAGGCCTTCTTGGGGTGGGTCTTGAAAGAATACACAAAAGTGCCCAAGTCCTTTTCAAACTCACTAACAACCTTGGCATCAAGGGCAAAAGAATTGGAAGCCATGGAAAATGTGGATCACAAGCAAAGTTAAGCAATAATATGATGTTCAAAAATGGCAGAAAGGAGCTGTGAGAACCAAGTGGTCGAACAGAAGATGATATTATAGCTGTTGGGGCTTCTTTTGGCCAGTAAATGTCAAGCCCGGAATTTCGCCTCCCAGACGCGCGCGCCACCCGACAGCGGTCTCAAATGCGCGCGCGTCACAATCCCACAGATAAAGGCGCGCGCCTCTCAGCTCTAGATCACCTCAGAAAAGGACCTTGTCAGAGATCTCCGGCCTAAACCAGGGCACAGCCCCTGTCCTCGGACACCCAGTTGGGCACACCTTCTTCCGGTCCGCCCTTAAGGCATGTCAAAAATTGAAAGTAGGATAAAAACTCCCACTCAAAAGTAGGCCGTCCTCCCACGGATTCCGAACTCCCTAAGTTCTGTCACGGGTGCCACACCCCCCTCAAGAGTCAATCTCAACATTTCAACCCCAGCAGGAACATTTTTTCTGGTCGCGGTCAACTGTGCCCGCACCCCACAATTCAAAAAGTCAAGTGGGACTCCAAGTGGCACGAGACTTCAAAGCAATATTTCATCAAACGGATTCACTAACGGATTCGTCAACAAGGGTTCACCAACGGACTCATCCAAGGGATTCACTAACGGATTCATCAAACGGATTCACTAACGGATTCGTCAACAAGGGTTCACCAACGGACTCATCCAAGGGATTCACTAACGGATTCATCAAACGGATTCACTAACGGATTCGTCAACAAGGGTTCACCAACGGACTCATCCAAGGGTTTCACTAACGGATTCATCAAGCGAATTCACTAACGGATTCGTCAACAAGGGTTCACCAACGGACTCATCCAAGGGATTCACTAACAGATTCATCAAGTGAATTCACTAACGGATTCGTCAACAAGGGTTCACCAACGGACTCATCCAAGGGATTCACTAACGGATTCATCAAGCGGATTCACTAACGGATTCGCCAACAAGGGTTCACCAACGGAATCATCCAAGGGATTCACTAACGGATTCATCAAACGGATTCACTAACGGATTCGTCAACAAGGGTTCACCAACGGACTCATCCAAGGGATTCACTAACGGATTCATCAATCGGATTCACTAACGGATTCGCCAACAAGGGTTCACCAACGGACTCATCCAAGGGATTCACTAACGGATTCATCAAGCGGATTCACTAACGGATTCGTCAACAAGGGTTCACCAACGGACTCATCCAAGGGATTCACTAACGGATTCATCAAGCGGATTCACTAACGGATTCGCCAACAAGGGTTCACCAACGGACTCATCCATGGGATTCACTAACGGATTCATCAAGCGGATTCACTAACGGATTTGTCAACAAGGTTTCACCAACGGGCTCATCCAAAGGATTCACTAACGGATTCATCAAGCGGATTCACTAACGGATTCGACAACAAGGGTTCACCAATGGACTCATTCAAGGGATTCACTAACGGATTCATCAAAAGGTTCACTAACGGCCTCATTCAAAACATTCAGCCGGCAGGTTCGCCTAACGGATTATGCCACCCTCTCTATCAACAAAAGCCGCTCGTACAGGGAGTGCACCACTATCTCTCGCAATTTCAAATTCCTGCTTTCATCGAGTCTTTGCCTTTTCTTGGTGATGTCCTCGGCGGGTGTTTTTAACTTTCGTCGACGCGTTTTGCTTTGCAGTCCACGTCGCCGAGGGGCTCTGTAGACAGCCCGCCTTGGACCGCTCACCCCGATTGCACATTTGATCTTGTGTTTCTCCCTATTTTAAGTGTTTCTCGTTAGTTTCTGTCACTTCCGTTAAGTTCCTGACTGACTTCGTTAAGTCTAGGGACTAAACTGAACGACAGGGCTGACTTTCTAGTCCATTCTATCAAAATTGCCTTCTCTGAGTCGCGCGCCTCCGACAGGAGGATCCAGACGTGCGCGCCTCCCGTCCCCAAAGCAGGAAGCGCGCGCCTCTGGGCGTCAGTTACAGATTTTTGGCCAGGATTCTCTCCCTTGCTCAATTTACAGGATTTTGCCCGGGAAGGATTTCTTGGTGACTGAGTTTTGGCACCAAAAATACCCCTCTTTCACCTATAAAAACCTCTCTTTACCTCCATTTTCAAGGATCGAAAACTTAGACCAAAGATTGAACTTACAAAAACTATACAAGAAATCACTTTCTAAAGGTTCTCCAAGGATCTCATCAAGCAACATTTGAAGTTCTTCAAATTGTAGGTAAAAGTCCATCTTTTCCTTTCTTTTCTACTTCATCTCCTCTCTCTCTTTTACTTTAATCAAATGTGCAATCACCCAAATCATTTTGGGACATGACTCTAATGATCACCTCATCTCATTGAGGTTGGTTAAGGGGTTATCTCCTACATTCCAAATCATATTTTAAACCCCCCTTTTTATGACTTAAAGAAGAAGAAGAAGAACACTTTCATTCATGTAGTTTTGATCAAGCAAGACCAACTTAAGTTGGGCGAGATGGGTGTTTCGGTACTTCCCATCTCGTAATCTAACCCCCGAACCTCAAAACAAAGAATCTCTGTTTTCGTAATCAAACTTAGGCTATAATCAATAGGTTTTTCTTATGTTCCTCAAAACATAGGTGGCGACTCTAAAACAAGTTAGACATCCTAGGGTAACATCACGCGCTCGAGCCTAAAGCCGTGGTTCCCCCGGGGTATCTACAGTGACATGAAACTCTTCCCAAGACGTAACCTGACCTCCGAACTAATAGAATCTCTAACATTTCCATTTGTTGGGTTAAATAATTAACAAATGTGGCGACTCCGTTATGTTTTGCGTGTTAACCGTGTTTGGTATTTCGCCTTCCGAAACTTATCCATTTTTTTGCGGGGCGGTATCCTTACAGTGGCGACTCCGCTGGGGATTTAAATGTTCTCAAACTTCTTTTTTGAAGCTTTGGGGACATTTATGTGTGGGTCAAACTCCCGTCCCCATTTGTTGACTTTGTGCCTAATTTGTGTGTTTTGTGTTTTTGTTTTGATTTACAAGGAATGGAACTGTTCTGGAAATGCAATGGACTGGGGCTTGAGGATTAGAAGCTGAAAATTTGCAAAAAATAATGGACAGGATGCCTTAGCCGTACGGCTACATTGGGATGAACCACAAAATGCTTCGAGTCAACAATTTTGTGCGAGGCAGAAACGTTCTAATGGCCTTGTTGCTCCTTCTTAGCCAGGTTCCAATTTTCAGCCTCTACTTGTGTACATTTTACTTTCTTCTTCTTAGCCAAAAATGATTTTCAAAGCTTGGTTGTGCACAAATTCTTGGACATAAAATTGGATTTTCAAATCCTCATTGTGCATAACCCTTTTTTCCAAAAATTTTGGTCTTAAAATTCTTCTTGTTTGAGCACAATCTTTTTGGTACAAATGACTTTCAAAAGGTTGTTCTTCTTGCAAAAAAAGTTTGGTTTCAAAAACCTTTGGTTGTGCATAAACCTTCCATGTATAAATTGTGATCCTTACTTGTTAAGTAGCCTTGCTTACTTGCTTGTTCTTGTTTGTTCATATTTGCCCATGTTTGTTCATGCTTGTCCATACTTGTTCATAATGCTAAAACGGACCAAAAAAATCTATTTTGACTTAAAAGGGAACATAGAAGGCTTCACACTACGCGCACTTGACTATGTGCACATTCCAAATACCCTTTAAACCCGGGATGGATGCCAGATACATCTTGATTGGTGCTCTTGTGCCCTTCTAGCGCGCACGGGTCCATTCCACCTCCCCTTCCGAGCCGAGTCAACCACACCTGTCCGTGACACACAAATACCGTGACTTTGGTTGGTTTTTGGTCTAGCTCATGTTGCCACGTCCCTAATACATGTCCAAAGTTAATGATGGCCAAGTTAGCACCCGAGTCACGACTCCTTGGGAAAGCAAGTGTGGCCAAGGTCAACTTTGACCCGGTCCTTGACTTATGTGTTAATGATGACCACAATTAACCTAAGTCATGTATTAAGGATAGGGTGACACCGTATCGTCAAGCCCTAATGTATGGTTCATATTAATCATCCTTAAGCCTAAGGATAGGATTCGAGAACCCTCATCAAAGATGAGGTCATGCCGGAAAGTCCCTGTCCCTAAGATGAATTTTGATCTTAACCATGGCTTAATCATGATTGGAATGGCTCACGCATTGGGAACCTTGGGATGCACTAGACCCTAGGGTATTTTATTTCGGTCGATGGAAGCCGCTTGCCCTATAGGACCCTCGCTCAAGACAGTCTATCATTGGGAGTGTGCAAGACAGGTGAAAACCGAGGGGTCTATAGGCGTAGTGATGGCCTCCACTGATCTAGGAATTAGAGTAGTTGCGAAAAAGAAGAGAAATCTTTTCCAACCATTTAGGAATAAAAATGCTTTTTAAGTAAACTTGGATGAATAAATAATTTCACATGGCATGACTTTGCTCCGTTTTTGATTCTTAGGCTTGACGCATTTCATTCTTGCGTTAATGAGCGTCATTTTGTTAAGTGTTTGGACGGATCCCCATTATCCTCCAAGACTTCCATAAAGGCGTTTCGTTAAGCCTTTGGATGGATCCCCGCTATCCTTCCGAGGTTCCCTGACACGCCCCAAGTCCCGGGATCCCCTAATAGAACCTCGAACCTGGTGCGTGTAACTAACAAGGAATGAAAAACAAACAAGAAACAAGAATCTAACGGGAAAGAGGAACAATACCTGTTAGAAACAAACTGACATGATATATATACTCAAGAGTAAGGAGCTAAGATAGCTCACAACGAGTTCTAGACCAAGAAAATTAAAACCAAACATGGTTACATACAGCGGAAGACATGCCTAGCACATAATCTGGCATCAAGAGATGTCTAGAGACAACAAGTACTACACAAGTCTACCCCAACAAGCCCTGAGTTTAACAACTCATACAACATCGTCCTTACCAAAGTGTAAAAGGACACTAGTCTCAAACAAGAACATCCTGCGAAGTACGTTCCCATCTATGTCGAGCCTCACTGCGTACTATCCCCTGCTTTCCTGGGGGGGAAACAAATAAAGGGTGAGATAAATCTCAGTAAGCTATTAACTTGCAACTACATGACATGTTATCATGCAATTCAAGTAGATACTCAAGTAATCATATATCAAGTATCATCAAGTAACAAGTATAGGAGAGGCTAAGCCAACTCAACAAGTAATCAAGCTCAAGATATGATCAGATAACAAGTAGTCAAGTAGTGTGAGAGGCTAGACCAACTCACCAAGAAGCACATAGGCCTATCACGTATCATTACCTGAATCCTTCCTTATTTCTCCCAAGAATACCATTGTTGTCGATGCTTGTATAGCTGAGGACAACCACGATCAAGATAAAGACACTGCTATGCAGTATATAAGAAGACCCGGTAACCAGTGTCATTCACAAGAACAAGATTCACGAGGTGTTCACGAGTTTAGCATTCACTTATATCAGGCGTATTGCTCTAATACAGGATGCTAAGCCCTTACTATGGCCGGTAGTAAGGGAAAAACAGACCGAATGCATAGACCCACGATTATCACTTATGCCCCAGCCCTCGCAATAAGCGTGAACCTATACAACCCTCTACACCAAATAAGCCAGCTGGACTCACACGAGAATGCATAAGTAGATGTTTACTTGAACTACGAGAATAGAACTAAGTCCCATATTAGTGGACCAGTCTTTATGCACCATGTAATCATGTATCATGTGCTCACGAGAATATGCACCATGTAATCATGTATCATGTGCTCACGAGAATACAAGTACACGTATGCAATCATTGCGAAGACAAATCAATCTAACAATGGCACGTAGAGTGTCCATATAACACGGTCAATCCAAGTTAGAGTCTATTAATAACAGACCTCAAACAAGTAGTAGGGTATATCATTCTATATCACTTTGTCACGTGCCAAGTTTGGACGTACATATTCATATCACGTTTAACACATTAAAGTGTCTATCACGATACCCTTACTATCAAATAGAGCCCAATACCTTAGACTCTAAATACGTAGTAGAATAGGTCACATCATACCTAGTCACAGTCATATCTCACGTATATGTATCGTTAGTAATCGAATACATTTTCCAACACATATTGTGTTCTGTAGTTATTCTTATTAACTTAAATCGTAGTATTCACGATTATATGAATTATCTTCATATTACACTAGTCCCTATTTTCTTTAGGAACCCATCTCAAGACAAGATATCTTCTTATACTTTATATACTTCATTGAGTATATACACGATTAAAACCAATCACTAGCACTTTAGTGTTTGTTCATAGCACTTACAATACACACGTATCAAATTCAAGTATGTAGTAGAGTTAATCATTCTCTATCTAGTTCCATATCCCAACTCTTTTGGTTATTCATACCATGTATCAAGTAATCAAGAAGCCACATTCTATCAAGTAACTATATGCAAGATTTGCATATACACATCAAGGATCTTTCAAGTTTATTACCATACACATATATTGGTGTCAAGGCACGTACAATATTTTATAATCTTATATTCAAGTCTTAATCCAATTATTTGGATGTTCAAGTCATGTACAAGATTTTATTGTTTTATACTTCAAGTTACTGTCTCAACTTAAGACATTCAAGACATTCAGGACATTCAAGACATTCAATACATATACAAGATTTTATCATCTTATATCCAAGTTCTCAATCCATTTCTTTGGATGGTTAAACATGTACAAGAGTTAATTATCTTATACTTCAAGTTCAAGCTAGGAAGATGAATTATACATCTTTCACGAATTATTTTCCAATCCTTTTCTTAGGACATTCAAGCTCAAGATATTAGTTGGTGCCCCTAAGGTACACAAACATTAACTTCAAGACACATAAAAGAGTTACTACTCTTATACTCAAGTTACCATTTAATTATGATTCAAGTCCACCTTTCATTTGTTCACAAAGGGACTATTTTTCAGTACTAGAGTGTTCTACAACACTCATCTAGGCCATCTAGGGTAGTACCCTAAACCTAAACCAAGAATACTTCAAGTTCAAATTAAGTAAATGAGCTATACAACTCATACTTATAAGTTCATAATCCCCTACATAGGATATTCAAGCTCAAGACACTAATTTGGTGCCCTCAAGGTGCACAAACATTGTTCCAAAACAAGCATAACACATAAGTGCTTGTTCATAGCACTTTCAAGACATAAAAAAGAGTTCTTCCTTTTATACTCAAGTTCTCATTTAAATTTAATGAGTAATCATGTTCAAGACTCACTTCTGATGCCCCTAAGGTGTCACAACACTTGCTAGGACATCTAATACTAAGGCTCCATGCCTTAGGAGGGATAAGCTTTCATTTCAATTTAGATTTAAAACACTTTTGTTGAAACAGGGGACCGGGCGGGCGCCTACAAGGGACCGGGCGGCCGCTCAATAGAGCACTTTTGAAACCAAAACTTCTGGTGAAATAGGCGGGCGCTCGAGGGACCACCAGGCGGGCGCCTGGTACAATTTTCAGCAACACTCAATTTCTTCCCAAGCTTAAGAATTCTCTGTCCCAAGCGTAGGAGTATACTTTTACTATCCCTTAGGCAATACCCATGACATCCAAACAAGTTCAGAACATTACTTTCAAGTTTATTTCATTCTTTTTACCGTCCCACAAATAATTGAATAATTTTCCATTTATTCCATTTAAATATTTCACCGTCCGAAAAGTATAAGTATAATTTTCTAATATACTAATATAATTATTTAGGGATACTTCCATTCATTTCCCCGTACCACAAATAATGGTACAATTTTTCTAATAATATTTAAATCAAGTTACTATTTTACCGTCTCACGAATAGGAGTAACTTTTCTACTAACCTTTTAACAAACCCAGGAGGGTTAACCAAGTTTAAAATACGTTTTCAAGTTTCTTTCATACGCAGTATATTTATACTCCCTTCGACCCAAAATTACAAGTATCACAAAAATTGCTCAAAACACAATTTTAACAAGAACAAGTATCGGGAATAACATATATGCATGTTATTGCAAGTAAGGGGGAGCTAATAACTTACCTAGTCCGAAATCAAGTTGACCCAATTTAATTTCTGATCGGTCGGAAGCGCTCTATTCAACGCCACGAATATTTATCCGGGACCGGAATCACGAACGGAGGGATAATTAAGCTCGAGGAGTCGAGAATAGGAAGAATCCTAAACCAAGCTTTTTACCCAGAGAGAGAACGATAAAGTTTGAGAATCAATTGCCTTTCTCAGGCAAACAACATGATATACTTGGAACTTTCCAAGAATAGCAACTAGGCCCCTCAAGTTCTAACTTTGACAAAAAGGCCCCTAAACTTTCAACTTTGACATTTAACCACCTTAATTTTCTAAAGTAGTTAAATAATTAACTCAAATAAAATAACATATAAATATGCTAGTCAAGAATTTAACAAGCAAGTCAAGAATTTAACAAGAATTAGGACGGGCGTTACATCCTCCCCTCCTTAAAGAAAATTCGTCCTCGAATTTTACTGATCAAGATTATAACATATATAATCAATAAATAGAACTCAAGAGCATCAAGACTATACACATATACTCACAAATAGATATTACACGTATGCTCACAAATATTCTATGCAATCCAGATGTATCAATTATAACATCGAAACACATAAAGTCAAGCAGACTCGATTAGTCAATCCACTATATTGGTGAAACTTGACATATCCACTAAAAATAATAGAACTGGTCATATCCTCCAGATCACTGTAATACTAGTCATATCCACTAGGCAATCTCAAATACTGAAGTCGTGGTCATCCATCATTTCAATATTTAAAAATTGACTTCACGTTTATCAATCCATCGAAAAGGTGTAGCTCTCAGTGTCAAATAATTAACTATAGAGCTGCCTTCAATATTCATTAATGAATCTCTAACAAGATCAAGAAAATCTCAAGAACACGCGTACCTTGGTTGTTTCCACCTATAGGTCAACAAAGATGCCTGAAGTAAACCCACTTCAAAATAGATATATCCTCTATCAAGAAATTTCTCAAGTTGAATCTTCAACTCTTTTAACTCAATCGAGGTCAAGAACATTAATCCAGATGTCAGCACTGTATTCGCACTGTAACAACTCAAGATAATCCAAGTTTCTCATCAAGTAACAGGTATTACTCAGTAGAAATTATAGCTGAGATCTCATCAAGAATGGATACATCCATCTGGTTTGGTGTAGAAATTCCACTGTCAATCACATAGGTTAAATACCCAGTACAATCTCGATAACACTGTTCGAACTTTCAATGCAGAAAATGACTATTATACATAATTATATCATGCTCATAAAAATAGTCAAGCATACTAGCATAGAACTATTCACCATCTATTGTGGCAAACAAGAATGGCATAACATATAGAAAGCCAAATCATAACACGTAAGAGCCAAGCCATAACACGTATCACATCAATGTCCCATATAGGTAACATGACCAAGTTAACATAGAACGTATAGGGTGTTATCACCCATACTTCTATCAAGCTCTTATACACAACGATATCAAGCATGTAGTCTTACTAGAGAATACACTTCCACGTAATTCACGAGATAAGGACAAGCATGCATATATAGCACGAAACAATGTCCACTAGACAAGATAGATACGCCTAAGTCTTTAAAGACTCGCACTCTCGATTCTCAAACCATCTAATCCAATTGGATCAACACTATCAACACCAGTCCTATGCCTGGTATAACAACAAGTAAAGGAACACTCAACGTTAGAAGCACACCCATAAGCCATCCCACGAATGCCGTAGACCCTATCCAGGCTTAGAGCTAACCATAGCTCTGATACCAAACTGACACGCCCCAAGTCCCGGGATCCCCTAATAGAACCTCGAACCTGGTGCGCGTAACTAACAAGGAATGAAAAACTAACAAGAAACAAGAATCTAACGGGAAACAGGAACAATACCTGTTAGAAACAAACTGACATGATATATATACTCAAGAGTAAGGAGCTAAGATAGCTCACAACGAGTTCTAGACCAAAAAAATTAAAACCAAACATGGTTACATACAGCGGAAGACATGCCTAGCACATAATCTGGCATCAAGAGATGTCTAGAGACAACAAGTACTACACAAGTCTACCCCAACAAGCCCTGAGTTTAACAACTCATACAACATCGTCCTTACCAAAGTGTAAAAGGACACTAGTCTCAAAAAAGAACATCCTGCGAAGTACGTTCCCAGCTATGTCAAGCCTCACTGCGTACTATCCCCTGCTTTCCTGGGGGGGGGGAAACAAATAAAGGGTGAGATAAATCTCAGTAAGCTATTAACATGCAACTACATGACATGTTATCATGCAATTCAAGTAGCTACTCAAGTAATCATATATCAAGTATCATCAAGTAATAAGTATAGGAGAGGCTAAGCCAACTCAACAAGTAATCAAGCTCAAGATATGATCAGGTAACAAGTAGTCAAGTAGTGTGAGAGGCTAGACCAACTCACCAAGAAGCACATAGGCCTATCACGTATCATTACCTGAATCCTTCCTTATTTCTCCCAACAATACCATTGTTGTCGATGCTTGTATAGCTGACGACAACCACGATCAAGATCAAGAGACAGCTATGCAGTATATAAGAAGACCGGGTAACCAGTGTCATTTACAAGAATAAGATTCACGAGGTGTTCACGAGTTTAGCATTCACTTATATCAGGCGTATTGCTCTAATACAGGATGCTAAGCCCTTACTATGGCCAGTAGTAAGGGAAAACAGACCGAATGCATAGACCCACGATTATCACTTATGCCCCAGCCCTCGCAATAAGCGTGAACCTACACAACCCTCTACACCAAATAAGCCAGCTGGACTCACACGAGAATGCACAAGTAGATGTTTACTTGAACTACGAGAATAGAACTAAGTCTCATATTAGTGGACCAGTCTTTATGCACCATGTAATCATGTATCATGTGCTCACGAGAATATGCACCATGTAATCATGTATCATGTGCTCACGAGAATACAAGTACATGTACGCAATCATTGCGAAGACAAATCAATCTAACAATGGCACGTAGAGTGTCCATATAACACGGTCAATCCAAGTTAGAGTCTATTAATAACAGACCTCAAACAAGTAGTAGGGTATATCATTCTATATCACTTTGTCACATGCCAAGTTTGGACGTACATATTCATATCACGTTTAACACATTAAAGTGTCTATCACGATACCCTTACTATCAAATAGAGCCCAATACCTTAGACTCTAAATACGTAGTAGAATAGGTCACATCATACCTAGTCACAGTCATATCTCACGTATATGTATCGTTAGTAATCGAATATATTTTCCAACACATATTGTGTTCTGTAGTTATTATTATTAACTTAAATCGTAGTATTCACGATTATATGAATTATCTTCATATTACACTAGTCCCTATTTTCTTTAGGAACCCATCTCAAGACAAGATATCTTCTTATACTTTATAAACTTCATTGAGTATATCACGATTAAAACCAATCACTAGCACTTTAGTGTTTGTTCATAGCACTTACAATACACACGTATCAAATTCAAGTATGTAGTAGAGTTAATCATTCTCTATCTAGTTCCATATCCCAACTCTTTTGGTTATTCATACCATGTATCAAGTAATCAAGAAGCCACATTCTATCAAGTAACTATATGCAAGATTTGCATATACACATCAAGGATCTTTCAAGTTTATTACCATACACATATATTGGTGTCAAGGCACGTACAAGATTTTATAATCTTATATTCAAGTCTTAATCCAATTATTTGGATGTTCAAGTCATGTACAAGATTTTATTGTTTTATACTTCAAGTTACTGTCTCAACTTAAGACATTCAAGACGTTCAGGACATTCAAGACATTCAATACATATACAAGATTTTATCATCTTATATCCAAGTTCTTAATCCATTTCTTTGGATGGTTAAACATGTACAAGATTTAATTATCTTATACTTCAAGTTCAAGCTAGGAAGATGAATTATACATCTTTCACGAATTATTTTCCAATCCTTTTCTTAGGACATTCAAGCTCAAGATATTAGTTGGTGCCTCTAAGGTACACAAACATTAACTTCAAGACACATAAAAGAGTTACTACTCTTATACTCAAGTTATCATTTAATTATGATTCAAGTCCACCTTTCATTTGTTCACAAAGGGACTATTTTTCAGTACTAGAGTGTTCTACAACACTCATCTAGGCCATCTAGGGTAGTACCCTAAACCTAGACCAAGAATACTTCAAGTTCAAATTAAGTGAATGAGCTATACAACTCATACTTATAAGTTCATAATCCCCTACATAGGATATTCAAGCTCAAGACACTAATTTGGTGCCCTCAAGGTGCACAAACATTGTTCCAAAACAAGCATAACACATAAGTGCTTGTTCATAGCACTTTCAAGACATAAAAAAGAGTTCTTCCTTTTATACTCAAGTTCTCATTTTAATTTAATGAGTAATCATGTTCAAGACTCACTTCTGATGCCCCTAAGGTGTCACAACACTTGCTAGGACATCTAATACTAAGGCTCCATGCCTTAGGAGGGATAAGCTTTCATTTCAATTTAGATTTAAAACACTTTTGTTGAAACAGGGGACCGGGCGGGCGCCTACAAGGGACCGGGCGGCCGCTCAATAGAGCACTTTTGAAACCAAAACTTCTGGTGAAATAGGCGGGCGCTCGAGGGACCACTAGGCCGGCGCCTGGTACAATTTTCAGCAACACTCAATTTCTTCCCAGGCTTAAGAATTCTCCGTCCCAAGCGTAGGAGTATACTTTTACTATCCCTTAGGCAATACCCATGATATCCAAACAAGTTCAGAACATTACTTTCAAGTTTATTTCATTCTTTTATTTATTCCATTTAAATATTTCACCGTCCCAAAAGTATAAGTATAATTTTCTAATATACTAATATAATCATTTAGGGATACTTCCATTCATTTCCCCGTACCACAAATAATGGTACAATTTTTCTAACAATATTTAAATCAAGTTACTATTTTACCGTCTCACGAATAGGAGTAACTTTTCTACTAACCTTTTAACAAACCCAGGAGGGTTAACCAAGTTTAAAATACTTTTTCAAGTTTCTTTCATACGCAGTATATTTATACTCCCTTCGACCCAAAATTACAAGTATCACAAAAATTGCTCAAAACACAATTTTAACAAGAACAAGTATCGGGAATAACATATATGCATGTTATTGCATGTAAGGGGGAGCTAATAACTTACCTAGTCTAAAATCAAGTTGACCCAAATTAATTTCTGATCGGTCGGAAACGCTCTATTCAACGCCACGAATATTTATCCGGGACCGGAATCACGAACGGAGGGATAATTAAGCTCGAGGAGTCGAGAATAGGAAGAATCCTAAACCAAGCTTTTTACCCAGAGAGAGAACGAGAAAGTTTGAGAATCAATTGCCTTTCTCAGGCAAACAACATGATATACTTGGAACTTTCCAAGAATAGCAACTAGGCCCCTCAAGTTCTAACTTTGACAAAAAGGCCCCTAAACTTTCAACTTTGATATTTAACCACCTTAATTTTCTAAAGTAATTAAATAATTAACTCAAATAAAATAACATATAAATATACTAGTCAATAATTTAACAAGCAAGTCAAGAATTTAACAACAATTAGGACGGGCGTTACATTCCCGTTGTGATCCCCATTGTGATCCCGTTGTGATCCCCGTTGTGATCCCGTTATGATCCCCGTTGTGATCCCCGCTGAAACTTCCGTTAGACCCCTAGGTGTTGTCCCCTAGGTCCCCGTTAAACCCCTAGGCATAGTTTCCTAGGAAGTTAGTCAAGTCTTTGGATGGATCCCTGTTATCCTCCAAAGCGTCTGTTAAAGAAAAGAAACAAAAGGTGCTTAGGGTAACTCCCTCCCCTTTCCTTGGGCTGTCACATGATGACCAATTCTGCGCCCCTCATGCCATTTCATTCCCGTCAGTGTCGTCACATGACCATGACCCCCTCGATTTTAGCTGTCATGGCACCACATGGTAATATACCTTGGTCAAGCATTGACCTCCTCAGTTTTCACCTCCATGTGATGACCATCTCAGTTGCTCTGATCGCCTTGATGGCTCAAACTAGCGTGAGTACCATCTGGTCCTAAGCCAGTAAGGTTTTGTCCTTTGTTATCCTGACTATATTCCGACAAGCCAACCGTAACCTTTACGTTAGGTCCCTTAGGGCCGCTCTCCGTCGCCCTAGGAAGTCCGTTTGGAAAGTGAGTCAATCACTTACCTCTTCCCAGAAGCCCGTTTGAATTAGGCCAACTTAAGTCATGTTCGTCTCTTCGTTAAACCCATTTGAATGTGTGAGTCTGTTACTCAAATGAAATGCGTGTGTCAATCTTTAAAAAAAAAATAAAAAAAGGGGAAATGTGTGACTCTTTTACTCGAATAGAAAAATGCGTGTGTCAATCCTCATTAAAAAAAAAATTGGAAATCAAGTTTTCTTAAAATAAGAGGTCAACTCTTTTCCAAAAGGATAATCCGCTAATGAGGTGTTCCTCTCAAATCATGGTTATAATTTCACCTCGAGGTTTAAAATGCTAAAATACTTTGCAGTCTTGTCCACCGAAAACATCAACCAAGGAGCCCACATCTGAAATGGCGTCTGAGAGCAAGATTGGGACACCTCCACGAGAATTGGCCCATTCCTCGGAGGCCCAAAGGCGGCTACATAAAATGGAGATCCGTACCCTCGCCGAATTCAATGCGCGAGGTTACACCCCTTGAAAGGGAGCCACCAAAAAAAGATGACCAAATATGAGTCCGGCGATTGCAATACCAAGCCAAGTGGAGACCTCGCGACGTCTTTCCCGATGACACGGAACCCGAGTTCCCCGTGGAAGACATGGAATGTACCACCGATAACCCCTCCAACAATTGAGGAAGAAAACGGACCATCGCACTTTATAGGAGCCCATCCCTAAAAAAAATGATGAGTCTTCCAGCCTCGTAGGATCTAGACTTTCATCAAAGTCCGTCCCGGACTGTGTCTTTTTATTTTTGCAAAGGTCCGCACTTGGACATGTGTGTATAAAGTTATCTCAATAAAAGAGTTATTTTCATTCTCTTCTCTCTAGACTTGAGACATTATTTGCAATACACATTTACTCTTGAAATTGGCTTGCTTATTATGATCAATTGATTGCTAAGTCCCTAAAATGATGAATTGACTTCTAAACATACTAGTCAATGACGACTCATTAAGGACGAACGGACCTAACACGAATGAAAAATGCTAAAGGCAAACAATTAATCTTGATGTGAATAAATATTGTGATCAATTGGCCATGAAGAAACCATTAATGGCAAGACTTCCCTCATTCACTTCCCCGATACACAACCCAATACACATTTCTGAAACAAACTCCTGATTCACATCGAAGACATCCTGAGACAGTGAAAAGGTGAGGACGTTGTTGCTCAACCGCCAAGATTCAACCGTGATCGGACGTGTGCAACCAAGCAAAGGGCTTCCCAGATCTTCGAAATCGAAGCTAGACTTGATAAGGTTCTGTAAGAGAGCCAATGCCCAAGATAGCAAGTTGGTGTTAATGTTTGTGTCAAAAAAAAAAAAAAAAAAAAGGAGAAGATAAAATGTGTGGAAAGTGTAGATACCCCGGGGCGGGGGCCACGGCTTAGGCTAGAGCGCGCGGGTTACCCTAGGATGTCTAATTGTGTTTTAGAGTCGCCACCCACATTTTTGAGGAACGTAAGAAAACCTAATGTTTATGAGCCTAAGTTTGATTTACGAAAACAGAGATTCTTTGGGATGAGGGGTTCGGGGGTTAGGTTACGAAATGGGAAGTACTTAAACACCCATTTCGCCCGAGCAAAGTCGGTCTTGTTTGTTCATAATTCACTTTTAAAGATAAATGTGTTCTTCCTACTAAAATGATGATAAAAAGGGGTTTTGGAGTTAAAATGTAGGGAGATGACTCCTAGGACAATTCAATGTAATGAAAGGACCATTGGTGTCATGTCCCAAATAGTTTTGGGTGATTGCACATTTGATTGAAGAAGAAGAAGAAGAAGGAGAAGAAGAGAAATGCTCAAGACATTTACCTATAGTATCCTTCAAAAGAGAACCTCTTGTAAAGCCTTGAAGAAGAGGTTGAATACTTTGTTGAAGAAATCCCAAAGGAAAGTTCTAGGAAAGAAGTGAGTAAGAGGTCTAAAAATAATGATTTTCAAGTCCTGTCCTTTCCAATGATGGATTGGAGGGGTTTTTATAGTTGAAAAAAGACTATTTTTGGAGCCAAACGGAGTCTCCAAGAAATCTTTCCCGGGCAAAATCATGTATAATGAGCAAGGGAGAGATTCTTGGGCAGAATCTGTAACTGACACACCCCAGAAGCGCACGCATCCCACCTAGGCGGCGGAAGGCGCGCGCGTCTGGCCTCAAGGGACGGAGGCGCGCGACTCTGAGAAGCAATTTTTGACAGAATGGACTAGAAAGTTAGAACTGTCATTCAGTTTAGTCCCGGGACTTAACGGGGTCTGGAACTTAACCAAAGTAACAGAAACTAACAGAAAACACTTAGAAGAGGGAGAAACACAAAACCAAGTGTGCAATCGGGGTGAGAGGTCCGAGGCGGGGTGTCTACAGAGCCCCTCGGCGGCGTGGATTGCGAAGCAAATGCGCCGACGAAAGAAAGACATCCGCCTAGGACATCACCAAGAAAAGGAAAAGACTCGATAAAAGCAGGAATTTGAAATTGCGGTGGATAGAGGTGCGTTCCCTGTGTGAGCGGCTTTGAGAGATAAGGGTGTGCTCCCTGTGTGAGCGGCTTTGCCAATAGCGGGATCTGTTTGCTGAGAGCGGGATCCGGAGGACCGTTTGCTGAAGTGCGGGACCCGAAGGACCGTTTGCTGAAGTGCGGGACCCGGAGGACCGTTTGCTGAAGTGCGGGACCCGGAGGACCGTCTGCTGAAGTGCGGGACCTAGAGGACCGTCTACTGAAGTGCGGGACCTAGAGGACCGTCTGCTGAAGTGCGGGACCCGGAGTACCGTTTGCTGAACTGCGGGACCTAGAAGACCGTCTGCTGAAGTGCGGGACCCGTAGGACCGTTTGCTGAAGTGCGGGACCTAGAGGACCGTTTGCTGAAGTGCGGGACCTAGAGGACCGTTCACTGAAGATGGATGTAGATTTTGCTCGATGAGGAAGCAGTGATTCTGTGGCTCATCCCAGACCAAATTGTTGTTGTGAGTCGTACTTTGACTGTTTGACTTTGACTTTTGATGGGGTGCGGGCACAATTGACTGCGGAGTGCTTTGTGCTGGGGATGAATTGTAAAAAACTGATCTTTGAGAAAATAAAAGACACCCTACTTTGAATGGGAGTTTCTATCTTATTTCAGTTTTGTTAGACATGCCTTAAGGGCGGACCAAATTAATGTGTGCCCAGCTGGGTGTTTGCTGTCGTCGTTTGAGCTTCCCTTGTTGCTGGGATTGATCTTTTCCGCAGATTGAAGGCGTTGGAATGCCCGGGTTATGTTTTTAACTGAGAAAGGCTATGTTCTGTTTCTGTCTGCTATCAAACGCGCGCACGTCTGGATTTGGTCGCGGGAGGCGCGCGCATCTGGAATCGCTTGTAGGAGGCGCACGCTTCTGGCTTGCTGAATTCCAGCCCCTTTCTTTTCTGAGCAGGGCACTCCAATAGCTATAAATTCAAACCATTTTCGATCAGAATGATCACGCAGCAATATTCTGCATCCTTTCCTTTACTCTATACCTAAAAATTCTTGTAGGGATGGCCCCGATGACCTTTACTTTTGAAGTCAAAGTTTCCGTTCCCGAAGGCGATAAGTCTGTCCCCATTGCTCCAATTGTGAAGACGCGTCCTAGAGTCTTTGATCGTTTGGGAAGACCAAGTGAGGATGTTGTTGCCGTGGATTCCGTGAAGCCGGTGGTCCATGTGAGGGATTATAGGCCTCGTTATTTGCCTAAGAAGGCAAGAGAAATTCTTCTCATGTGTGGAAGCGTCCCGTGGTTGTTCCGGTCAAAGCTCATTCTAGCAAGGGCAAGGAGAAGGTTGTTGATGAAGCTCCATCTCCCCCGAGTGTCTTTTCTCATCTTGGTGGTCTCGAGAATGCTCCGCCTCCATCCAAGAAGACTAAAGGCCGTCCCCAAAAGCGATGGGTCCCCAAACCGAAGAAAGATTAGATATTTCTTTTGTACCATCGAGATTGCAATTAGAATAGACCGCTTGTTTTAAGATTTTAATGTTTTAAGTCTTTTAGTAGCTCAACGTTTCCATTGTAATGGCAAAATAATTCAAGAAATGAATAAAAATTGCATCTTGTTAATTTGAAATGATTTGGGTATTTGTTTATGTTTTAGACCGCACCTGAAGGTTGCCTACGTTCCTCCAATGTAGAGGCTCAGGTCTCCGTAGTTCAAACAAATGAAGACCATTTTTATTTTTATTTTTTATTTTTTTTTTGTGCACCCTGTTTTTTGCCTAGACCGCCCTTTCGGGTTTTCAATCTAGCGGGCTTCTTTTTTGCACGTGTTCTAATTTTTGCCTAGGCCGCCCTTGCGGGTTTTCAACCTAGCGAGCTGATCTCAGTCTAAATCCAGGAGTCGGACTGCACCGCCGCTTAGTATCTTCTTGACTACATACGGACCGATCCATCTGGGTCCCCATTTTCCAAGGGGGTTCATGGCATTAGGAGGGTGTTGTCTCAGGACCAAATCTCCCATACTGATGTTTCGGGGCTTCACCTTTTTGTTGAAAGCCCTAGCCATCCTTTGTTGATAGGCATTCGTATGCTCGATTGCCCTTAGCCTTTTCTCGTCGAGTAGGGCTAGCTGTTCATATCGACTTTGCATCCAATCGACTTCGTTGACTTGGTTCTCGAGGAGGACCCGTAGGGACGGAACTTCGAGCTCTATTGGTAGTACGGCTTCGGAACCATATACCAGTGCATAAGGAGTTTCTCCAGTCACTGTCCGTATCGACATGCGGTAGCCCCATAACGCTAGAGGTAGCTTTTAGGGCCAATCCCTTCCAGTGGAGGCCATTTTTTTCACAATGGTCTCGATTGTTTTATTAGCTGTCTCGACCGCGCCGTTTGCTTGAGGGCGGTATGGAGATGACTTGTGCTTAGTAATCTTGTATTCTACCAGGAGCGCGTCCATCTCTTTCCCAAAGTGAGAACCGTTGTCTGAGATGATCTCATGAGGGACGCCGTATCGGCACATGATGTGGGTTTTCACGAATTCGGCCACTTTTTTGGCGTTGAGAACTCGGTAAGCCTGTGCTTCGACCCATTTTGTAAAATAGTCCACGGCTACTAGGACGAAAGATTGTCCATTGCTTCCAGTAGAGTGAACTTTGCCGATGATGTCTATGCCCCAACAAGAGAAAGGCCAAGGCGTAGTCATATTGTAAAGCTGTGAGGGTGGAGCGTGCTGTAGGTTGGCATGGAATTGGCATTTGGCGCACCTCTTGACTTTCTCGATGCAGTCCCTTTCCATGGTACTCCAATAATAACCCATGCGGAGTATCTTCTTGGTCAACATAAACCCGTTCATGTGGGGCCCACATTCACCTTCGTGGATCTCATGCATTATTTCTTGAGCTTTGGTCTCATTTGCGCATAAGAGATTGATCCTTTCGTGGTGTCTTTTGTAGACTCTGTCCCCAATCAGTACATATCGAGAGGCTAGCGTTTGCAACGCCATTTGAGACTTCTTATTGCTATTCTCGGGATAAGCATCATCCTTGAGGAAATTCATGATATCTGTGTACCACAGGGAGTTTGCTTGGACCTCGTTGATCTCAATACTCATGCAGTATGCCGGACTGTTTCATCGGGAAATTTTGAAGGGCTTCACCATTTTACCCTCACGTATTTCGACTAGTGAAGCGATGGTGGCTAGTGCATCAGCAAAACGGTTTTTGTCCCTTGGCAGGTAATTGAAGGTGATTTCTTGAAACTGTTCAACCAACTCCTTGAGATGTTGACCATACCGTTGCAGAGTCGAGTCTTGAATCTTCCACTTTCCGGATGTCTGATTGATGATGAGCAAGGAATCACCGAATACTTCTAAACTTGTGACATTTCTTTCGAGGGCTGCTTCGAGCCCCGCTATGCAAGCTTCATACTCAGCGGTGTTCTTAGTGGCTTCAAATTCAAGGCGGATAGCGATTGGAGTATACATGTCCTTTGGATCAACAAGTAACATCCCTATGCCATATCCATGCTTATTGGCTGCACCATCGAAAAAAAGTTGCCACTTATTTTCTTCTGTTGTAGCACAAATTAAATGCTCGTCGGGGAACTGTACATCTTCCCCCTTTACTTCGTCACACGGAAATTCAGCAAGCTGATCACTGAACACTTTCCCCCTGATGGATTTGAGTGTGACGTAAGTGATATCGTAGCCGGCGAGCATGAAATACCATTTGGCTATTCTTGTTGACATGAAAGGCTTTTCGAAGATGTAGCGGAGCGGGTCCACTTTTGCTACTAACTTGATTGGGAAGGATTCCATGTAATGCTTGAGCTTTTGAGTAACCCAAACCAATGCAGCACAAGACTTCTCTAAGACAGAGTAGTTCTTTTCAGCTCCTTGAAACCGGCGGCTGACAAAGTAGATAGCATTCTCTTTTGTGGAGTCTCGCTGTTCTTGTGCTAACATAGCCCCTAGGCTTCATCATTGACAGTGAGATAGAGCAAGAGAGGCTTCTCTTTATGTGGTGGAACCAAAACTGGAGGGCATGTCAAGTAATGCTTCACTTGGTCGAAGGCTTCTTGGCACGCATCGGTCCATTCTAGAGCCACATTCTTTTTTAGTAGCTTGAGGATCGGCTCACACATGGAAGTGAGTTGGTGCAAAAACCGACTGATGTATTGAAGTCTGCCCATGAAACCTTTGATTTCTTTCTGCGTCTTTGGGGGAGGCATGTCAATGATTGCCTTGATCTTAGAGGGATCGGCTTAAATTCCTCTTTCAGTGACCATGTAACCTAGAACCTTTCCTCTGATGACCCCAAAAGTGCACTTTGCGGGATTGAGTCTCATCTTGTGTTGTCGAAGCCTTTCAAAGAATTTGCGAAGATCGATCAAATGTTGGCCATTGGTTCCCTTCGAATGGATGATCATGTCGTCTACATAGACCTCGATCTCTTTATGAATCATGTCATGGAATAGATCAGTAACAGCCCTCTGGTAAGTAGCCCCAGCGTTCCTTAGTCCGAACGGCATGACTGTGTAGCAGAAAGTGCCCCACGGAGTTTTGAAAGCTGTCTTGTGTTGATCTTCTTCGGACATGAGAATCTGATTGTAACCGGCAAAACCGTCCATAAATGAGCAGACTTCATAGTTGGCAGTTGAATCGACGAGCATGTAGATGTTTGGTAGGGGAAAATCATCTTTCGGGGAAGCTTTGTTCAAATCCCGGAAGTCCACACAAACTCGAACCTTGCCGTTTTCCTTTCTGACTGTCACAATGTTGGCTAGCCAAGTCGGATACTCAATGAGTTTGATGAAATCCACACTGAGGAGCTTTTCAATCTCTTCCTTGACTTGTAGAGACCATTCTGGCTTGATCTTTCTGAGCTTCTGCTTTACTGGCTTGGCGTCCTCTCTGATCGGAATTCTGTGCTCCGCGACCTTTCTGTCCAAACCCGGCATGTCTTTGTACGACCATGCGAATACATCCACAAATTCTCTGAGCAGTGCAGTCAATCTGTCTTTGTCTTCCCCTTTGAAGAAGCTGCCAATCTTTCTCTCTTTCGGCTCTTCGTCAGTACCAGATTAACAACATGCAATTCCTCATCAGCCCCTGGACCATTTTCACCACGACAACAAACATGTTGAGCTAGTTCATTTAGGTATGTTATGTTTTCGTGGTCTATTTCATCATAATTTGAATCGTTATTAACTTGTTCATTAAGTTCGTTATTAGTTAATTCATCATTTATGATGTTTGCAATATCGGGGTACTCAGAAATATCGAATTTTTCATTAGCAAAGAAAGGAAACACACGCTCGGCTATTGCCTCCATATCCTCTTGGGTGAGGGCATTAGAAACACTCTCAGACTCGAAAGTAAGTATGAGCCGCTCTTCCTTTGTTTCTGTACGGGGTATGCAACCCATTTCTCGGACCAAGAAATCCTCGGACACGAAGGGCCCCTTCGTTGAATACCAGTTGTTGATTGGCTCGGAGCTTGGCGGGATCTCACTGATGGTTTCCTTTCTGACAATGGTGTCGTAGATGGCGTTGACTTGACAATCGTCCATGATGGCAAATTCTTCGAACATGGAGTCTAGATCGGATAGTTCTTCCCCCACGGTAATCTCTACCTCGGACTCTATAGTCACTTTCTTGCCCCACCACTCTCGGGGTGACATTGGAGTAGGCTCCCTTTCTTGTGTCGGTATTTCACAATCAGTGAAGATCTCGAGACCGGGCTTTCTGACGCCCTTATCGTTAACCCACGATTCAGGAAAGATCATGTACGGAACATTTTCCCCTTGGTGAACAAAGTAACCGTTTAGTGTGTTGCGGTAAGGTCTCAAGTCAGGGATTTCATATTGTCGACCTTCTTTGCGAGCTTGGGTCTTTTGATTCTTGACTGCTTGCTCGTATTTCAAGTCATCTTCAGTGGGCTCGTACCCCAGACCAAACTTGTTCTTGACAAAAGGAATTTCTACGAGGTGTAATATCCCTTGTTGATGCTTCCCTAGGCCTAGACTGGGAAAGTGATTCATGTTCCTCATCATGCGGAGGATTTTAGGATTGCCGAGGGTCCATTGTCTGTTTCCCCCTTCTTTATCGATGGTGTTGACGGCGGAGAGAGTGGCATGTTCTATCCCGTGTTGGACTTGGTGAACGGGTTGTCCCCCACTTCTGTGGATGGTGACATTCTCGGCCATGATGGTGACTATCTCGTCCCCATTTCTGATCTTGACACACTGATGGAGAGTGGAAGGTACCGCATTGGAACTGTGGATCCAAGGTTGGCCCAGAAGTAAGTTGAATAAAGCAGGGACATCAAGTACTTGGAATGGGACGGACATGATCATGTTTCCAAATTCGATATCAACTTCTATCATTCCCATGACTGTATGGGCAGTGCTGTCGTACCCTCTAATGACTTGTGCAGAGGGTTGTAAATCGGAGCTTTTGAGCCCCAGTATGCCCATGACTCGGCTAGGCATTAAGTTGAGTGCAGAACCACAGTCTACTAGAACCCTTGAGATGGGTCTCCCCCTTGCCCTTACTTTGAGGTAGATGGCTTCATTGTGTTCGGACCCAAATGGCGGGAGGTCCATATCGGCAAAAGTGATGACATTGCCGAAGTGAATGTGACCTATCATTGCTGTGAGGTCCTCAGGAGTCATGTCGGGAGAGACTGATGTGTCATCCAAGTTCTTGATGACGAGGTCTCGGTGTCTCTTTGATGATGCAATAAGGTCCCAGATGGATATGTTGGCTTGCGTCTTCTTGAGTTGTGTTAACAAAGGATCTTCGGGTATGTCTCGTGTTTGCGATCTTTGAGAAGAGGTGTTGGTTGCTGCGGTATTGGGAGGGATTTCGCTCGTTGTTACTCGTCCACTGCGAGTGAGCACGTTCACGGTCCCTTGTAGCTTCTTCTTCCTATTCTCTAAGACTTCCCTCATAATCTCATCATAAGTCACAACATAACAAGAATTATCAAGTTTATTCATATCATCGGAGCCCTCATTCACAATTGGGATCGAATGAGTGGTTCCTTCAAACTCTCCTACCTCTATTACATTGACACCACCCTCATTAGGGATTATGAATTCCTTCTTGTCTATGAGGTCTTGGATGGTGTTGCGGATGGAGAAACAATCCTCGGTGAGGTGGCCGGTGCATTGATGGTAGTCACACCATTTGTGGTGGGCATGATTGGGATGGAGCGGTTGTGGTTGCTTGTACCCTTAAAGAGGAGTGATTTGCCCCTTGGCCTTTAGAGCTTCATAGGCCTCGGTGATGGTCATGCCATTGAGAGGAGCGTAGATGCGGTTGTTTTGGAACCGCTTGCCTTGTGGTGGGGGAACCTTCTTGTAATTCCCCTTGTCAGTAGTAACGGCATTGACAGAAGCCTCTTTGTTTGAACTAGAGGCGTCCTTGTATCGGTAAGTAGGAGTGGCCTTTTTAATCTCCTTGAGCAAGTCATCCATGCGTACCCCCGCCTCATACATTTGGGAGAAGTCGGAGTAGCAAGCCCCACTTAGGTGGGTGCGGAGATCAATCTTGAGACACTTGAGAAAGATGTCCATTTGCTCTTTTGTGTTTGGCCTCTCAACAATTTCAGAGAGCTTGTCATTCCATCTCCTTGTGAAGTCAATGAAGGACTCGTTGTCTCTTTGAGTGGTGTTCTCGAGCTCTTTCCTTGTGGGCCGGTGAGTGGTGTTGCCTTGATATTGATTTTTGAAGGCAAGCATAGCGGCATCCCAATCAAGACGGACAGTGAGCGGGAGAGTTGCATACCAATCCTTTGCCGCCCCCTCAAGAGTGAGAGGAAAGCATTGAGCCATAACTTTTGGGGAGACCTTCTTCGGAACCATAGCCCAAATGTAAGTCTCGATGTGAGCCATCGGGCATGAGTTTCCCTTAAACTTGCTAATGTCGGGCATCTTGAATTTGTCGGGGAGAGCGGCCATCGTGCTCATAAGGATGGATGACTGATAAAGGCTTGTGTTGGAGCCTTTTCCCATGTTGAGGCCGTCAAATTTCTGATCAATGTAGGCCATGATGGAATCGACCATTTTGGGGTCGCTGTTGTCGGTGCTTGGTTTCCCCACTTTTTTGGTGCGGGCGCTGACATATGGGCTTTCAAACAAACCCTCGGTCCACTTGGATTCCTCATTGTCATTAACCCCCTTGTTCTTGGAGAGCTTGAGGAGCTTGGCTTTCAGTTGGTCAACCTCGGCCTCGTGGGCCTCCCTTTGACTGTCGACATGAGCTTGCCACAAGGCTTCTTTGGTTTGAGCCTCTTGGTTAAGGGTAGAGACTTGTTGTTGGAGCGTTTGAACCATGGCAGAAAGCTGTTCGAGAGTCATGGCGTTGTTGGTACTGGAGTCGCCGGCCATTGATGATGTAGAAGCTGTTGGAGTGATCGGTTCACGGACAAGCCTGTTGGATGAATCCCTGTAGATGCGGAGAGTACCAATCGGACCTATAATTGGAGAAGTAGCCCTTGTCAGTCTCGGTTTACACTTTCGGTCCATGAAGAGGTTGAGAACACACAGTTGGGCACACGACTCGAACCACATAAGAAAAAAAAGACTTTTTTTTTTATTATTTTATAAGTCGGAGGGAATGGGTCCCTTTTGAGGTTTCTAAGAAGATAATGGAATCGTCACACTAGTATATAGACCATCTCGCGGTCCCATATACTCATCGGATTCCATTGCGTTTGTGAATCCTACATGTGTCGGGATTAAACTAAATTAATGTAGTAAAGCATACATGCGGGGACGGATTTTTTATTTTCGTCCAAGATAACCACTTTTGGGGACGGATTTTTATTGCGTCCATTTCAACAAGTTGGCATGTATGATTTGAAAACATTAGTTTAGGGAAATCTCGGTACATGGAAACCGACTTGGTCACGGAGTGTTAGACCCTAACTAGAATTGTGTGGTTTGTGCTCGGCTAAAGAGAGGCTTAAAGGTCACCCCCGGCATGTAGTCATGAACTATGCCACGGGCTGAGGTTTACCGCTTCAAAAGAGCCAAGGTCAAGTGGAGCTTGAAACTTTCTAGGACGGGCCTCGACGGGTTTGGGGTTGGACTTGTGCGACTCGATAGTGAGCAATTTATAGGAGTAATGTGCATGTAGTGTGAGGTCCATCACGTGACAAATTTTTATTTTTATTTTTTTGAAAAGAAAAGATAAAAAAACATAAGCACGTAAATTACAACTCCCGAATCACCCGTGTGACCGGTAAATAAAACATAAAATTAAACAGTCCAAGGGTTCAATTCTGTCCTGATGCAAGCAACTGTGCCCACACCCCACTGTTCTGTTCAGTCACTGAAACCTGTTCTTGCCCTGGAAATTGACCCAGAAGCGCGCGCCTCTGGCTAGTGTTGTGGGAAGCGCGCGCCTGGCGCATTGTACCTGGGAGGCGCCCGCTTCTGGGCTCACCTGTCAGATTATCAGAAACTTATGGACTCAGGGGATTGCCCCGATCCTGATTGTGTGATGGAACCCCTGCAATGTTTGTCAGCACGAAATAATAGGAAGAATAGGAAGAACACATGGAAGGCGGGCGATTCTGGAATTTGAAGCGGGACGCGCGCGCTTTGGACCATGAAGGTCCGAGGCGCACGCTTCCCATGTCAATTTCCAGAATGCCCAGAAAAGTGAATTATGAACAGAAACACAAGTTTAACCCTCAAGCGTCCCCAGCGGAGTCGCCACTGTAGATACCCCGGGGCGGGGGCCACGGCTTAGGCTAGAGCGCGCGGGTTACCCTAGGATGTCTAATTGTGTTTTAGAGTCGCCACCCACGTTTTTGAGGAACGTAAGAAAACCTAATGTTTATGAGCCTAAGTTTGATTTACAAAAACAGAGATTCTTTGGGGTGAGGGGTGAGGGGGTTAGGTTACGAAATGGGAAGTACTTAAACACCCATTTCGCCCGAGCAAAGTCGGTCTTGTTTGTTCATAATTCACTTTTAAAGATAAATGTGTTCTTCCTATTAAAATGATGATAAAAAGGGGTTTTGGAGTTAAAATGTAGGGAGATGACTCCTAGGCCAATTCAATGTAATGAAAGTACCATTGGTGTCATGTCCCAAATGGTTTTGGGTGATTGCACATTTGATTGAAGAAGAAGAAGAAGAAGGAGAAGAAGAGAAATGCTCAAGACATTTACCTATAGTATCCTTCAAAAGAGAACCTCTTGTAAAGCCTTGAAAAAAAGGTTGAATACTTTGTTGAAGAAATCCCAAAGGAAAGGTCTAGGAAAGAAGTGAGAAAGAGGTCTAAAAATAATGATTTTCAAGTCCTCTCCTTTCCAATGATGGATTGGAGGGGTTTTTATAGTTGAAAAATGACTGTTTTTGGAGCCAAACGGAGTCTCCAAGAAATCTTTCCAATCATGTATAATGAGCAATGGAGAGATTCTTGGGCAGAATCTGTAACTGACACGCCCCAGAAGCGCGCGCATCCCACCTAGGTGGCGGAAGGCGCGCGTCTGGCCTCAAGGGACGGAGGCGCGCGACTCTGAGAAGCAATTTTTGGCAGAATGGACTAGAAAGTTAGAACTGTCATTCAGTTTAGTTCCGGGACTTAACGGAGTCCGTCTGGAACTTAACCAAAGTAACGGAAACTAACAGAAAACACTTAGAAGAGGGAGAAACACAAAACCAAGTGTGCAATCGGGGTGAGCGGTCCGAGGTGGGGTGTCTACAGAAAGAAGGAAAGAAAATGGCAAAAAGAAAGTTTTCCTAAAGAGGAGTTCACACCAAAGAAGGTTCACCCCAAGAGGTCTATCCCAAGGAGTTCACCGCAAAGCGGAACCGAGCAACAACGTCCTCCGAGACGACATCAAAAGAAAGCCAACTTCAGCAAAAGACGGCCTCAAGGCCGAACTACGGCGACCTGAGCTCCTCAAACTGAGGGGAACGTAGGCAACCTTCGAGTCCGGTCATAGCATGAAATGAATCCATCAACCTCGGTCCTCCCAAAATGACCCGGTTCTCTTCCCTTGGTCCCATCAATGACCAATTTCCCAGATAATGACCAATCTCTCCTAAACACATTTTGATCTTTCCATGGATCGAATCTTAATCTCAATTGATCACAGCATTTATACATGTCAAGGCCAATTGCTTGTTATAACCCTGACTTAATAATGAACATGGTCCGTTCAAGCAATCATGTTGATGATATTGCCTAAGGCTGATTTCAAATGTCTCGACAAGTCTTCTTCTCTACATCTTAGGAAAGAGCTAAACACTTGTATTCTGTCAAGCAAGGGCTTCCTCCCGTTTCGTGATACATTGTTCACCAATATAAAGGGACTCTCTCCCGCCAAAATAAAGGCCCTTGCATGCAGTGTTATAAAAATCGCTCTAGGCTGCCGCCTAGGCGCTAGGCGGCTGAGCTCTGCCGCGACTTTTAGCAAGTCGGTCACATTAGGCGCATTGTCATCGAGTCGGGCACCTAGGCGGTTTGGGCGTCGATTAGTCGGGCAAGGTGCGCCTAGTCGCCATTAATCCACCTTTTTTTCTTCCAAACGACGTCAGATTTGGTTCATCTTCGCGGCTTCATCCTCTATTGCTCCTCCATCTCACAGTCCCAAGCTCGCAGTAACAACAAGGACATAAGGATTTGAGGTAGGCGCTGATAGAGAAGAGTAGAAAAGAAGAAGAAATGGTGCTTGATTTTTGAAGTTCATAAAACTGAGAGAAGTGAAAAAAATAGAGATGAAGGGATAGTTAAAAGGTGACTAATGGATAAGGACAAGTAAGTGGCGTGTGATTGCAGCTTATGGGTGGGGGGTTATGGGCTCGAGGAGGGAAAAGAACAAAACTTGTTTGTGCCATTTATTTGTACACATTGTATTTGTACTACACACTGTGTAAAAGAAAATGTACTTTTAAAATTTAATTTAGGTATTATTTGATTATTTTATATTTGTGCGGGAAGATTTGCACTAAAATTATAATTTATAAAGAAATAATATTATTATTTTTATTTGGGTGTAACTGATATTATTGGATATAGGTTAAACATAAATTTTATGGGTTGAAAATATAAAATTTCTTTATAAATATGTTGAATTCTCGGCCCAGCCTAGTCCCCGCCTAGGCCCCACCTAGTCCCCTAGGCGCTAGGCCCGGCTCCGCCGCCTAGCATCCGCCTAGCGATTTTTAGAACACTGCTTACATATTTCCCCCAAAAGGACATATTAAATCCCCGTCCCGTCAAGTCGGTTGGATCACTCATAAAATAAAGAGAAAAATAGAAAGAAAGGCACCAAAAAAGTATCCCACTAGGTTGAAAACCCGCGAGGGCGGCCTAGGCAAAAAAACAGGGTGTGCAATGAAAGACGCAAAAAAGTAGCCCGCTAGGTTTGAAAACTTGTAAGGGCGGCCTAGGCAAAAGAAAGGGTGCGTCATGAAAAAGAAATGGGTTCCTAACCGTCAAACGATGACATTAGGGCTACACCGGCCGAAAACATGGGGCTATGCCGCCACCGACGCCAACAAGGACATGGGGCTACCCCAATATTGATGATTACAAGGACATGAGGCTACCCCAACATCGACGACAAAAGGTTTCTCCACTCCCGATCGCTCCTAAGAAATGGACAAAGCTCCAAAGGACTTTATGCGTAACAAACCTCGCAGTTAAGTTAAAATAAAAATTTGACTGGCATGCTTCGTTAAAAGATTTGCCTTGAGGAATGAGCACTTTTAAAAAATGAATGTTTTGTCCCCCCACCCTTTCAAGTCGCGTCGCGCACTTGAGGGTGTGTTTTGTGAAAATTTGTGTTTTTTCCCTTTCAAGTCGCACCGGGCACTTGAGGGTGTGTTTTGTGAAAATGTGTGTTTTTTCCCCTTTCAAGTCGCGTCAGGCACTTGAGGGTGTGTTTTGTGAAAATATGTATTTTTCCCTTTCAAATTGCATCGGGCATTTGAGGGAGTGTTTTATGTTAAGATATGTTTTTCCCTTTCAAATTGCATTGGGCATTTGAGGGAGTGTTTTGTGTTTTGATATGTTTTTTCCCTTTCAAATTGCATCGGGCATTTGAGGGAGTGTTTGTGAAGGAGATATGTTTTTTTCCCTTTCAAATTGCATTGGGCATTTGAGGGAGTTTTTTGTGAAACAATGTTTGTGACGGCAATCCTTGGTAGGACGTAAGACCAGTATAGTCATGTTAGGTTAAGAAAACCTTTGTCCCCGAGAGTGGTCAGGTTAGAGAAAACCTATCATTGTGACGGTAGTCCTTGGTAGGACGTAAGACCAGTATAGTCATGTTAGGTTAAGAAAACCTTTGTCCCCGAGAGTGGTCAGCTTAGAGAAAACCTATCATTGTGATGGCAGTCCTTGGTAGGACGTAAGACCAGTATAGTCATGTTAGGTTAAGAAAACCTTTCTCCCCGAGAGTGGTCAGGTTAGAGAAAACCTATCATTGTGATGGCAGTCCTTGGTAGGACGTAAGACCAGTATAGTCATGTTAGGTTAATTAAGAAAACCTTTGTCCCCGAGAGTGGTCAGGTTAGAGAAAACCTATCATTGTGACGGCAGTCCTTGGTAGGACGTAAGACCAGTATAGTCATGTTAGGTTAAGAAAAAATTTGTCCCCGAGAGTGGTCAGGTTAGAAAAAACCTATCATTGTGACGGCAGTCCTTGGTAGGACGTAAGACCAGTAAAGTCATGTTAGGTTAGGAAAACCTTTGTCCTCGAGAGTGGTAAGGTGAGAAAAACCTATCATTGTGACGGTAGTCCTTGGTAGGAAGTAAGACCAGTATAGTCATGTTAGGTTAAGAAAACTTTTGTCCCCGAGAGTGGTCAGGTTAGAGAAAACCTATCATTGTGACGGCAGTCCTTGGTAGGACGTAAGACCAGTATAGTCATGTTGGGTTAAGAAAACCTTTGTCCCCGTGAGTGGTCAGGTTAGAGAAAACCTATCATTGTGGCGGCAGTCCTTGGTAGGACATAAGACCAGGATAGTCATGTTAGGTTAAGAAAACCTTTGTCCCTGAGAGTGGTAAGGTTAGAGAAAACCTATCATTGTGATGGCAGTCCTTGGTAGGACGTAAGACCAATATAGTCATGTTAGGTTAAGAAAACCTTTGTCCCCGAGAGTGGTCAGCTTAGAGAAAACCTATCATTGTGATGGCAGTCCTTGGTAGGACGTAAGACCAGTATAGTCATGTTAGGTTAAGAAAACCTTTGTCCCCGAGAGTGGTCAGGTTAGAGAAAACCTACCATTGTAACGGCAGTCCTTGGTAGGACGCAAGACCAGTATAGTCATGTTAGGTTAAGAATATGAATTTAGCCCCGCCATGCTTCGTAAGTCCAGGTTAAGAATATGAATTTAGCCCGGCCGCGCTTTGTAAGTCCAGAGTATAAAATTAACCCGGCCGCGCTTCGTAAGTCCAGGTTAAGAGTTTAAGCTTTGTGAAATTAACCCGGCCGCACTTCGTAAGTCCAGGTTAAGAGTTTAAGCTTTGTGAAATTAACCCCCTTCGTAAGTCCAGGTTAGAATTACGTTTACCCGGCCGCCGCCGTACTTCGTAAAACAAGGTTAGAATTGCGTTTACACGGCTGATCTCCCTTTCGCAGTCCGGAATGACGTAAGACCATTAGGTTCTGTGAGATTCATCCTTTGGCCGTCCGGTGTGACGTAAGACCATTAGGTTCTGTGAGATTCGTCTTTTGGCGGTTCGGTGTGACGTGAGACCATTAGGTTCGGTGAGATACATCCTTTGGCGATCCGGTGTGATGTAAGACCATTAGGTTCTGTGAGATTCATCATTTGGCCATCCGGTGTGACGTAAGACCATTAGGTTCTGTGAGATTCGTCCTTTGGCGGTCCAGTGTGATGTAAGACCATTAGGTTTTGTGAGATTTGTCCTTTGGCCGTCCGGTGTGACGTAAGACCATTAGGTTCTTGTTAGTACCCGACCTGAAAATGAGTTTATTAGGACTTTCCCAAAAATACAAGGACTTTATAGGAATTAGAAACCTTGCACAGACTTGTTCCGGATTCCCGAAATATCTCATTTATGACAAAATCTATCAAATTAGGTAGTAAATGGTTTCCTTAAAACCATGCAGAAACCCTAGCTTAAGAATCAAGTCAGCCTGCAACCTTGGCCACGCGGCCAACCTTGTTCCGCGTTGATCTTGGCCACATGGCCACTATTGTCACCGGCTTCAACCATGGCCAGGCGGCCAACCTTGCGCTAGATGATCTGGACCGTCAGATCCTCCCCTCAGTTTACTATATAAACCAATCCCATGCTATTGGTTTAGGGGCCGATTTTGAGAGTTCTAAAGTACGAATTTTGGAGTTCTTAAACACTATTTTGCTCTCTAATTAGAATTCAAACACTCAAGAAGATCCAAGGTTTATTTCTTGCCAACATAGGTAAGTTTTCTAACTTTTTCTTCGTGTTCTTGCATTATTTTTAATGTAGATCTTTTATATTCATGTTCGTACATGTTTATTCATAGTTTCTTCATATTCTTTGCATGCTCATTCATATGTTCATAATATGTTCTTCGCATGTTCTTCGTGTTCATAGATTAAAACCTTATTTATGCTATATTTCGGGTTGCGATCTTCATAATTACATGTTATTTCATAGCCGATGATGATCGAGGGTTCATCGACCCGAGGATGATCTAGGAACTACTTCTAAACCCTAATCTTTAGGTAATTCCCCCCTTATTATGCATGATCCCGATTCTCCTGCCTATTCTAAATTCTCTGCGAACTACGCTGACCTGAGCTTCTCACATTGAGAAGAACGTAGGCAATCTTCGGATCCGGTCTCAAACACTAACACACCACTAACACATTCATCATGGATAGAAAGACCGATCATTCGGGCAATAGGAGTGATAACGTTCAATATTCTTCTCTTTTTGTAATTTGACCCCCGAACCCACTAAAATGCTTTTTTCAATGTTTTGGCTTTAATTAAAACGGCGTGGCGACTCTCATATTTTAATGTTACTATGAATATTCCCAAATTCAAACACACGTATCACAGTGGCGACTCTGCTGGGGACTGCTTTGAAACTTTTTAAAACTTAGTGGGTCTAACTTTCGTCACATCATGATGCTTGCCATGTTTACACATGCACACACCTGCCATGTTTACACATGCACATGTGCACATACTTGCCATGTTTACACATGCACACACCTGCCATGTTTTCACACGCACCTCACAATTTGCCATGTTTACACATGCACCACGCACTTTATGTTTACACATGCACCACACACTTTATGTTTGCACATGCACCTTGTATTTCCGCCATGTTGATACTTGTACTTTGTATATACCTTGTATCCTTGTACCTTTGTTATTTCCGCCTTAGTATTAGGGTCAAACAAAACTCTGCTATGCTCCCTTGTACATTATTTTCCTTCTCCTGCATTGCATTGCGTAGCATCATTCAAAACATTCAAAACTTCTCTCTTTTCTCCTTAAAAAGAATTAGTTTCTTGCCACACACTACCACTAGTCCGTGTCAGCACTGCATAGGTCCCTACTACCCGGAGTATTCGATGTGCAGGAATTTGTGCGCTACTCTGGCCTCACTTTTTCGAGTCACTCGTCTACTCCACTCACCGTGTACGTTCCGCGAGCGGTGGGAACCTTAACCTAACCCGTGTCAACCCACACATAGAGATTAGGACACTCCTCGGACCACCCATTTAGGATGTAAATAAATGCAAAACTTTTCGCAAAATAAAATGTGCTTGCATCTAGGCGACCTCTAAGGTCCATCGCTCATCCGATCCGTTGGCCATCATTGCGATCCATTGGGTCTACCCTTCACCTTCGACCGGCTAGGTCAACCTTCTCGCCTTTGACCGCCTAGTCAACCTTCTCAACCCTTTTGACCTCCTAGGTCAACCTTATCCGCCTTTGACCCCTTAGGTCAACCTTTGACCTCCTAGGTCAACCTTTGACCGCCTAGGTCAACCTTACCACCCTTTGACCTCTTAGGCCAACCTTTGACCCCTTAGGTCAATCTTATCCGTTTAAGTCAACCTTTGACCCCCTAGTCAACCTTACCAACCTTTGACCTCTTAGGTCTAACCCTTGACCCCTAGGTCAACTTTGTCAACCTCCGACCTCTTAGGTCAACCCTTGACCTCCTAGGTCAACCTTATCACCTTCAGAACCTCGTAGGTCATCACCACTCGCCTCTTAGGTCAACCTCCTTGACCCCTTAGGTCAGTCTCATCCGCCTTTGACCTCTTAGGTCAACCCTTGACCCCCCTAGGTCAACTTTATTATCCACCTCCGACCTCTTAGGTCAACCCTTGACCTCCTAGGTCAACCTTATCACCTTCGACCTCTTAGGTCACCCCTCGACCTCTTAGGTCAACCTTTGACCCCTTAGGTCAACCTTATCCGCCTTTGACCTCTGAGGTCAACCTTTGACTCCCTAAGTCAACCCAATTACCTTTGACCTAACCCGCTTAGGTCAAACCGTCATCCTGACCCACCTAGGTCATTATTTGACCCACCGTTGTCCATACCAACTAGGTCCAACCCTCTCGACCCGTCTAAGTCCACACACCATCCTCAACCCATCTAGGTCAACTCGTCCGTCTTAGGTTAAAACTACCCCTTTACTTTTGACCCATCTAGGTCAATCCTTGGCCCACTTAAGTTTGACTTGCCCGTCTTGAATTATCTACCGACCTCCCTAGGTTAACCAACCCGAATAGGTCAGCCTACCCATGTTTAACCCGTATAGGTCAACCATTTAGGTCACCAACTCACATTCGACCCGCTTAGGTCAAACCATGTCTATCCCGCTTAGATCATCCCATAGGCAACCCGCTACAACCCGCTATCTTGATTCATTCACCATATAGGTCAATCCACCCTTCTCATTTTGGTCAACCTATCCTTTAACCATCTACGTCAACCCACCATTATCGTCTGTCGCATTCTAGCTTGAACCACTTCTTGTCTCAAACCTTAGGTCAATTTAGGTCAAACAATAAGTCAAACCATACCCGACTCAATCAAAACCAACTCCTATAGGTCTTCGTCACCCATGCTTGACCAAGGACCGAGTCATCTGCTTTTTTGACCTCAAGATCGCTCTTTATCTTAAAAAGACTCTATCAAATTGACCCCTATGGTCACCTCTCACCTCTTTTTAAAAGTCTAAACTTGATTCGAACTATGGCGACCTGAGCCTCTTATTGTGTGGGACCTCTCCCTCCTGATAAGGGAACGTAGGCAACTTCGGCCCGTCAAACTTTCAATTTTTACCAAAATGCATTTCAAAAATGTGAGACTGACTCTTTTTCCAAATGTGATTTTATAACGATGCTTTGTCATTAATTATGAGCCTAACCTCATTGAAGATGGGTTAATGTGCCAATATTGTCGCTGCCATAGGTTGCCTGCATGTCATCAAAGTACTTCGAGATGGCCCTCGCCTGCGTGGGCCGAACGACTCAACGCCCAAGAGAAGAGGCACATAGAAGATTTGAAGATGATCATTGACATGAGAAATAGACGTCATGCCCAAAGAATTGCACTTGGCGTTAGAAGCCCAAGAGAAGCGCCATAGGACGGAGTTGGCCAAAGCACTTGAGGAACAAGAGACTCGTCATTCCAAGGAGAGACAAAACGTCCTCCGAGAAGCTCAAAGGACTAGCCCGATAATCCAAGGTGGAATTTGGGATCAACGACAAGGGATCTCCGATCATGCTAGCGGAAATCTCTCATCAATTCACTTTAGATCACCTCAACGCACCAAAGACGATGTAGCCGTTAATTGAGGACCTCCCACAGTGTCAACAAAGGAAGCAATGCAAAGAGGCCACGTCCTGACAACTCAAGCCAATGCCGCCGCCACACGCCTAAGAATGTGGTTGGATATCAGAATGAGAAAATTGTGGGCTACCTCCTTTAAAAAAAAAAAAAAAAAAAAAAAAAAAAGGGATCATTCAGTCTTCGTAGGTTCTAGAGTGTCCTTAGTCAAAAGTCCACCTTGGACGATTTTTGTTTCTTTAATTAAAAGTCCACCCCTGACTAGTCAGTTTAAATCTTTTAGTTCCAATAAAAGGTCTTTATTTTCTTTTCTTTTCTCTCTAGACTTGAGACATAAGCTTGCATATATCAATTTCATGAAAATTGTCTTATTCACCATTTTCGCTTGATTGCTATATCTTTATATGATGAATTAATCTTAATCTTACTCATTAATGACGACTCATTAAAAGGTAAATGGACCCACAAACCATTCACATAACTAAGTAAACGATTAATCTCAAAATAACAAATGCTTCGATCAATTGGGATGAAGGAATCACTTTCCCTTCTCTCATACATTCTACCCCCATACACTCTCTCTATACACTTACCCTTTGTACACACTTCATGTACACTCTCTATATACACCTTCTCCCATACACTATCCTCCTACGCCTCTCATCCCCACCATTAGACCCCTTTTTATAAGGTCCGTGACAAAGAAATGGACTGCGGTTTGCTCATCAATACAAATAGTGCTGCCACAATTTAAAGGGTTGGTTTAGGTTCCCATCATGAGTACTACATGCCGTTACACTGGGGCTTGTCCGTATTATTCCGCATCGCAACATACAAAGTTCAGTGCACGAAGTCTTCATTGGTGCACGTGATAATCCAATGGAGCTCTACCCTGGGAAAATCAAGGGGCTAGGATATGCCCGACGCCAGCAAAAGGCCGCTTGAACTATAAGGAAGCTACCTCGCAATCGAGAGAGGCGAAAGCAAACTAGGGGCTCTCCTCTCCCCAATGGTGCACGTGATAATCCAATGTAGGGTGCATGTGTATACATGGCAGGTGTGTGTAGGGTGCATGTCTAAACATGGAAAGTGTGTGCATGTGTAAACATGGCAGGTGTGTGCATGTGAAAACATGGCAGGTGTGTGCATGTGTAAACATGGCAAGCATCATGATGTTACGAAAGTTAGACCCACTAAGTTTGAAAAGTTTCAAAGCAGTCCCCAGCAGAGTCGCCACTGTGAATACGTGTGTTTGAATTTGTGAATATTCATAGTAACATTAAAATATGAGAGTCGCCACGCCGTTTTAATTAAAGCCAAAACATTGAGAAAAACATTTTTAGTGGTTCGGGGGTCAAATTACAACAGAGAAGAATAGAACGTTATCACTCCTATTGCCCGAATTGATCGGTCTTTCTATCATGATGAATGTGTTAGTAGTGTGTTAGTGATTTAGACCGGATCCGAAGATTGCCTACGTTCCTCTCAATGTGAGAAGCTCAGGTCAGCGTAGTTCGAGAAGAATTTAGAATAGGCAGAAGAATCGGATCATGCATAATGAGGGGGGAATTACCTAAAGATTAGGGTTTAGAAGTAGTTCCTAGATCATCCTCGGTTGATGAACCCTCGATCATCATCGGCTATGAAATAACATGCAAACATGAAGATCGCAACCCTAAAATATAGCATAAATAAGGTTTTATCTATAAACACAGATGAACATATGAAGAACATATATGAACATATGAATAACATGCGAAGCATATGAAGAAACTATGATATAACATGCAAGAACATGAATATTAAAGATCTACATTAGAAATAATGCAAGAACGTGAAGAAATAAGTTAGAAAAACTTACCTATGTTGGCAAGAAATAAACCTTGATCTTCTTGGAGGTTTGAATGCTAATTAGAGAGAAAAATTGTGTTTAAGAACTCCCAAATTCGGATCTCCCTAAACCAATAGCATGAGATTGGTTTATATAGTAAACTGAGGGGAAGATCTGATGGTCCAGATCATCCAGGGCGGATGTGGCCGCGTGGCCAATATTGAGGGGGCGGCGAAAGTGGCCGCGTGGCCATCGTTACGCGCTGACTTGAAATTCAAGCTAGGGTTTTACTGTTCATACAAGCAACCCTAAATGTCCGTATTTAATGTTTTCTTGAACATTGAGCTATTTTTGGGAACCCGGGACAAGTCTTTGCAAGGTTTCTAATTCCCATAAAGTCCTTGTATATTTGGGAAAGCCCTAATAAACTCATTTTCAGATCGGGTACTAACAGTATCCCCTCGGCGACGCTTCTTGCAAGGCAATGTGGGGTCGACGATAAAAGAAGATCCGTCTGAAACATGAGTTTCAAAACAGATGAAAGGTAAGGGAACGGCTGAACCTTGGCAGGCGACCTACGTATCCGCGGGGGACAAGCCAAACGTAGTTCAAATCTGATGGGAAATTGGGAATGACTGTCCTCTGATGGGGACAAAGTCTTCTGCTGGGGAAAATGCACCTGCTGGGGATGTGAGATGACCGCGTCGGTCGGGTGGCTGGACTTTTTTCAGGTTTCCTACGTATCCTCCGAGGAATCAAGCCGGTCGTATTCAGAGCGATTAGGGAAAAGCGAGCCATCGGACTTCTGCTAGGGATAATAAACCTACGGGCACTATCCTGTATGAAGAACGAACATTCGTTAGGAAATGAAGTCATTTGGGAAAAATAAAGATTACGTTGTCTAAATAATCCCAAGATGGAATGGTAAACGCAATCAGGATCGCCAGGGCTCCTGCCGATTGTGCTAACAACGCCGAGGCTTCTGCCAAACCACGATCGATCAAGGATAACGTATGTCATAGAGGCGCCGAAGTCTCTACAATCATACGAATCCTAATAATAGGTGCTGGATCTCTCGCAAACAGAAACGCCGACGCTTCTGCCAATCGCGATTGATCAAGGATACGTATGTCAAAGAGGCGCCGAAGTCTCTACAATCATACGAATCCTAATAATAGATGCTGGATCTCTCGCAAACAGAAACGCCGAGGCTCCTGCCAATCACGATTGATCAAGATACGTATGTCATAGAGGCGCCGAAGTCTCTACAACCGTACGAATCCTAATAATAGATGATGGATCTCTCGCAAACAGAAACGCCGAGGCTTCTGCCGATCGGCGCCAAAGTCTCTACAACCATACGAAGCCTAAGCAAATATTAGGAAATGCTAAAATAAAAAATGCTGGATCTCTCGCAAACAAACGCCGAGGCTTTTGCCAATCGCGATCGATCTAGGATGCGTATGTCATAGAGGCGCCAAAGTCTCTACAATCATACGATCCTAAGCAAATATTAGAAATGCTAAAATAATAGATGCTGGATCTCTCGCAAACAGAAAGCCGAGGCTTTTGCCAATCACGATCGATCTAGGATGCGTATGTCATAGAGGCGCCAAGTCTCTACAACCATATGAATCCTAAGCAAATATTAGGAAATGCTAAAATAATAGATGCTGGATTTCTCGCAAACAGAAACGCCGAGGCTTCTGCCAATCACGATCGATCTAGGATGCGTATGTCATAGAGGCGCCAAGTCTCTACAACCATGCGAATCCTAAGCAAATATTAGGAAATGCTAAAATAGATGTTGGATTTCCCGCAAACAGAAACGCCGAGGCTTCTGCCATCGCGATCGATCTAGGATCGTATGTCATAGAGGCGCCAAAGTCTCTACAACTATACGAATCCTAAGCAAATATTAGGAAATGCTAAAATAATAGATGCTGGATCTCTCGCGAACAGAAACGCCGAGGCTTCTGCCAATCACGATCGATCTAGGATGCGTATGTCATAGAGGCGCCAAAGTCTCTACAACCATATGAATCCTAAGCAAATATTAGGAAATGCTAAATAATAGATGCTGGATCTCTCGCAAACAGAACGCCGAGGCTTCTGCCAATCGCGATCGATCTAGGATGCGTATGTCATAGAGGCGCCGAAGTCTCTACAACCATACGAATCCTAAGAAAATATAGGAAATGCTAAAATAATAGATGCTGGATCTCTCGCGCAAACAGAAACGCCGAGGCTTCTGCCAATCGCGATCGATCTAGGATGGCGTATGTCATAGAGGCGCCGAAGTCTCTACAACCATACGAATCCTAAGCAAATATTAGGAAGTGCTAAAATAATAGATGCTGAATCTCTCGCAAACAGAAACGCCGAGGCTTCTGCCAATCGCGATCGATCTAGGATGCGTATGTCATAGAGGCGCCAAAGTCTCTACAACCATACGAATCCTTAACAATATTAGGAAATGCTAAAATAATAGATGCTGAATCTCTCGCAAACAGAAACGCCGAGGCTTCTGCCAATCGCGATCGATCTAGGATGCGTATGTCATAGAGGCGCCATAGTCTCTACAACCATACGAATCCTAAAAAATATTAGGAAATGCTAAAATAATAGATGCTGGATCTCTCGCGAACAGAAACGCCGAGGCTTCTGCCAATCACGATCGATCTAGGATGCGTATGTCATAGAGGCGCCAAAGTCTCTACAACCATACGAATCCTAAACAAATATTAGGAAATGCTAAAATAATAGATGCTGGATCTCTCGCAAAACAGAAACGCCGAGGCTTCTGCCAATCGCGATCGATCTAGGATGCGTATGTCATAGAGGCGCCGAAGTCTCTACAACCATATGAATCCTAAGCAAATATAGGAAGTGCTAAAATAATAGATGCTGGATCTCTCGCAAACAGAAACGCCGAGGCTTCTTGCCAATCACGATCGATCTAGGATGCGTATGTCATAGAGGCGCCAAAGTCTCTACAACCATACGAATCCTAAACAATATTAGGAATGCTAAATAATAGATGCTGGATCTCTCGGCGAACAGAAACGCCGAGGCTTCTTCCAATCACGATCGATCTAGGATGTGTATGTCATAGAGGCGCCAAAGTCTCTACAACCATACGAATCCTAAGCAAATATTAGGAAATGCTAAAATAGATGTTGGATCTCCCGCAAACAGAAACGCCGAGGCTTCTGCCAATCGCGATCGATCTCGGATGCGTATGTCATAGAGGCGCCAAAGTCTCTACAACTATACGAATCCTAAGCAATATTAGAAATGCTAAAATAATAGATGCTGGATCTCTCGCGAACAGAAACGCCGAGGCTTCTGCAATCACAATCGATCTAGGATGCGTATGTCATAGAGGCGCCAAAGTCTCTACAACCATATGAATCCTAAGCAAATATTAGGAAATGCTAAAATAATAGATGCTGGATTTCTCGCAAACAGAAACGCCGAGGCTTCTGCCAATCACGATCGATCTAGGATGCGTATGTTCATAGAGGCGCCAAAGTCACTACAACCATACGAATCCTAAGCAAATATTAGGAAATGCTAAAATAGATGTTGGATCTCCCGCAAACAGAAACGCCGAGGCTTCTGCCCAATCGCGATCGATCTAGGATGCGTATGTCATAGAGGCGCCAAAGTCTTTACAACTATAGCGAATCCTAAGCAAATATTAGGAAATGCTAAAATAATAGATGCTGGATCTCTCGCGAACAGAAACGCCGAGGCTTCTGCCAATCACGATCGATCTAGGATGCGTATGTCATAGAGGCGCCAAAGTCTCTACAACCATACGAATCCTAAGCAAATATTAGGAAATGCTAAATATAATAGATGCTGGATCTCTCGCAAACAGAAACGCCGAGGCTTCTGCCATACGCGATCGATCTAGGATGCGTATGTCATAGAAGGCGCCGAAGTCTCTACAACCATACGAATCCTAAGAAAATATTAGGAAATGCTAAAATAATAGATGCTGGATCTCTCGCAAACACAGAAACGCCGAGGCTTTCTGCCAATCGCGATCGATCTAGGATGCGTATGTCATAGAGGCGCCGAAGTCTCTACAACCATACGAATCCTAAGCAAATATTAGGAAGTGCTAAAATAATAGATGCTGAATCTCTCGCAAACAGAAACGCCGAGGCTTCTGCCAATCGCGATCGATCTAGGATGCGTATGTCATAGAGGCGCCAAAGTCTCTACAACCATACGAATCCTAAACAAATATTAGGAAATGCTAAAATAATAGATGCTGAATCTCTCGCAAACAGAAACGCCCGAGGCTTCTGCCAATCGCGATCGATCTAGGATGCGTATGTCATAGAGGCGCCATAGTCTCTACAACCATACGAATCCTAAACAATAATAGGAAATGCTAAAATAATAGATGCTGGATCTCTCGCGAACAGAACGCCGAGGCTTCTGCCAATCACGATCGATCTAGGATGCGCGTATGTCATAGAGGCGCCAAAGTCTCTACAACCATACGAATCCTAACAAATATTAGGAAATGCTAAAATAATAGATGCTGGATCTCTCGCAAACAGAAACGCCGAGGCTTCTGCCATCGCGATCGATCTAGGATGCGTATGTCATAGAGGCGCCGAAGTCTCTACAACCATATGAATCCTAAGCAAATATTAGGAAGTGCTAAAATAATAGATGCTGGATCTCTCTCAGCAGAACAGAAACGCCGAGGCTTCTGCCAATCACGATCGATCTAGGATGCGTATGTCATAGAGGCGCCAAAGTCTCTACAACCATACGAATCCTAAACAAATATTAGGAAATGCTAAAATAATAGATGCTGGATCTCTCGCGAACAGAAACGCCGAGGCTTCTTCCAATCACGATCGATCTAGGATGTGTATGTCATAGAGGCGCCAAAGTCTCTACAACCATACGAATCCTAAGCAAATATTAGGAATAATGCTAAAATAGATGTTTGGATCTCCCGCAAACAGAAACGCCCGAGGCTTCTGCCAATCGCGATCGATCTCGGATGCGTATGTCATAGAGGCGCCGAAGTCTCTACAACCATATGAATCCTAAGCAAATATTAGGAAGTGCTAAAAATAATAGATGCTGGATCTCTCGCAAACAGAAACGCCGAGGCTTCTGCAATCACGATCGATCTAGGATGCGTATGTCATAGAGGCGCCAAAGTCTCTACAACCATACGAATCCTAAACAAATATTAGGAAATGCTAAAATAATAGATGCTGGATCTCTCGCGAACAGAAACGCCGAGGCTTCTTCCAATCACGATCGATCTAGGATGTGTATTTCATAGAGGCGCCAAAGTCTTACAACCATACTATCCTAAGCAAATATTAGGAAATGCTAAAATAGATGTTGGATCTCCCGCAAACAGAACGCCCGAGGCTTCTGCCATTCGCGATCGATCTCGGATGCGTATGTCATAGAGGCGCCAAAGTCTCTACAACTATACGAATCCTAAGCAAATATTAGGAAATGCTAAAATAATAGATGCTGGATCTCTCGCGAACAGAAACGCCGAGGCTTCTGCCAATCACAATCGATCTAGGATGCGTATGTCATAGAGGCGCCAAAGTCTCTACAACCATATGAATCCTAAGCCAAATATTAGGAAATGCTAAAATAATAGATGCTGGATTTCTCGCAAACAGAAACGCCGAGGCTTCTGCCAATCACGATCGATCTAGATGCGTATGTCATAGAGCGCCAAAGTCACTACAACCATACGAATCCTAAGCAAATATTAGGAAATGCTAAAATAGATGTTGGATCTCCCGCAAACAGAAACGCCGAGGCTTCTGCCAATCGCGATCGATCTAGGATGCGTATGTCATAGAGGCGCCAAAGTCTTTACAACTATACGAATCCTAAGCAAATATTAGGAAATGCTAAACATAATAGATGCTGGATCTCTCGCGAACAGAAACGCCGAGGCTTCTCTGCCAATCACGATCGATCTAGGATGCGTATGTCATAGAGGCGCCAAGTCTCTACAACCATACGAATCCTAAGCAAATATTAGGAAATGCTAAAATAATAGATGCTGGATCTCTCGCAAACAACAACGCCGAGGCTTCTGCCAATCGCGATCGATCTAGGATGCGTATGTCATAGAGGCGCCGAAGTCTCTACAACCATACGAATCCTAAGAAAATATTAGGAATGCTAAAATAATAGATGCTGGATCTCTCGCAAACAGAAACTCCGAGGCTTCTGCCATCTCGCGATCGATCTAGGATGCGTATGTCATAGAGGCGGCCGAAGTCTCTACAACCATACGAATCCTAAGCAAATATTAGGAATTGCTAAATATAATGATGCTGAATTCTCTCGCAACAGAAACGCCGAGGCTTCTGCCAATCGCGATCGATCTAGGATGCGTATGTCATAGAGGCGCCAAAGTCTCTACAACCATACGAATCCTAAACAAATATTAGGAAATGCTAAAATAATAGATGCTGAAATCTCTCGCAAACAGAAACGCCGAGGCTTCTACCAATCGCGATCGATCTAGGATGCCGTATGTCATAGAGGCGCCATAGTCTCTACAACCATACGAATCCTAAACAAATAATAGGAAATGCTAAAATAATAGATGCTGGATCTCTCGCGAACAGAAACGCCGAGGCTTCTGCCAATCACGATCGATCTAGGATGCGTATGTCATAGAGGCGCCAAAGTCTCTACAACCATACGAATCCTAAACAAATATTAGGAATGCTAAAATAATAGATGCTGGATCTCTCGCAAACAGAAACGCCGAGCTTCTGCCAATCGCGATCGTCTAGGATGCGTATGTCATAGAGGCGCCGAAGTCTCTACAACCATATGAATCCTAAGCAAATATTAGGAAGTGCTAAAATATAGATGCTGGATCTCTCGCAAACGAAACGCCGAGGCTTCTGCCAATCACGATCGATCTAGGATGCGTATGTCATAGAGAGGCGCAAAGTCTCTACAACCATACACGAATCCTAAACAAATATTAGGAAATGCTAAAATAATAGATGCGTGGATCTCCGCGAACAGAAACGCCGAGGCTTCTTCCAATCACGATCGATCTAGGATGTGTATGTCATAGAGGCGCCAAGTCTCTACAACCATACGAATCCTAAGCAAATATTAGGAAATGCTAAAATAGATGTTGGATCTCCCGCAACAGAAACGCCGAGGCTTCTGCCAATCGCGATCGATCTCGGATGCGTATGTCATAGAGGCGCCAAAGTCTCTACAACTATACGAATCCTAAGAAAATATTAGGAAATGCTAAAATATAGATGCTGCTGGATCTCTCCGCGCGAACAGAAACGCCGAGGCTTCTGCCAATCACAATCGATCTAGGATGCGTATGTCATAGAGGCGCCAAAGTCTCTACAACCATATGAATCCTAAGCAAATATTAGGAAATGCTAAAATAATAGATGCTGGATTTCTCGCAAACAGAAACGCCGAGGCTTCTGCCAATCACGATCGATCTAGGATGCGTATGTCATAGAGGCGCCAAAGTCTCTACAACCATACGAATCCTAAGCAAATATTAGGAAATGCTAAAATAGATGTTGGATCTCCCGCAAACAGAAACGCCGAGGCTTCTGCCAATCGCGATCGATCTAGGATGCGTATGTCATAGAGGCGCCAAAGTCTTTACAACTATACGAATCCTAAGCAAATATTAGGAAATGCTAAAATATAGATGCTTGATCTCTCGCGAACAAACGCCGAGGCTTCTGCCAATCACGATCGATCTAGGATGCGTATGTCATAGAGGCGCCAAGTCTCTACAACCATACGAATCCTAAGCAAATATTTAGGAAATGCTAAAATAATAGATGCTGGATCTCTTCGCAAACAGAAACGCCGAGGCTTCTGCCAATCGCGATCGATCTATGATGCGTATGTCATAGAGGCGCCGAAGTCTCTACAACCATACGAATCCTAAGAAAATATAGGATGCTAAAATAATAGATGCTGGATCTCTCGCAAACAGAAAACGCCGAGGCTTCTGCCATCGCGATCGATCTAGGATGCGTATGTCATAGAGGCGCCGAAGTCTCTACAACCCTACGAATCCTAAGCAAAATTAGGAAGTGCTAAAATAATAGATGCTGAATCTCTCGCAAACAGAAACGCCGAGGCTTCTGCCAATCGCGATCGATCTAGGATGCGTATGTCATAGAGGCGCCAAAGTCTCTACAACCATACGAATCCTAAACAAATATTAGGAAATGCTAAAATAATAGATGCTGAATCTCTCGCAAACAGAAAACGCCGAGGCTTCTGCCAATCGCGATCGATCTAGGATGCGTATGTCATAGAGGCGCCATAGTCTCTACAACCATACGAATCCTAAACAAATAATAGGAAATGCTAAAATAATAGATGCTGGATCTCTCGCGAACAGAAACGCCAAGGCTTCTGCCAATCACGATCGATCTAGGATGCGTATGTCATAGAGGCGCCAAATGTCTCTACAACCATACGAATCCTAGACAAATATAGGAAATGCTAAAATAATAGATGCTGGATCTCCTCGCAAACAGAAACGACCGAGAGCTTCTGCCATCGCGATCGATCTAGGATGCGTATGTCATAGAGGCGCCGAAGTCTCTACAACCATATGAAATCCTAAGCAAGCAATATTAGGAAGTGCTAAAATAATAGATGCTGGATCTCTCGCAACAGAAACGCCGAGGCTTCTGCCAATCACGATCGATCTATGGATGCTGTATGTCATAGAGGCGCCAAGTCCTACAACCATACGAATCTTAAACAAATATTAGGAAATGCTAAAATAATAGATGCTGATCTCTCGCGAACAGAAACGCTGAGGCTTCTGCCAATCACGATCGATCAGATGCGTATGTCATAGAGGCGCCAAAGTCTCTAACAACCATACAATCCTAAGCAAATATTAGGAAATGCTAACATAGATGTTGGAATCTCCCGCAAACAGAAACGCCGAGGCTTCTGCCAATCGCGATCGATCTAGGATGCGTATGTCATAGAGCGCCAAAGTCCTCTACAACTATACGAATCCTAAGCAAATATTAGGAAATGCTAAAATAATAGATGCTGGATCTCTCGGCGAACAAAACGCCGAGGCTTCTGCCAATCACGATCGATCTAGGATGCGTATGTCATAGAGGCGCCAAAGTCTCTACAACCATATGAATCCTAAGCAAATATTAGGAAATACTAAAATAATAGATGCTGGATTTCTCGCAAACAGAAACTCCCGAGGCTTCTGCCAATCACGATCGATCTAGGGATGCGTATCTCATAGAGGCGCCAAAGTCTCTACAACCATACGAATCCTAAGCAATTTTAGAACAATATACTATAATGAGATGTTGGATCTCCCGCAAACAGAAACGCCGAGGCTTCTGCCAATCGCGATCGATCTCGGATGCGTATGTCATAGAGGCGCCAAAGTCTCTACACCAATATGAATCCTAAGCAATTATTAGGAAATGCTAAAAAATCTAGATGCTGGATTTCTCCGCAAACAGAAACGCGAGGCTTCTGCCAATCACGATCGATCTAGGATGCGTATCTATAGAGGCGCCAAAGTCTCTACAACCATACGAATCCTAAGCAAATATTAGGAAATGCTAAAATAGATGTTGGATCTCCCGCAAACAGAAACGCCGAGGCTTCTGCCAATCGCGATCGATCTCGGATGCGTATGTCATAGAGGCGCCAAAGTCTTTAACAACTATACGAATCCTAAGCAAATATTAGGAAATGCTAAAATAATAGATGCTGGATCTCTCGCGAATAGAAACGCCGAGGCTTCTGCAATCACGATCGATCTAGATGCGTATGTCATAGAGGCGCCAAAGTCTCTACAACCTACGAATCCTAAGCAAATATTTAGGAATGCTAAAATAATAGATGCTGGATCTCTCGCAACAGAAACGCCGAGGCTTCTGCCAATCGCGATCGATC